>CM075184.1:5601593-5901593 GCA_037577475.1 Chaunax sp. Z400
GGGCCAAAGACTTATGGAACCATCTAGTCACTGGTCCAACCTGGGTATAGGGCCAAATGTCTAATGGAACCATCTAGTAGCCGGTCGGACCTGGGTATAGGGGCCAAAGACTAATGGAACCATCTAGTAGCTGGTCCGACCTCGGTATAGGGGCCAAAGACTAATGGAACCATCTAGTAGCTGGTTCCCTCTGAAGTCCCTCAGGATAGCTGGACCTCAGCGTCTCACAGTTTTATCTGGTAAACTAATGATTAGAGGTCTTGGGGCCAAAACCATCTCAACCTATTGTCAAACTTTAAATGAGTAAGAGGCCCGGCTTGCTGGCTTGGAACCGGGCGTGGTTCAAAATAAATCAGCCAATCAAAACATGTTTCATGTCTGGATGTATTCCTTAAAGTGACATCATCAGACCAGACACTTTCTGCAAAGCTGCATTCTGAATCATTCAACCTGTTTTCCTCAGATAATGATCAGATAAATCTGATGTGGAATCAGTGAAATCAGAGGAAAATGACTAAAAATATTGGTTTGGTTTCCACTAGATTGACTGAAATGTTAATAAAAACCTGATGTCTTATTGAAAAGACACTTTTCATTAAACTGGACTAAAAATACTGACGGTTTTCTTTGATATCAGACTAAAAATGTCCAGACTTTTAGTGACTAAAACTAGACTAAAAACAGGATCATGTGACTAAATATGATAAAAACTAATAAGAATATTTGATATACGACTAAAACTAAATTAAAATACAATATTAGTTCTATCTGGATTAAGAGTTTAAACAAAGCACTGAAACATTTTTATTGTTTGCAGCGTCCTGACTCTATTAATATTTAAATATTAATTAAATGATGTCTAACAGTGGACAGGAATGGCTGAAACAGGGACAACATGAATAATCTGTGACTGAAAGCAGGATGGGGCGTAACATCCACCGTCACCGCCGTCAGACTCCTCCTGACGAGTAATAAAACAGATTATGGTTGGTGTTCAGGTGAACTTTTGATCCTCTGCGTTCAGGTTTCCATGTGTGGATGTTTATCAAACCTCTGATTTAGTTCCTCCTATACTATCAAATGGAAACCTGTCAACCAATCAGAAGCCAGTATTGTCTCCGACCTTGGAATAAGACAGAAAGCAGGCGAGGCAATCTGTAAGGAATTTATGTCCAGTCTGATGTGTGAAAGTCTCTTCCACTGAGTCATCCAGTGTGTGTGTGTGTGTGTGTGTGTGTGTGTGTGTGTGTGTGTGTGTGTGTGTGTGAGAGCTGGTATTTAAACACCACACCCTGTCCGGGTCTGGATCATAACGGAGCTGCTGCTGCCTCTCTGAAGGTAAGGAAACATGAAAACCCTGAGCAGCTGTCTGATAGCTGTACTCTGATGTAATGAAGTACCGACAGAGTATTCTGGTGTTTTTTATACTTAAACGGTGAGAAACGTCTGACCAATACGTCACTCAGGATCTATTTCAAGCTAAAATCTCTCTCAGGAGACTTTATGTGTGATAGCAGCCGGTCTGTGGTGGGTGTGGTCGGGTAATCTCCTCTGCTGTAACCAGAGTATCATGTTGGTGTCATTTACCGAGGGAGGATCACAGAGAGGAGACGGGGAGCTGCAGTCCTGATCCTGAACTTAATTTCCTCTTTATTCCTTCATGTGGACGCCTGCTGCCGATCCTGGACGTCCTTAGAAAAGACAACAATTACACAGCGTCAAATTAAATCCATTCATAAAGGGGCAGGAATCAGAACAAAAGACTCCTGACTCTCCTCTGACTGGAGGCTTTTATTTTGAAACCACCTGGATGATGATTCTTCCTCTAGCTGCTTGTAAACAAACGTCTGAAACTGTTAATTAAAGAATGCATTTGTGCAGTAGAAGTAGGATTTATAACTTTATTTATAACTAAAGGTTAGGGTTCCCTTAAACCTCCATAATAAATGTCTGATCTGATGTGTTAACTAAAGATGTTGGAGTTTTAATCTGAAAACTGGACGTGAGGATCAGAGGAAACAATCATTAAAGGCTGTTCCTGAGTCATGACTCCCCTTGAAACTCCATGTCGCATGATTCTGCATGCAGGACTCAAACTCTCAACTGTTTGTGTCAGCTGTTGCTAGGTGATGAAATGCGGACTCTTACACACTTCCTGTTTATGTTTTAAGAAAAAGATTTCCAGATGTTCTTGGGTTACTTACTGGTTTGATTTCACTGGGTAATTTACTTAGAGTTCAGTGAGTGTGTGGCTCCATTGTTCCTCACAACTGTTTGCTTTATGATGCCTTATCTGGAGACATGCCCTCTGGCATATCCCAGTCAATAAATCAAACACTTCTCAGTCTGGCGCTTTTACTACCTGCAGGATTCTGCAGTTCTACCCATTCACAGACTATTTTCACTAAATCTGAAAGCAAACATTTTCACATGGAGTTTTTTTGCACATATTTATTTTGTAAGCAAGTCCAAGTTTGTTTATATCGTACCTTCTTAAACACAGGTAATATAAAATGATGGAAACAATCTCCAATTATTCCTACTTAAGCTAAAGTCATACTGTACCAGAGCAGTCTGAAAAAGAGGTCAGTCACACAGAGACGCGTCACCAGTTAAACCATTGTTTTCCTGTGATATGGTGCCTGGTGTGTGTTCCTGTGTTATGTTTATCTATCTGTTCTAATTTTTCAGTGCAAGAAGCAGGAATAATAACACTTCTTTAATTAAATGAATTTGAATGTCTGCCTGTTTAGCTGTTGTTCTGCTTTTCCAAAGTGATTTTTAAGTGGCTTCTTCACCTGCAGAGATGAGTCTCTGGGTATTCGGGGCCTAAGGCAGGTTAAAAGGGAATAGCAAGATTTGAGATGGCCAAAAAATGAATGATATAATACAGATCAGAAGCTGATTATAATGGTCTGACTTTTGTAACATTTCTAAGCTGAAATAGGATCAAACCAGTTTTTTTTTTACGTGGTTCAAACTGAAGTTGAGGCTCAAATGTAATGCCCAGATTCCTTGTGTATGGTTTCACATTGGCTCGACCAACATACTTGAGAAAGTCTGTTGTTGTATTAAATTATTGTGAAGAACAAAATTATAGCAACATAGACACATAGAACTGTGTGTCATCTGCATAGCAATGATAGGATATACAACCCAAGAGACTGATTATTTGGCCAAGGGGAAGCATATACAAGGAGAAGAGAAAAGGACCAAGGACTGACATGGAACACCATATAGCAGCAGAGCGGGTGATAAATAGTTGTCCATGGAGACCAAAAAACATGTATTTGACTGACAAAATTAAACCACTCCCTCAGGTACCAACACATCTGTAAATGCATTAATATAGAAACACAGCATTGTAAAAGAGTGTCAATGTAAGGAAACACATTTTAATGGTTATGACAATAAATTCCATGATTTCCTGAAATTCCTTTAACTGGAATTAGAGTGGCAATAAGAGTTTTTACTTGAGGAGATTTTTCTTTTCTTTTTAAAAAAGTTTTTGGGCAGTTTTATGCCTTTATTTTCATACGACAGCTGAAGAGGTGACAGGAAATGTGGGAGAGAGAGTGGGGGGAATCAAACCCGCGCCGGCCACGAGAGGACTATAGCCTCGGTACATGGGGCGCGCTCTGACCTCTGCGCTATCTGCGCCCCAACTTGAAGAGATTTAAAGGATATTTTCACTTGTCTCTGGAGTTTAACAAATGATTGGTTGATGAATTACGAAAAGAATAGCAATCATCAGCTGCAGGCCTGAACGGAGTTTTAACAGTTGCCATCCAGCTGTCTTCTGTGTGTTCTTGATTAATTATGAGAATACACATAAGACAGGTTCATATTTCTCTGTCTTGATTCTCTGCAGGTCAACCCAACATGGCGCTGGTGTCTGAGTTTCTGGGCCAACTGACGCTGTCGTATGATGGGGTGAGTCACACACAGGAAACAGCAATGACATTTATCAGGAACGCTGTAATCATTAAAGCTATTTAGATTAGTCCATATCACCCACCTCTAACATCCTCAGTGTAAAATCTAACATATGCAGACGATGCTCTCACTTAATCTTGTGATTATATAACAGTAAATATTCTCCTATCTGAAGCTCTGGGCGTGTTCACTGTGTTTTACTGCTGTCATAAAGCAGGTAAAGGTGTGGATTGTTCCCACCCATCTGATAAACTGAGGAGTTCCAGAGAGCATCCACTGATCAATCATTCATTCAGTGTCAGAGAACACATTTCTCTTGCAGTCAAACCTCAACTTTCCCAGAACTCCCAGTCTCTCCCCAGTGGCTACATCAGAGCTGATCCCACCGGTTTCCCATTTCACTTCACTGATTACATAATATATGATCTCATCATAATGATCGGCTGAACATTTGATAGAGATTGCTGACAAATGAGACAGCTATTAGAAGACGATGCAGTTTGTTTCTTATGTCCACGCAGCAGCTGAGATGTCGACATCAACTCCTAACAGACATGTGATGATTGTATTTAAGGAACACTTCACCCAAACATGAAGATTCCTTCATCATCTACTCATCCTCACGCTGAGGGAAAGTCGGGTTAGTTTCTTAGTCCACAAGACATTTGTGGAGCTTCACAGTAAAACAGAGTTGCAGCATTCTCCTAAACCCCTGAAGAAGAGTTTTAAAATATAAAGTGACTCCATAAAACTCATACGACATAATTAAAGACTGAGAAGATGTTATTTACAGCCTTTCATTAGATGAAATCTTCACTGTAGCTTCTGAAGGGTGTCTGAGCTCGAATGTGTCTTCACGCGCCGCTGGTCACGGTCTCTACACGTCACACTTGTCATGCTCCTCCTTTTTTTTTAGAAAATGCTGCTTGTGCCGAAATAAAATGTCACACTGCTGTGTTACACATCGTGCCTCTTTTGCCCATGGAACAGGGGCATGTTATTCAAAATCCCAAACTGGGTCGGTGTTTCGCCATCATTGGTTCAGTGCAAATAAAGATGGTGTGGAGAAGGGTCTCTGTAAAGAGGTCTTCGGTTTATCTGCTACCCAGAGGTTCAGTCACAATAGAAGAGCTCTACTGAAGATACAGCAACACGCGCCTCCGATGGATCAGAGTTACATGTTTGGTGTTTCACTGCAGGGGCACGTACACATGTTCAAGCTTACGTATCTCAGACGTGGTGCACACTGTTAACTCTGAGTGAATCGACTCTCCAAAGTCTCTCCAAATATTTCTATAATTGCTCTGCTCCTACTCAACAAACCACTCTAAAATGAGCCGTGTGGCTCAAAGATTGGGTCAGAAATGGGCTCAAATCATCCAGTGTATGGACGGCTTTACATGCTTCAGTTCAGCCAATCACACAATCCATTGTAAATGATGTCACTGACAAATCTTTGTGTCATCACGATGACAGTCAGTATTAAAGTATAAAATAGAGATTTGATAGATGCTAATTAAACCTTATAAAATGAAAAAATGATTTAAAAACTTCTTCCATCACAGAATCAAACTAATATTCAAACCTAGCAGGAACTCAACAATCTGGATTTTCATATTTGTCTTCATGTTGATTCTTTAGGTTTTATACATGTTTTTTGTCCCACAGAGGCCACTGTACATTTGATTAGCAGCAGACTGTGAGGTAACATGTCTCCGTCTGTCCTCTGTAGGAACCAGAGCCCACATTCCCCACCGTGGTGCCGGTGAGAGACTTTGACCCGGCCAAAGACGCTGCCAGGATCGAGACGGCCATCAAAACTAAAGGTGAGAGAGTCCAAACACTGAACCCGGCTGCTGCCGGAAGGCTCCACAGGTCTCTGTTGATGTAGCCTCAGACAAGTCAGACATCTGTAGATGTTAATGAAACAGCTGCTGATAATGAAAGACAGAAGCAAAACTTCATTTCTGGGTGAGCAGCTCCTTTAAAAGTGGACTAAACACAGACCAGAGCAGGTCTGTTGTTGTATTTCTCATAGAATTATCAATTTCAATAAAGTGGAGGTTTTCTTCCCCGTCTCAAGGGAAACTGGGTGGAAGCACAAAGTATATCCATGAATGAATGTCAGAAAACAGCCTAAAGTTTGTGTTAGAGTGTCAGAAACACTGGAGGTGATCCAGAAAGAGGACAGAGAACCCCTGAAGGCAGGAAATACTCAAATGTGTCTAAAATCCAACCTGTATCTCAGTGTAAATCAATGTGTTTGTGTTAGAGGTAAAGGACAGTATGGGGCTGTAGACACACTATCAGTGAACACTGGCCTCAGAGGTGAAGAGCGTAGTCGGAACATTCTACAGAGTTGGTTTCATGGAAAGGTCCAGGAGCTCCAGAAAGACATTTAGGAGACTTCAGATGGACACATGGAGACCAGATGATGTTCTGAGATACTAAAGGAGGTTTTTTTTTTACTTTACAGTCTGATAGATTTCATCAGCTGGAGATAAAATAGTCACAATTTAAAAATGTTCAGTTTGTTTTTGGGTTGTGGTATGATTAGCTGGTCGTCTCAAAATGCTCCTGAAAGTGACTCAAACTAATGCTAGCCTGCTGAAAACAGCTGATTTGTAGCAGTCGATGCAGCTTTTAAACTCCAGGACATCAGAAAACAACAACCCGGTTACATTCATGAAAATCCTAAATGATGATGTCATATCTGTGGGGGTATTTTGTGACTAAACATAGTCTGATGGCAAACACTAACCTGTTTTGTCTTGTGCTAGCACCCTGACAACATCAAAAAGACAGAGGTCAAAGTGATTTCTGACATGTTTAGACATCTTTGATGATTGAAATAGATTAAAATGGACATTATGTCTAGAAAGAGGAGGTCTCCCTGTTTCCATGGATACCACACGTGTCCATGTTTACTGAAGGGATGGGATGTCTGTAGATCCTTTGTTTATTCTCAGGATTTAATTAATATTGAATTTGTAAAGGTATTAGAAAAGTAATTAAATACACTGCTGAAAACAAATGAAGGGAACTCTTAAATCACACATCAGATCTTGATGAGCAAATTATTCAAGTTGAAAATCTTTACTGATCTTTGTGGAATTTGTTGAGAACAAAATGACGTAACAATCAATGGAAACCAAAACCATCAACCATTGAGGGCTGGATTCAAAATCACACTGAAAATCAAAGTAAAAATCACAGGCTGATCCAACTTGTATGAATTTCATCATCAACTCATAATGTGACTCAGTAGTGTGTTTGGACCCTGCCTGCCTGTATGCACTCCTGACAACATCTGGGCATGATCCTGAGTCAGTGGACGGGGTCCTGAGGGATCTCCTCCCAGACCTGGTTCAGGGCATCAGTGAGCTCCTGGACAGTCTGTGGCGGTACTTGATGGCGTTGGATGCACCGATACATAACGTCCCATAGGTGCTCAATTGGATTTAGGTCAGGGGAACGTGAGGCCAGTCAATGGCATCAATGCCTTGTCATCCACAGGAACTGTCTACGCACTCTGGCCACATGAGGCCGGGCAAAGTCCTGCACCGGGAGGAACCCAGGGCCCGCTGCACCGGGAGGAACCCAGGGCCCGCTGCACCGGGAGGAACCCAGGGCCCGCTGCACCGGGAGGAACCCAGGGCCCGCTGCACCGGGAGGAACCCAGGGCCCGCTGCACCGGGAGGAACCAGGGCCCACTGCACCAGGAGGAACCCAGGGCCCACTGCACCAGGAGGAACCAGGGCCCACTGCACCAGGAGGAACCAGGGCCCACTGCACCAGAATAAGGTCTGACAATCGCTCTGAGGATTTCATCCTGGTTACCTAACAGCAGTCAGGGTACCGTTGGCTATGACATGGAGGTCTGTGCAACCCTCCAAGGATATGCCTCCCCAGACCATCACTGACCCACCACCAAACCGGTCCTGCTAGATGATGTTACAGGCAGCATAATGTTCACCACAGCGTCTCCAGACTCTTTCATGTCTGTCACATGTGCTCAGTGTGAACCTGATCTCATCTGTGAAGAGAACGGGGCTCCAAGGGTGGACCTGCCAATTCTGGTGTTCTCTGGTGAATACCAGTAGAGCTGCACGGTGCTGGGCTGGGAGCACAGGTCCCACTAGAGGAGGTCAGGTCCTCATGCCACCATCATGGAGTCTGTTTCTGACAGTTTGGTCAGATACATGCACACCAGTAGCTGGAGGTCATTTTGTAGGGCTCTGGCTGTGCTCCTCCTGTTCCTCCTCACACAAAGGAGCAGATACCGGTCCTGCTGCTGGGTTGATGCCCTTCTACAGCTCTGTCCAGCTCTCCTTGTGTAACAGCTGGTCTCCTGGTATCTCCTCCATGCTCTTCAGTCTGTGCTGGGAGACACAGCAAACCTTCTTGAGACTGCATGTATGGATGTATCATCCTGGAGGATCTGGACTACCTGTGCAACCTGATTGGGCTGCAGGAACCGCCTCATGCTACCAGTAGTGACAAGAACACTGACAAAACACAAAACTAGAAGAATCAGTCAGGAAGGATGAGGAGAGAGATATTGTCTGTGGCCCCCACATGTAAAAACATTCCCTTTTTGGGGGTTGTCTTGCTTTTGTCTCTCCATTACACCTGTTGTCACTTGCATTTGCAACAAAGCAGGTGAAACTGATTCTCAATCACTTTGCTTCCTAAATGGACAGATTGATATCCCTGAAGTTTAACTGTGATGATTAAGTGTTCTCTTCATTTTATGAGCAGTGGTTTCAGTGTTTTTCTTTAAATTCTTTTTACTTGTCATGGCATCTTATTAGTTTATTTTGGCCTCATGTTTTTTATGATAAAGAAAATCATATATAAATTCATACTAAAGAAGTTATGTATACAAAAACAATTATCCAATCTTTCCAAAAATTCAACCATCAAACCTTCAAACTGTGTCGGTGTGTTTTAAAGTGACTTTTTATTGATGAAGATATCCTGCTCTCTCAGCTCTGTTGTCCTCCTGACCACGCCCCAACAGTGATGTCACACTGTACTCTAGTACACCTGTCTTCCTGGTGGTTATTTTAAAAAATCGAGTTAAAGTTGTTAAATTCTTTAGCTGCTCTGAATAAATTGTTTTATTAATAAAAATATTTTTATTGATAAAAAAACCCGCCAAATTTAAAGGTGTTCTTTAAATCCTGCAGGTGTCGACGAACAGACCATCATCGACATCCTGACCAGACGCAGCTCCGAGCAGCGCAGACAGATCGACTTCCAATATGAACGGCTCGCCAAGAAGGTTGTCTAATAAACACGCTGGTGTTTGTTAACGTGACCGTTGACATTTTAACTGTTGAGGATGTTTCAGTCTTGGTTTTTATCCCTTTAGGATCTGACCACAGCCCTGAAGGGGGCGCTGTCCGGCTCTCTGGAGGCTCTCATGATGGGTCTGATGAAGAGCACTGCTCAGTACGACGCCTCCGAGCTGAAAGCCTCCATGAAGGTCAGACCAACATCACCAACCCTGTTCTAGAAATTAATATTAGTGTACATTCTTTAGTCCAGATGCAGTGAAACAGGGTTCTAACAGGCGAGACATAGCACTGGAGGAACTTCATTTAAACAGTGAACTTCATATTAGTTTCAGGGAGAGAGAGAGTCTACACTTTCAGATCAGTACAAATGAACATTATGTATGTAATACACTGAGCATTATGTGGCACTGTCACTGAATAAATCCTAACCAGGAGCCTGTTGCATGATTTGGTTGTGATATAAGAACACACAGAAATGTATCTTTCTTTAGCGATATATTGTCAAAGGAAAGTTCACCCAAAAATGAAAATTGAGTCTCCTCACCGGCATGTTGATGGAAAGTCAGGTGACATTTCTGGAGCTTCACAGTAAAACAGCATAGCAGCATTCTGCTAAACACCCGAAGAAGATGGAGACTAGTTTTAATTAAGTGTCATTAATTCTGTGTGCCTGATGTGCTAACCACGAGCACACAGTGTATTATTCATGTGCTTTGCACATCAGGCACAGAGACATTATTCTTAAACTTATTTTTTTCGCCATGTAACTAGTCTCACAGCGTTGCCAGCACATACACAAAAAATACATCAAAACGTGTGGATTGATTGAGAATGGTGCTATTTTTTGGTGGTGATTCGCAAAATCATTTTCAAGAAAATCACAAAAACTGAAAAATTGTCCCATAAAAAATACTTGGAAATCGACCTAAACAGCTCAAACCCAGCCCACTTTGAGGGGGTTTGTGTGTGTCTTTGGGACTTTACTCGAGAAGATTCCAACTCAATGTGGGCGGGCCTCTGCTGTGATTGGTCGGTTTGAAATGAAGGCGTCACATCAAAGGTATTCCTGGAAAGTTGAATCTGAAGCAACTGGACTTCTGTTTACCACGACTTCACCCTTACCATGACATCAAAGGAACATTTTCCCCATGTGGAAAAGTCTGTCAACAAGGAAAACGAGAGAACAGTTTGCCTTAAGATCAGCCAGTTTAAAAAATATATGAAGACAAAAGGGCGACAGGCTTTGGACAGATTCAAAGTGACATCGAAGAGGCAAGGAGTGAACACTGTTTGTCCTGACAATGAATTGATGACGGTCAAGGAGACGTCCAGGACAGTCCTGCACAGGCAGGAGGAGTTTGCAGATAACGAAAAAGCAGAGAGCAACAGAAGGTCCAAGAGGATGTGCTGGCTTCACTGCCTGATGGCGTTCTGGTGTATACGTATAGAGGAAGATGATGGTGCTGTTGAGATGTGTTGGGATGGGAACCACAATATGCTTGTTGTTACCAACGAAAGCAACACGGCCTGGAATAGACACATTTCTACAGCAGTCTGATGCTGTCTGAATGAGGCAGTAGTGACACATTTGTGGTGGTGAAAACACTTCTGTGAAGAGATTAAGAGGAACGAAAAATAAAGAATGAGAACGAGGAAATTGTCTTTTGTGAATTTTATTAAATGACCTCAACAAAAAGTATTTCTGCAGAAAGCTCAAATGTACAGACAGAGATCAGTATGGTTTTATTCACATTACAGCATACAGTTCAGAGAAGGTGACAATTCACCTCCCAAGAAGGGAAAGTGAAAAACAGTGCAGACGTTGGTCACTGGAGCTGCTTTTCACACCCTAGTGAATGTTCCCCATCATGCCCCCAAACAACAAGGCAGCTTAAAAGGGGTTCACAGGAGCAAACAGTCCAGCCCCAGTTTAGTTCTTTAGTCCAGAGACTGTGGGGTGAAGTCTTTCACCATCCATTTGCAGAGGACAGCAATCCTCTAAAGTCTAAAACTTTCAAATTCATAATAAATCCGTCGAATGTGCTGCGACTTTGCAACTTTCACCAAAATGTAGCCCAAATTGAGCAGAAACTTCTCCTTGCTTCTACCTGGCAGCGAGTTTAAAGTCTATTGCTCTATTTAAAAAGAACAAACTGTAAATCTTATTAAACCTATCTCCTCCCACATTTTTTGCTGCATCGACACCAAACATGCTCCACTGCATCTTCAGACTGTCCTCCACAAACAATCCAGACAGATACGTGAAATATCAAAACTGAGCCCACAGTGCATCAACATGTTCTACTGTAAACAGTGCTGTAAAGTCATTCTGCACAATAAACCTCCAATGTTCATGAAAAAATTGCCAAAAATGTCGGGATCATGGTAGATGTTGTGTAGTGAATTTCAAATTATATCTCATGTATGTAAACAATAGTCAATGGGAAGGAGAGAATCTTTAAACATCAGTTTCTCACTTATGGAGGAATCAATCTTTATACAAATAAATGACAGACGTCTCTATGTTGTTAGGATGAAATACACAGTGTCAGAAATTTGTCTTAATAACTGAATTTTTGACAGAGTCAAATCAAACCACTAGTGAAGCCTCAGTCTAGTGTGAAGCAGTCGATGGTTTGTCAGGAAGACCATGACTTGCTCTTGGTGGCTAAGGTTGTGAGCTTGAGCCCGGCTGGAATGCAGACCAACATCTTATTTCACTCAGGCATTGTGCTGAGGACCACCTGCATGTCTCCTTCCAGCACACCTGGTTCTAATGATGAGCTTGTTTTCTTTTAAAGATATCATTTGATAAATAAAATAAAAATAAAATATATATGTAATAACGTTATTTTGATGTTCAGCTGTGGTTATCTAACGCTTTAATTGCACATTGTGGGTCCATGCTTCTGTACATTCTGTCACTGTATTTCCATCTATTGTGGGTCATATGTGCACCTTGCAGGGGCGGATCCAGCGGTGGGGCCAGAGGGGCCCAAATCTGATTGGCCCCTGAAGTGCCCCTGTCCTGTCACTTGTCTGTCTTTTTTTTCTGTTTGTTTACAACTTGAATACTTGACTATGTCAAGTTTTTTTCCTCTAAACTGTTGTGTAAGCTGTAATATAGTATATAAGTATTTTCTTTAATGTCAAAAATTGTTTTTTAAAATTATTTTATGTATGACCTAATTGGAAAAAAGTATATATATTTATGCATCCTAGTTTAAAATTAAATAATTGCTAAACTTTTTTGATGTAGACAATGTGTTTGAAAAAGGCACAATTTGCATAATATATTCAATTATTTGTGTCTTTACTAAAAGCTATGGAGCCAACAGCAAACAATGAATGACTGGTGAAATATTCTGTGTATACATCTTACTGAAGAAGGAAATGTGCATGAATGTTGGACATATAGTTGGCCCCTCTGTAAAAAATGTGGCCCCTCTATGGCCCCTGATTTAGAAAAATTCCAGATCCGCCACTGGCACATTGACAACTACAAATATGTTGGCTGAACTGCAACTCCCAGCTGAACATTGGAAATCCAGCACAGGTGCAACTCATCCTGCTGATTGGATTGATGCTCTTGCTCTCATATGAACTTGTCTCTGTTTGTGATAATTGTACTGCCTCGATGAAGGTCCTGTGACCGAAAGCTTGGCATTTGATTTATTAAAGATTCTTGCATGGATCTAAGTGTGCAGAATATTCTTGATTGAAGTACTAAAGATATCATTTGTAACATTTCCTTGTTAACCTATTGAACAAAAGCCATTGAGGAGATGATGTACCGCGTAAATGTTTAATTTTATTCAGGGTGGGTGTTTTTATAAGGGTGTGTTTCATTTGTTGTCTGTCGCCATAAATTCCAGGAGAGGAAGTACCAGATTAGATTAGAGAAACTGACAGGCGTATAAAGCAGGACTAGCTCAGATTAATGGGAGGTGATGGATCTTTGACCAATCAGATGGGTCTGATATAATTAGTTTGAGTTTTACCTGCTGGTACTTTTGTTTTCAGGGACTGGGAACAGACGAGGAGACCCTCATCGAGATCGTCTGCTCCAGGACTAACGAAGAAATGCTGGAGATCAAGAGGGTTTACAGAGACAGTAAGTTAGGAAATCTTGTTCCAATAATATTCAATAAATCTGAAGTTTAATCTACAATGAAAAATAAAAAAACATTTTATCTAGCTTAACATGTTTGATACAATCCTACACAGATAAAACCTGAAATATAGAACACGTGTTATTTTTCATTTTTTCCACTAATATTGCTGAATATTATGAATAATATAAAATGTAATATTATTAATCTAAAATTAATAATATTACTAACCTTCCTGTTGTGTTTTGTTTCTGTCTGAAGTGTTTAAGAAGGAGTTGGAAAAAGACGTAGCAGGAGACACATCAGGAGACTTCGCCAAACTGCTGCTGGCTCTGGTTCAGGTAGCTGTGCTGGCCGTTGTTGTCTGCTAACTGTTGCTAACTGCTAACAACTGCTGTCCTTATTAACGTATTGGTAACAGCTGTTGTTATAACTGCACAAAAACATATTTTTACTTTTATATTTTCAACCCTGACATGAAGATGTTGTCTTGGTTTACAGACAAAGAGAGATGAACCGTCTAATGTGATCGACTACGAGAAGATTGACGAGGATGCCAGAGTGAGTCAAACCATCCATAAACATTTAAATAAAGTTTTTGTCTTTAAATATTTTTAAAATGTGTGACTTCGAAAAGGACACAAATTTTTCGTTTATTTAATGGAAAAACTCTCAGTAATCAATAAACTGTAATTAATGAAGAGTCCATCAGTCAATAAATCTCTTCTTCTGTTTGATTCTCAGTCTTTGTATGAAGCTGGAGTGAAGAGGAAGGGAACCGATGTGGTGACGTGGATCCTCATCATGTCTCAGAGGAGCGTCCCCCACCTGCAGAAAGGTGAAACTACAGCTCCGTCTAATGTCTCGTTGAGTCCAGTGGTGACATTTTTCTACTGTTTCATCTTCCTTATTTTATGATTTATACTGTTCTCATGTCCAACGGCAGCATTTTTTAATATTCATTTCATCGAATGGAAACGTCTTAGTGAAAATCCAACTGCATCATTTTTAAAAAATCATTACAATCATTACATTTACATTAAATATCAATATTTTTTGCATGTAATGTTGAAGTTTTTTTATGTTTGATATCAATTTCATTTTAATGTTAATATTTTCTGTGGTCAATGTTAAAGATTGTTCTGTGTTCAATACAATATGTTTTTTATATCAATGCAAATCTTTGTCTGCCATTTTTAAAAAACTGTTTTTCACATTAATTTATTATTAACAGCAACTTTATTTGAAAATCACTGCAGTTGTTCTTTACATTAAATACCAACAGTTTTTGATTCAATGTTGTTTTTATATTCAATGCCAGCAGGCTGGATTTAATTTAAACCTTTTTATGATGTATTAATTTTTTTATATATCAAATATCTTTTTTTTTAAGTCCAATCAACATTTTTAACACAAATAATCAATGTTTTTTTCCATTGATTGACAACATTTTAAAAATTCTATCTGCACATAGCATCAACACTAATGGTTAAAGTTAGGGAGAGATTACAGTAAAGGTTAATAAATGGACATCTGCTCTCTATACAACAATAATCAATAAGTTTTACATGTGGTCTCTTTTGATGTGTTTTTTGCTGTCAGTGTTTGAGAGGTATAGGAGCTACAGTCCATACGACATGAAGGAGAGCATCAAGAAGGAGGTGAAGGGAGATCTGGAGAAGTCCTTCCTCACTCTGGGTAACAAACATCAGTACCTTTCAGAGGACTGTTCTAGTCTTCTCCTCCAGTCATACTGGAGATCCTGACAGGACAGGTGAGGACAGGTAAAGCCGTCCTTTATTCACGTCTGTCTTCTCTTCACAGTGGAAAGCTTTGAGAACAAGCAGCTGTACTTCGCCAACAGACTCAGTGAAGCCATGAAGGTTCATTCTTCTATTTCTTTCTCTCTACTGCTGTGAAGTAACTAAGTACATTTACTCAAGTACTTTACTTGAAAGTAAATGTACAGTTCTGTGGCACTTGCACTTTACTTGAGTATTTCCATTTTACTTCCTACATTTACTCCACTACATTTCAAAAGGAAATATTGCAGCTTATATTTTACTCCATTACATTTATTTGTCAAATGAAGTTACTTTTCAGATTCAGACTAACAATACAAAATATAAACAACATATAAACTATAATTACTGAAAGTCATTAAGGAAATTATGATAAATATAATATGAAGCTGGAATATGTGGAGTGAATGAAAGTGAATATACGAATGAAATGAGAATATATACTGTAGAATAAATGTTGGAAATATATGAAAGTGTGAATATATAAATTAAAGATTGATTATACAGAATGAAAGATAGGAATATATACGTATAAAATAAAAATGGGAATAAACAGCATTTAAGTTTGAATATATGGAAAGAAAATTGGAATATAAAGAATTAAAGTTTGAATAAATCTAAAATTAAAATTTGAATTTGTAAAATTATTAGAATAAAATCCAAGTTTAAATATATAGAATAAAAGTTTGAAATAAATATAATCTTGAATATATAGAATCATGAATATATAGAATAATTGTGAATACATATAGAATAAAAGTGTGAATACATACAAATATGAATGAAATCTGATCACCATCTGAATTCCACGTTTTTTCAGAACGTTATAGTCTGAATCGTTCCTGATGATGGTCTGAACATTGGAACCTGACCTGAGACGTTCTCATTCCCTCGTCCCTCATGTCTATCAGTAGTAATAATCTGGTGCACATGGTCCTCCGTCTGCTCCGCCCTCTGTCTGTCTGTCAGCCATCTTGTTTTCTGTCTGTCTGCAGAGTAAAGGAGCGAAGGAGAAGGTGGTGACCAGGATCATGGTTTCTCGCTGTGAGGTCGACCTGATGAAGATCAGAACAGAGTTCAAGAGGCAGCACAAAAGATCGCTGTACCAAACCATCGCTGTGAGTATACCAGTCACATCACTGTAACGTCCTGCACAAGAGAAGGCCAGTGAATGCACCATGGAGGAGCTCACAAAAAATAGATGAATTACAGTCTTGTTGCTATGAATCAAATGTAATAATACAATTTAAAAAGAATTAAAGTAATAAATGTTTGTAAACTGTCAGTTTAAAATGTAGTAATACAATTAAAAATGTAATTCATTTGAATTCTTACACTGATGCTGGTTTATGTTCCTGCTCAGGAGCACACTAAAGGAGACTACCAGAAGGCTCTGCTCAGCCTGTGTGGAGGAGACGACTGAGGACTGGACTCTGTTTCCCAGAAAGCCATTGGGTTTGAACTATCAGCTGACTGCAGACCTTTTTACAGTATTAGATCCTTTATGTTTTGAACTCCTCCATCTCTCTGAGCAGCCTGTGAAATAAAAACTTTACATCTGTTTGTGTTTTCTGTTTGATGAAACCAGGGCCAGATAAAGACTCTGTGTACCAGTACAAACCAGTAAAGGATTGACCAGTTTACTGTTTACTACAGGAGTAGACAGGTTTTTATTCACTGTCTATTTGTCTGTCAGGTGACATTTCTGGAGCTTCACAGTAAAACAGCATAGCAGCATTCTGCTAAACACCCGAAGAAGATGGAGACTAGTTTTAATTAAGTGTCATTAATTCTGTGTGCCTGATGTGCTAACCACGAGCACACAGTGTATTATTCATGTGCTTTGCACATCAGGCACAGAGAAATTATTCTTAAACTTATTTTTTTCGCCATGTAACTAGTCTCACAGCGTTGCCAGCACATACACAAAAAATACATCAAAACGTGTGGATTGATTGAGAATGGTGCTATTTTTTGGTCGTGATTCGCAAAATCATTTTCAAGAAAATCACAAAAACTGAAAAATTGTCCCATAAAAAATACTTGGAAATCGACCTAAACAGCTCAAACCCAGCCCACATCAAAGGTATTTCTGGAAAGTTGAATCTGAAGCAACTGGACTTCTGTTTACCACGACTTCACCCTTACCATGACACCAAAGGAACATTTCCTTTGACACCAAAGGAACATTTCCTTTGATGTTGCAAACCTGGACTCGTGTGAAACTATATCAGGGACTTTGTCATTAAAGCAAGTCATTAAAACAACTACAGTCTCCCAAGATGAGTTTTATGTGTTCTCCTCATAGCAGACGCCAGATTAAAACCGAGCAGGAGGATCTGGCTTCTAGCATTCAGTCCCATGAGCAGCAAGTTGTGGCTCCTAATGTGAGCACAAGAATGCTCAAGGCTAAGACAAAACTCAACAATGTCTCTGTTAAATCTGACCCCCATGTGGAAAAGTCTGTCAACAAGGAAAACGAGAGAACAGTTTGCCTTAAGATCAGCCAGTTTAAAAAATATATGAAGACAAAAGGGCGACAGGCTTTGGACAGATTCAAAGTGACATCGAAGAGGCAAGGAGTGAACACTGTTTGTCCTGACAATGAATTGATGACGGTCAAGGAGACGTCCAGGACAGTCCTGCACAGGCAGGAGGAGTTTGCAGATAACGAAAAAGCAGAGAGCAACAGAAGGTCCATTAGTGTGTGCTGGCTTCACTGCCTGATGGCGTTCTGGTGTATACGTATAGAGGAAGATGATGGTGCTGTTGAGACGTGTTGGGATGGGAACCGCAATATGCTTGTTACCAACGAAAGCAACATGGCCGGGAATATGTGCAAAGGAGCAAGACACATTTCTACAGCAGTCTGATGCTGTCTGAATGAGGCATCCATCCATCTATTATCTTAAATATGTTAACCAGCCATTTCAAAGTGATATACATTTAAATTACACCTACATTGTAGTTTATTGAAAATATATACTGGACATATTTTAAATACTTTATAGCTACGATCAAATACGTGCATTTAGGAGGGATGTGGTATCTCATTGTTTTTATCTCCTCTTATCACAATATAAACATTTTAAAGAGGCTACTTTATAAATGAGAAAATGCATTGAGTCTGAGTAAACAGCCACTCATGTTTATATGTTCACATTTTTATTTGAGAACTTAAGTTAATTTAAATTAAACAGGCACACATCAGGTAAACAACACATTTTAACTACTTTATATGAGACAAATTAAGTGCATTTTGTTGTAATTAACAGACTCATATTTCCCTCTCATCATAAAATCAAACAGAATATTGCTTGTTCTTTGTTCCAGTCAGGTGTACAAGAGGAGAGCAACACATATATCAGGTGTAGCATTTAGTCTCTGGGCGGTAGCTAAGCTAACATGACCTGCAGCAGTCTGGTCCTTAGCTGGGTCTTGTCCCTGGTCTCTAGCTATGCCTTTCTTTTTTATTAGCCAGGCATCCATGTTTGTGTGACCACCTGCAAAATGTGTTCATTACTTTGGTGGAAACTATGGTGGACAGCAGCAGCATGGTGGTGCAGTGGGTAGCACTGTTGCCTCACAGCAAGAAGGTCCTGTGTTCAAATCCTGCTGAGGACCTGGGACTTTTCCTTTTCTTTGCATGTTCTCCCCGTGTCTGTGTGGGTTCTCTCCGGGTTCTCCGGCTTTCTCCCACCACCACAAACATGCAGTAGAGGTAGAGGTGAACTGGTGACTCCAAATTGACTGTAGGTCTGAATGTGAGTGTGAATGGTGGTTTGTCTTTCTATGTGGTCCTGTGATGAACTGACGACTTGTCCAGGGTGAACCCCACCTCCTGCCCAAAGTCAGCTGGGATAGGCGCCCCCCGCGACCCTATACAGGATAAGCGCTTACAGAAAATGAATGAATGGTGGACACCTGGGTGCAAACCCAAACCAGTTCTGAACAAGGCACCACCTCCATATGTGATGGAGCTAGAAACACGCTCCCTCATGTGGCTGAAAGATGTACTGCAGATAAAAATCTAGAATAATAGTCAAAAAGAATCATAACTATTTTAATTGGTGACCCAAATAAAATCTCCTGCAACCCACCTGTGGGTCGTGACCCACTTTGGGAACCACTTGTTTAGAGAAGGTGACAATTCACCTCCCAAGAAGGGAAAGTGAAAGAACAGTGCAGACGTTGGTCACTGGAGCTGCTTTTCACACCCTAGTGAATGTTCCCCATCATGCCCCCAAACAACAAGGCAGCTTAAAAGGGGTTCACAGGAGCAAACAGTCCAGCCCCAGTTTAGTTCTTTAGTCCAGAGACTGTGGGGTGAAGTCTTTCACCATCCATTTGCAGAGGACAGCAATCCTCTAAAGTCTAAAACTTTCAAATTCATAATAAATCCGTCGAATGTGCTGCGACTTTGCAACTTTCACCAAAATGTAGCCCAAATTGAGCAGAAACTTCTCCTTGCTTCGACCTGGCAGCAAGTATAAAGTCTATCACTCTAAAGGAGACTACCAGAAGGCTCTGCTCAGCCTGTGTGGAGGAGACGACTGAGTACTGGACTCTGTTTCCCAGAGGCCCATTGGGTTTGAACTATCGGCTGACTGCAGACCTTTTTACAGTAGTAGATCCGTTATGTTTTGAACTCCTCCATCTCTCTGAGCAGCCTGTGAAATAAAAACTTTACACCTGTTTGTGTTTTCTGTTTGATGAAACCAGGGCCAGATAAAGACTCTGTGTACCAGTACAAACCAGTAAAGGATTTACCAGTTTACTGTTTACTACAGGAGTAGACAGGTTTTTATTCACCGTCTATTTTTCTGTCCTGTATTGCAAAGAAGTAAGATTGGAAAAAGGTGAAATTAAATCTGAAAATCTACTACTAGTTCATCATACACTGAATGCTTTTTGTGTTCTGTACGGGTGAATACCATTCACTTTTGAACCAATACTGGTACCAGTATGGCACGTGGAATACTGCTAGCCAGTGGTACCGTTTTTCAGCACCGTCAAAAGGATCATTAATATCAACCAGTAGTGGGCAGCAATACACCATTGTCGCATGCAGTCTGTCTCATCCATAGAAGAAGAAACAGTGCCATCACCTGTCTGTTATGTTGTTGTTGTCAATACCACAGTGATTGAATATGTAATATTTCCTGTAAATAGTGAAAAAAGCCCAGTTATCTCCAACAACAACGTGTCGAACTAGATAATTAATTACATGATGAAGTTGTTGATGCAGCGCTGTGTGCAGCTGTGCTAGTGTTAGCTACAACTTGTCTTGACCAGGTGTTTCCTCAGGTGAGACGTGCTAACGTTAGCTACAGTGTTTGACCAGGTGTTTCCTCAGGTGAGACGTGCTAACGTTAGCTACATTGTGTGAACAGGTGTTTCCTCAGGTGAGACGTGCTAACGTTAGCCACAGTGTTTGACCAGGTGTTTCCTCAGGTGAGACGTGCTAACATTAGCCACAGTGTTTGACCAGGTGTTTCCTCAGGTGAGACTCAGGTCCTGAACAGACACCTGAAACAACCTGAAACAGCACACTGAAGTGTTGCCTAATACTCTTACACTGAAGATTCATAAAGTCTCGAATCCAACAGACAGTCTGGGCTCAGGTATCGTACCTGGCAAACAGGTTTAAGTCGATCATTAGTCCCAACCCTATGTGTATTATATGGAGTTTTGGAAGGAAATCACAGAATCTTCTTTTATTTATATTGATCCACTCAAAGTTATCATCTCCAAAGATACAGATAGTCGCCTATTTGTTGTCACCATAACCTCAAAAAACACAAAAACAATGCCAATTTGCTACCAGTACAAGCTGCCAGTGGGTTGTGATGCAGCACTGTGTCCAAAGGAAGCCAAAAGGGCTCCATGCCCCAACTCCAAGACGTTCACCTCTGCTGACCCAGAAGCTCCAGAAAAGTGGGCTCCAGTAGCTCAGAACCATCTAGATCAGACCCAGAAGGTTTGGGATGCTGTTCTGTGGAGCCATGAAACCAAAGTGGAACTTTTGGGGCCTATGGATCAGCGGTATGTCTGGAGGAGGAAGAATGAAGCTGATGCTGAAAAGAACAACCTACCTACAGTGAAGCATGGCGGTGGATCAGTGATGATCTGGGGCTGCTTTGCTTCCTCAGACACTGGAAACCTGCAGTGTGTAGAGAATCCTAGAAGAAAAGTCTCCATCTGTGAGGAAGATGAAGCTTGGCCTTCATTGGAGGCTCCAAAAGGACAATGATCCCAAGCAGACCTCAGAGTCCACCAAGGCCTGGTTTCAGAAGAATTCCTGGATCATTCTAGAGGCCGTCACAGTCGCCTGACTGGAATCCCATAGACAATCTCTGGTGGGATTTGAAGAAGGTGTTTGCAGTAGATAAACCAGGAATATTCCAGAACTGGAGGCCTTTGTCCATGAAGAATGGGCTAAGATTCCTCAGGAACGCTGCCAGAAGCTGGTGTCTGGATATGCATCAGGTTTGCAGCAGGTCATAGGGTCTCTACAAAGAACTAGAGACGCTGGTCATTAACGGTTCGATCATTTAGAGACTGAGGAGTCAGGAAAAAGAGACTTTAGGTTAGATTTCGGAAAAACACTTTAAAATCTGTTGTATTGATCTATTTAAACTGTTATTGATTGGTTATTAACAGCTTATCAATAGTATATTTTATCAAACCTGATATATGAGGGTTTAATCATGTTGCCTCCAACTGTAGTTTGTGATCAAAGTGACCAGTAGAGGGCAGCAGAGACTCACTGAGTGTTTAACTGCATATGGATGATGCAAACTATTAGAAGTCATCGTTCAGTCAGACGTCTGCAGGATGTTTCAAACATGTTTTCTGACTTGTTTAAAACATTTAAATTCTGTATGGTTTCATTTAACTGTAGATTTATGACAATAAAACATGACTTATGTCACAAAGGTCTTTGCTGTGGAAGGTGATTGACTTCTGTTCAACAGATTATGCTAAATAAAAACTCCAGTTTTCATAATGAAGTTTGGTTGCATTGAGCTGCTGTTCTCTCCTGAGGATGGATCAGTGTTTGTCAGATCAAAGTCAGTATTTGATGTGAAAATATTGGTTATTAATGACACCCCAGTAGGCCCACATAGACACATATTTGTGATGTGTGTTTGTGTAATGTCACCTAGATAAAAAGATTCCTTTGCTGCTCCTTCGGGTTGTTTTTCTTTTAATCGTTGGTGTGTTTTGTTTGTTTGCTGCTAATTTTTTAATTAAAGATGCTAATTTTACCTCCAGCAACAGTCGCTGATTAGCATTTCTCCAGCAAAAAGAAAACAGCTCTCAGATTCTGTTGTTTATAGACAGAGACAGAAGAAGGGAGTCGAACTGAAAACTAAATTTAACCCTCGACCTCCATCCTGATGGAACCTCAGGTGAGGTTTCTTCATCCACCACATGTTCTCATTGGCCTGTTGTGTTCTCATTGGCCTGTTGTGTTCTCATTGGCCTGTTGTGTTTTCATTGGCCTGTTGTGTTCTCATTGGCCTGTTGTGATCTCATTGGCCTGTTGTGATCTCATTGGCCTGTTGTGATCTCATTGGCCTGTTGCTGGTGCATCTGGTGTGTCAATCCTGAATAAATACCATCGTCTTCATTGTGACAAAAAGGCTTGTCTGTAAAGGTTTGGTTAGATTTCTACATGAGAAGGATTTTTACTGAAAATAAGGTAAAACATGGGGAGCCAAACTTGGGTTTACGTTATGATCTGATGGGTCTTCATCCTTGGTCTTGGGTCCATCTCACTACAAAAGTTCAATGAAATCTGACAATAACTTTTTGAGATATCTTGCACACAAACAAACATGGAGGATCAAATCTATGAAAATGACCTGGAGGATGTTTCAGCAGCCTTAGTTCTCCCATCAGTGAAAGACTACTGAGGTTTAGCTCCCAAAAAAAATCTTTTTATTCTCTGAATAAAAAAAAAATCCTTTTCAAAGTCATGAACAAAATATCCTTAAATGTAGTTTTAAACGTTATAAAGAATTTAATCTGCAAATTTCAATGAAAGATAAAACGTTATGTCCATTAGCCTGGATGATAACAGACTTTAGATACAGTTGCTGAAACTCTGTCATTTTATATCATTGTTTTTTTAGAGACAGATGGACAGATGGACAGATGGATGGATGGATGGATGGATGGATGGATGGATGGATGGATGGACAGATGTCTTGATGAAGTCTGCGGCTCTTCTTCCAGCTCTCCACACTAAGTGTTGATCTGACCTGCACAAGTGTTATTTGTTTAAAGCAGAGCTAATCCTCAATTGTCACGCTCCCATAATCCCGTCTCCGGCCTTCCTTTTCAATCCCATCATCCCCCTCTCCCTCTCTCTGGACTTCCAGACCGCCAGCAGAAATCACCACGACGACCACTCCAACATGAACCAAACGTCTGACGGGATAATTACAGCCGCCACTTGTTCGCTGATCAGCACTCGTACCCCGCCATCGTTGTCCTCTGACCGCTGGGGCTGTGACGGCAAAATATGGAGGACTGTGAAGGTGAAGAAAGAAGGAAGAGGAGGATCTGTTCAGTAACACAGATCTGAGATTTAGATTTATCCACCTTGAAATGTGAAGTGTTTCTGAAGCCATGGGGACAAAATGACTTCTATAAATAAATAAAGTGTATTTATGATCCTGATGCTGGTTTTAATAAAAGCCTTGTTTTAGTGATGTAAAATTTATTAGACGTCATATTCATACACTGTTAATCTGGTTCAGTGACAGAATTTTAAAGCCAAATCAAACAAATAAACAATAAAATAGGCCTACGGTATGGTTACGTTTCTTCAGCTAAACACACCTGGTTAATGTTGTTGACATATGGTCATGTTTAAACGGGGGTCTTTTATTGTGAAAAGAACAGAAACAAATCCTATTAACACAATCGACCATCAAGATTTTAGTAAGAGGTCAGGAAATGTAATTTGTACGCAGCGCAGGAAGTTGGAGAAAAGAGTTGGAGAAAAAAAAAGTATTTCCCTCCAAAGGCACCAAAAAATAAAAGTGTCATAAACTCACTGCATTTAAATGTAAACATGGTTTTAATTAACATTTATAAGAAGAAAAGGTCATGAGAGGAGAAACATTGACATTTTTTAAATATAAACCCATTTTTTCAGTCTGGTCTTAGAATTTATTTATCACAACATTTCACTGTCGCTGCTATTTATTCTATTTTATTATTGTTCTTAAATGGAGTTTTATTATTATAAAAATGACTGATGTGTAATATCCCATCATTTTATTATTCTCTTTTCTTCTTCTGGTGTTATTTCTTCTTCTTTTCTCTTTTGTTTTAGTGTATAAATGTCGTTCATTAGTCTCTACATCATCTTTAAATTCTTTATTTCATCACTTCTGCAGGACCTTGAATGACATGGAGACTGTTTGAAAGGAGCTCTATAAAAAAAAAAAGTTTGACTGATTGAAACAACTGAACTAAAAACTGTGGCGTAAAACCGTCTTTAATTTAAGATGATTATATTTTACAGCTGCTGTTGTCGTCTCTAGTGTTCGTCAGGTCACCATGTTGCAGGATTCTGTGCCATGAATCAGATTCCTTATGTTTCTACATCTTCTGGAACTCAACTGTATGACATCATCTCATCATCTGAGTGTGATGTCATCGGAAAACGTGTGATTATGGTCTGTAAACTTGGAGCTGACAGCAGATTGGTTTATTTAGATTTAGAGCCAAAAAAAACAACACAGGGATATATGAGACGATATCCGCACTTAAATATTTTCATTGTTGTATTTGACATATCATCTTGAAACCCGGGAAAGTAATCTGGCAGCCCCCTCTGAAGTACCCCTGGAGGGGATGGGGGTGATTGGTGCCCCTCTCCCTCATTCTCACCCCCATCCCCTCTGCTCTGTCCTGCCTCAGGTTTTGTTTTAATGGTGATGAAACAGAAACATTGGATCGCATCGGTGCCAAAGGTAACAGAGAAACATAATTTTCTTTTGGACAACAGTACAGTCCGGCGGCAAATTCTGATGTCATCTCCTGCGACCAATCAGCACAGCCATAGAGCAGCACTGGACTGGACTTTAGATAAAGAAACTCAGCGTGGATCACCTGACACGTTTGATTCCAGGAAGAAGAAATTAATGGAAGGATGAAAGACGACAAATCATTCCTGCATAATTCAAACCAACACATTTCACCAGGCTCTCAGTTGAAGCATTTAGCAGCTTTTCAGCTCATATCAAGGCTTCAAGTCATGAATTATGATGAGCACACCAGGCGGCCACATGCACGCTCCCCCCTTCTATAAAGTGAACAATTAAGAAGCAGGCTGCTAATTAAGCGCAGAGATCAAGCGCCTTCCTCTGTTCACCCCCGAGGACGTTTTTCCACTGGGTCTCTGATCAAAGCGACGCCCGAGGATCGAGCCCCGCGACGGCACACTTCCTTTGGCTAAACGCGGATGAACGCTCGGCTCGCTGGAGCCTCCTCCAGAAGAGAGAGCTGTGTCTCAGAAAACTGACACAGGCAGACAACAAATATTTCCTGCTGAAGAGGAGCCATGAAAGTCTGTTTGTTGAATAATCATTAAACACATGAAGAAAAAGCAGCGACCAGAAACTAAATTTCACGCTTGTTCTCTGTGATTCTGCTCTCCAAAGCTGAATGCTAATGAATCCAGGCGCTGGAGCTTTAACATTTTATTCATGGCTGCTGACTGAGCTGCACATGTTTAATCTTGTGCTCTTGTTCTTGGGGAATCAGGCCTGCATCCTGACTTCCATGTCAGGCCTCGCCTTCCTGACGATGTCGACGACAGACGCTGAGATTGAAGAGTCAGGTAGAAGCAGAGTTAGCCTGCAGGGCTAAATCAGCGTCATGACGCCCGTGTCTGCTAATTTGCCCTGACGTGCTCCTGATGCCAGCCCTTCATTATAAATATTTTTAAAGGGTCTCCGACCTCCTGCACACCCGTCCGGGACCCGAGCGCAGCGTGCACGAGTCTTTGATTTGTGCTCCTCCGTGGGTTTGAGGCTCATCGTTATGACAGCAGCGTTTGACAGCTCCTCATCAGATGACACTTGTCTTCTTTGGTGGGAAGTTTTGCAACAATTAGCATAAATATTTCATCTCTTTGTGCCCTGATGCTGAAACAGGATCTGGCTGAAAGGCTGCCACGTCCCAGAGATGTCAGCAAGCGCTGCTGGAAAACCTTTGTAAAGTGTGCTTTTCTCCCCATTAACATACAAAGATGAAGCAACAGAGGCAAACAGCCAAACATATGTAGCCTTTGTGGAGTCTTTGAACAGATTTGGGAGCATAACGAAGGTGGGAAGCCTCAGTGCATTGAGGACTGCGTGTATGCAAATCTCATATGAGACAAACTTGTACACATTATTTATTTCACACCAACTTATTTACATTCTAGATGGAAATCCGTCCTCTGGAAGTTTACAGAGGGAACCATTGTTCCCAGATGAGTGGTGAGCATCAATGCTGACACTCTGACATGAAGGAAGAAGTCAAGAAACTTTCAGGTAAGTAGTCCAGAAAACTCACAGAGGAGCTGTGTTTTAAACCAACTTTTGTTTCAGTCAAATCTTTCGCTCTGCAGATAATGAAGGTGCAGCAGCGTCAGAAGGCCACATGATGCTGTGCCAATTAATCTGAGTGTCTGCGTGAGCCTGCAGCTAAATTAAATATATACTTACATCTGATTTCAAAGCCTCCCTGGCTGCGGCGCTCACTGTGGAAGACTTTACTTAAGCTCGAGGAAGAGCATCATTAAAATTAAAGTGAACGAAGGGAAACGGAAAATTTGAGCACTCTTGCCCCCGGCTACTGTTCAGCACTTCAAAACAAACTGCAGGGGCAGCGCTCCAGTCAAAACGCTCCTCTTTCACTATTTGATGTTGTTTGTGGGCGCAGAGATGATTCGTCTCCCAATGAAAGGTTCAGAACAGACAGAAAATAAGACCAGAAACACACGAGCATGTAGCGCTGCAGAGAGTCAGCTATCAACATGTAGCGTAGAGGCTAATTATCCAATCAGATCACCCCCAAAAAAGGCTCATTTAACCTCCTTCAGTGATTAAAATGAAAACGCTTTCATACGAAGTATCAACGGTGACATAGTCCATACATCCTTTGCACTGGCATTGATTCGTCCACAAGAGGGCAGTGAAGAGTCAAAAGCTTTGAAAGTGGTGATGGTAGAGGGGGTAATGCACCAAGTAAACAAAAAGTGGAGGCAGTGATGCCTCCTGCTATTACATACATCACCATATATGGACGGAGAGTTTTTTCAGAAGAATGTTCTTCTTTGTGTCCGTAGACATTTGTCGTGTCTTGCGTGAACTGTAGCTACACTGCCCCCAAACATTTCCGTTGGTATTGCTCTGTTTCGTCTGTATCTGTAAGATCTCAGACAACGTGCACAAATACAAATAAATCAGACGATAAAAACATTCCATTAGATGTGACTGTTGTTACTGAATGACACGAAGGAGAACGTTGATTATCTTTACACAATCCTCTTATCTCATTTATTTTTCACCTAAAACAACATTTTCCTCTATATTTTGATCAGGTGTCATCAGTCGTCGAGCAGATCAAACTGCATCATCTGTCACCAACAAAGCCTCGTGTGAATGGACTCAGTCAGCTGTGTCCTCCATCTCTGATCCTCCTCTCCATCCATATATCATCCACATAATAAACCTCATTTACACCACCCCGTCTCTGGGTGACCACTGGACCCCGCCCACCTTCAGGGCCCACAGCACCAGTGGGATTTATTATCACAGAGGTACAGCCTAACGTATGGTCCAGAGTTCCTGTTGGGTCTCGTTCATGTCTCCCTGAGGAAGATGAGACGAATCAAACAGGTAAAGAGTGAAGACCATAACTTTATGGACAACAAATAGAGGGCAGGATGTAAAAAACACCTGAGACCCTGGAGGTTTTGATCAATCTTCCCTGGTCCGTCTTGGTCCTGCTGAGAGCCTCCATCTCATCCCGACTCCGAGGCCTCAATGAGTTATTATTACATCCTGAGAATATGCAAATTGGAGCAGCTCAACGGTGTGTGTTTTTGATGGAAGAATACAAATCACCGCAGACATGACACTTTTTTAATTTTCCTGATGAATGTAATGCTTCAGAGAGAGGAAGGATTGATGACGGGGTGTAATGAACTCTTTAGCACAGAGAGACTCAGCTTTTTCATTACTGTCCTGTGAAATGGAGCTCGTCCACAAACCTGTCCCTCTAGTTCATCGCTGGTCGTACCGGTCCAGGTCCAGGTTTACATGGGCTTAAGTGATCCGAGCAGAGGTGGGAGACAGTCTCAGATCCTTTATTAAAAAGTCTTAATACAGCCGTTAAAATGATGCTGCTGAAAGTGAAATTATCCCCACGCCACAAACAAAGTGAGGAAGGAGACAGTTTGTTTCCAGAGCATAACTTAAAAAGTGTTTAATATTTTTTCACAAAACGTTCTAGACACAACAACCAAGAACTGAAGTGGTTCCTTTTTAGCCATTTAGGAACCTTCATTGTTTGAAATTTGTTTTGTTTCCATGGTTACATGTTGAGTTTTGGCTCATTGTTTAAGTGGGTTTTGTCTCACATGAGGGTTTCCAAAGCATGACTACATAATAATTGGATATTTTTCATCAAACTTTATGTACACATGTACTGGAGAGGTGCATGCTGATATTTGATCAATTGTCAAGCTTGAACTTTTTCTCAGATATGCAATTAAAGAATTTTAAACAAACAACTTAAGTAACTATTGTCTGTCTTTCTTCAGTGAAATGGTCCTCAATCAGCTGTCAGCTTAATTCAACAGGAAAAATGTTGTCACCCCCACCCTCCCCACCCCCCAGAGTCCCAGAACCATTTGGTCCAAAAGCACCAAATGTGGACCAGACTTGGCTCCTGGGCCAGACTCAGGACTCACACTCTGGACTGAACCTGATCATAAAACCTTTAGTCACAGCGATCCAGAGCTGATGACATCGTCTTGTCATCTTTGGAGCGACCGAGGGAACACGTTGGATGTTTTCTTCGATGGGAAACCTTCAGCTGGCCTTTGTGCTGCTCGGTGTGTGTGTGTGTGTGTGTGTCTGTGTGTGGTTTAAACAAAGTAATGGCCTCCATTCATTATGAGGCCAGTTGATTTTCATTTACTCTCTTGGCTCCGACAATTAAAGTGAGCAGCTGAGGAGGTGATGGAGGGACCGGGACGCCCAGAGGTCGCCCACCACTTTAAGTGATAAATTAAATACTACTATCAGGACTCCTCCTCCTCCTGAAGCTGAAACACATGAAGGACCAGTCATACCAACACTTATGACAACCCAGCATCCTTTAGACAACCATCTTTATTCTGTATCTTATTTTCTAATATGGTCTGTTCTTTATGTCTGATTCATTTAATGCTTAACAACATAAACTGCAGGGCTGTAACTAATAATCAAATGTATTATCAACTAGAACGACACACAATAGAGAGCATCCCTCCACCAACAGTTTAATTCAATCAAGCCTCAAACCTCAAACCCATCAATTATGGTTACTGGATTTATAACAGCCAACCATTTAAATCTGGTTGATCCACATGTAAGTGTGGATCCAAACCAAATTGCACACACTCATAGATACCAACCTCTAAATATGAGGGAATAATTATTCCCTGAGAAATTAAGAAATGTCAAAAAAACAGACTCTCGCAATGTTTAAAATGTGAAAAAAAAAATGCTGGAAATCTAATGGAGTCTATTCTGGACCAAGACCCATCCTCCCAACAAGTTTCATGGAAATCTCTTCTCAAGTTTTCATCCTGCTGACAAACCAAAAAACAGACAAAACACCACCTGGATTCATCATTTGGTCTTTTAAACATATGAAAACATATTATCATGATTTCCTGGAGCCCCGCGTGACATCAACTGTCCAAAACCAAAGACTCATTTGAATTTCTGTTTCACTAAGGAGCAGCTAGCTCTTTGCTAAACTAGCATGCTAGCTGATTCAACTTTTGTGTTGACTCAAATGTTTGCCAACTTGACAAAATGAAATGTTTCACAACATCCTCCGTGTCTGATGTCGTTGGATCTTCCTACATGTTGCATCATCCTCTCCGTCTCATCTGATCCTCCTATCTCTTTGCTTTTCTCCATCAACTCCTCGTATCTTCTTCCCTGTCCTCTAATTTCTAATCTCATGCCACCTTCCCTGTCATAGTGTTTGGCTCATGTTGTCTTCACTTATCCTTGTCCTGTTTTTGTTGCCCTCATTTTCTCATGTTGCCTCCATTGTCTCATGTTGTCCCATGTTGTCCTGTTTTCTCATGTTGTCCTGTTGTCTAATGTCATCCTGTTGTCTCATATTGTCCTGTCTCATGTTGTCTCATGTTGTCCTGTTGTCTCATATCATCATGTTGTCTCATGTTGTCCTGTTGTCTCATGTAATCCTGTTGTCTCATATAGTCCTGTTGTCTCATGTCATCCTGTTGTCTCATGTAATCCTGTTGTCTCATATAATCCTGTTGTCTCATGTTGTTCTGCTGTCTCATGTTCTCATGTTGTCCTGTTGTCTCATGTCATCCTGTTGTCTCATATAGTCCTATTGTCTCATGTCATCCTGTTGTCTCATATTGTTCTGTTGTCTCATGTTGTTCTGCTGTCTCATGTTGTCCTGCTGTCTCATGTCATCCTGTTGTCTCATATTGTCTTGTTGTCTCATGTCATCCTGTTGTCTCATATTGTTCTGTTGTCTCATGTTGTTCTGCTGTCTTATGTTGTCCTGTTGTCTCATGTCATCCTGTTGTCTCATATAGTCCTATTGTCTCATGACATCCTGTTGTCTCATATTGTTCTGTTGTCTCATGTTGTTCTGCTGTCTCATGTTGTCTCATGTCATCCTGTTGTCTCATGTTGTCCTGCTGTCCCATGTCATCCTGTTGTCTCATATTGTTCTGTTGTCTCATGTCATCCTGTTGTCTTGTGTTGTCCTGTTGTCTCATGTCATCCTATTGTCTCATGTTGTCCTGCTGTCTCATGTTGTCCCATGTCATCCTGTTGTCTCATATTGTCTTGTTGTCTCATGTCATCCTGTTGTCTCATGTTGTCCTGCTGTCTCATGTTGTCCCATGTCATCCTGTTGTCTCATATTGTCTTGTTGTCTCATGTCATCCTGTTGTCTCATGTTGTCCTGCTGTCTCATGTTGTTCCATGTCATCCTGTTGTCTCATGTTGTCCTGTTGTCTCATGTCATCCTGTTGTCTCATATAGTCCTATTGTCTCATGTCATCCTGTTGTCTCATATTGTTCTGTTGTCTCATGTTGTTCTGCTGTCTCATGTTGTCCTGTTGTCTCATGTCATCCTGTTGTCTGATGTTGTCCTGCTGTCTCATGTCATCCTGTTGTCTGATGTTGTCCTGCTGTCTCATGTCATCCTGTTGTCTCATATTGTCTTCTTGTCTCATGTCATCCTGTTGTCTCATGTTGTCCTGCTGTCTCATGTCATCCTGTTGTCTCATATTGTTCTGTTGTCTCATGTTGTTCTGCTGTCTCATGTTGTCTTGTTGTCTCATGTCATCCTGTTGTCTCATATAGTCCTATTGTCTCATGTCATCCTGTTGTCTCATATTGTTCTGTTGTCTCATGTTGTTCTGCTGTCTCATGTTGTCTCATGTCATCCTGTTGTCTCATGTTGTCCTGCTGTCCCATGTCATCCTGTTGTCTCATATTGTTCTGTTGTCTCATGTCATCCTGTTGTCTTGTGTTGTCCTGTTGTCTCATGTCATCCTATTGTCTCATGTTGTCCTGCTGTCTCATGTTGTCCCATGTCATCCTGTTGTCTCATATTGTCTTGTTGTCTCATGTCATCCTGTTGTCTCATGTTGTCCTGCTGTCTCATGTTGTCCCATGTCATCCTGTTGTCTCATATTGTCTTGTTGTCTCATGTCATCCTGTTGTCTCATGTTGTCCTGCTGTCTCATGTTGTTCCATGTCATCCTGTTGTCTCATGTTGTCCTGTTGTCTCATCTTGTCTCATGTCATCCTGTTGTCTCATGTTGTCCTGCTGTCTTGTCCTCCTGTCTCCATGTCTCTCGTACCTTTCTTCTTTTTGTTCTCTGTAGCCATATCATTGTCTCGTGTTTTTTGTCACTCTCCTCTTGTTTGCTCACTGTCCTAATTTTTTGTAGTCCTCATCGTCTCACCTCAGCCCTCTGATCTTTTCAGGTCTTTTCTACCTGTCTTTCTGTCCTCCTCTTGTAAATCTCTCTGTGACAGAAACCTGGATTGTGATCTGCGTCTGGCGGAGCCTCATCCACAACAAAACACATATTAGCATTAGAGAGCAAACTAACATATTAGTGTGCAGTTCATGTGATGGGACAGGCAGCTCGGCACGATTAGTCATTCGGCGGGGGGACAAACACAATTACAGCGACGCTATAACAGAGTGCAGAAGAAGAAAAAAAACTCCTGACCTCTGCATCTCAGCTCCATTTAAATGTTTGATGTCCCATTGAATTAGTATCACAGTGTGAAAGACAAAGCTAATGGAAATGAGCCAGAGACAGGCAATACTGCTGATTGGGCCTGATATAATTAGAATAATATCACGTCCGGCGTTAATAACAAGGAAAGGAAATAAATAACGGGGAGATCAGTTAATAGCCGCGGCGCTAAAATGGCTGCGTTTTAAATCTGCCGAGGCCAGCGCTTCTTTCTGTTTACTCATGGGCCGCTGATCGCCTGAATATTGATGCGACAAAGCGATCGGCGGTGAAGGATCCTCCGCTCTGGGCGGGAGGCCTCTTCATCTTGATTATTCATCTTGATAAATACATAAGGACAGACTAAATTATGGCTGTTTTTCAGGACGGACTGGTTTTACTGGCTGTCTGCTCACACTTTACTGGATTCTTCACTTCTTGGTCCACAAATATTAATTTAGCTCCTGACAGGAATGAAGATGTCGTTTTTTAATTGTTTTCCTCCCAAGGAGAATATTATTTGTCATTTCTAGGAAATTATCAGGAAATAGCAGCGTCTGAAAATTAATGTTTGCTCTCACACATTTCATTAGCAGAACTTATTCTAAATGTACACTTAATTATCCTGTTTCTGATGGAATAGTCCTTTCTTTAGCCAAAACACTAAATGATGTTGCCTCAGGAAGCTTTTTCACAACAGCATAACAAGAAACAGAAGCCAGCTAAATGTTTAAAATATGATTTATTTAATAAACAAAATGTTTAAATTACTATTTATCTTTTATAAATCTACATTTTCCTACAGCAGATCGCACTGGTTTGATGTTCCTAATGTCTCCTTTAAGCTTTTGTGGAGGTTAAAACTCAACTGATTTAAATTATGTGTAATAAATGAAGGTACTCCAACTATTTTAACAAATAAAAATTAAGTAAATAAAAGTATAAAAATAAGCTCTCAAAGTGACATATGTTTATTTTTGAGTTCCGGGAAATCTTGATTAATTAAAAAAAGAGGTTGTTTGAGGAAACACTTAAAATATCACAACTTCATGTTTAAACTCATTATTTATCTTCTTAAATCTTTTCCTTAAGAAGTAAAAGAAACATCTTTAAATTACAATAAAAATATCTGTTTACACAGAAATGATATTTTATTATGTTTCAATTTTTTACCTCTATAAATGATGTAAATGAAGGAGCAGGACTGATTTATGCTAACATTGGATTTTTAAAGGGTTTTAGTATTTGCTGTTATCAGAATACTGAACTTCCTGTCTGGTTATTTTGTCTAAAGTCACTGGTTTCCTGTGATCATAAGAACTGATTTCAAGGTCCTCCTTTTATACAAAGGCCTAAATGAACCAGCACCAAGCTTCATCGCTAACAGTCCCTTTTAGTTCAATTAAACCATAATTCAGATTCTAATTATTAATATATCCCAACAGGTTTAATGAGAATCCATCGAGTAGTTTATGACTAACTGACAAAAATGTCAAAAAAGCTAAACTCAAAGAAGTGAATAATCTGGATCCACTTTAAATGTCCTCCGGGGTTAAAGGTTAACACCGTCTACAGATATCAGGACAGCTCACTAATTATCTTTAAAGGAAATATTTACTCTACTATTCAGTCCAGACAAAACTAATATGTTTGTTATTTTAATTTAAATAATTACTACCTCTACTCTGTGTTTTCATCACTGTTTGTTTGTTCATGAGGAGAGAATCTCAAAAAGCTCTGGACAGATTTCAGTGATATTTGATCATCGGGACGACGTTAGAATGAGGATCCAGATGAAGAGAAGGATTTTTATTCTTTACCAGTAGAAACCAGTCAAATACTCATTTATATTTATACTATTAGTCTTACTTAGTCGTCATTCCTCCAGTATGTTTCTTCCTGTCTTCATATTTGATGTTTTTCTCTTCCTTTCATCATATTTTTCTTTATTTGTACATGTATAAATCATACAGGAGTATATAAGAAATAAAGCATAGTTATATTTTGACTGAATATTACAAAGATAAACATGCAGACATTTTGTGTTTGCTGTTTTGTAGTTATTTACTGGTTTTATTTTCCACCTTCATTTCTCTGCATTCTATTTCTATCCTTATCTCTTATTTTACATTAACTATGCAGCTTTATCTTATTTTTTTAATATCATTATCATGTTTTTATGTTCATTCACTTTTTTATGTGAAACACTTTGTCCATGTCATTTCTTGTTTCAAAGGTGCTAATAAAGTTTATTATTGTTAATTAAAATTGATCAATTCTGTAAAACAAAACACCAGAAAATTAAACTGTTAAAATTAGAACAAATGCTGAAAGTAATGTGACGTAAAACTGCTAGATAAAATCTGTTTCTTAAATATTATTTTAGTGAAATGAAATAAAACAAGTTGATTTAAAGATTCTTTAAAAGGTTCCTTCCTGAAACTCTTCTTCTCTCCCTCTGCGGTGCTTTCAGGTAAAACGAGGTGTTTTGTTGATGCGAGAACCGTCGAGTGAATAAAACCAGCGAGAGGAACCTCATTACTGTCTCATCCCGCAGCGACTCGATGACAACGCGACCTGCCGGCATCACCTGAGGAGCAGAACACAGCTGAGCGACACGGAGGCTCTAAACAAAGAGGAAACACCGAGACGGGACGTGAACATCCATCGCACTTCAAATATTATCACACGGCGTCAGGACTGATGGAGCGCCGGGCCGCCGTGAACGCTCCCATCATCCATCTGCTGGGGAACAAGGTCTGAGACTCCATTACTCTAAATCTATGTCCTGCTTCCCTGATCTAATACACATTTGAATCAATCAACAGCGTGGATTCTGATCACAGCAGAATGGATTAGGAGGAGCGACGCAGACGCTGAGCTACAGCCTGCAGAGAGCGTCAGGTGACGTCCGGCCTGAGCTGAGATAATAACTCCTCTCTGGGACGCTGAGAAGGAGCAGACACCGCTGGGTCAATGACTTCCTGTTAATAATATTCCTGTGAAGGCGGAGATCTTGAATTGTTCCGCTCGGCGCTGGCCTCGTCTGAATTAACCCCGCCGCTCCTTAGAGACGCCCTGATGGGATTAAAACAAGCTCATCCTCCTCAGAGTGTGTGTGAACACGTTTGTTCAGTCTGGCAGGATGGGGGAGAGCCGCCATGTTTTCAACGACTGGAGGAGCTCCAGGACAGGATGGCCTTCAGGATGATGATGTCATCATATCTTATTTAAAGAACTGTAGACTCAGTGCTGTCAGATACGAGCATGTGACCCACATCTGGGCTGTTTGGTGGACGTAGCTGTAATGACATGATGTCAGAAACAGACGACCATAAAACAAAAACAAGAACTAAAGCAGAAATCCAGGGTCGGGTCATCCTGTCAGTGGACTAATCAGCTTCAGACGTCCCTCTCCCAGCAACACTCTCCAGGTGGATCCAGAGGCGTTCCCAGTCTAGATGAGATATGTAATCCCTCCATTGAGTTCTGGGTCGACCCCGGGGTCTCCTCCCAGTTGTCCAGCAAACCTCTATAGGCCACCCAGGGACAACCTCAGCTGGCTCCTTTAGACGTGAAGGAGCAGTGGCTCTACTCTGAGCTCCTCCCCCTTATCTGTAAGGCTGAGTCCAGCCCCCCTACAGAGGAAGATCATTTCAGCTGCTGGTCTCCACCATCTCATTCTGTCAGTCACTACCCAGAGATCAGGACCATAGGTGAGGGTTGGAACATAATGCAATGGTGAATCCAGAGCTTTGCCTTCAGACTCAGCTCCCTCTTCATCACGACAGTCGTAAATGTCCACATGATACCGTACCAAACCACCCGTCCTTCACATGATACCGTACCAAACTGCCCGTCCATCTCATGATACCGTACCAAACTGCCCGTCCTTCACATGATACCGTACCAAACCGCCCGTCCATCTCATGATACCGTACCAAACTGCCCGTCCTTCACATGATACCGTACCAAACCGCCCGTCCATCTCATGATACCGTACCAAACCGCCCGTCCATCTCATGATGTTGTACCAAACCGCTCGTCCATCTCATGATACCGTACCAAACCGCCCAACCATCACATGATGTCGTAGCAAACCGCCCGTCCATCTCATGCTCCATTTTCCAATCATTAGTGAACAACCAGACACTTCAACTCCTTCGCTTAAAGCAGCAACTACCCCCAACCAGTAGGGGGCAATCCACCAACTATGACCTCAGGTTTGGAAGCGCTGACTTTCATGACAGCCGCTTCACACTCAGCTCCACTGTGAACGCAAGTCTGACTCCTCATACCAAAAACTGTCCTCCCCTGACTGGAGGTCCACTTTCAAATAAAAAATTCATAACATTACATTTTTATCAACAAAAATGTGTCCACCTGTTTAGAGTCTTCAGCCATGTAGCCCAGGACTCAAACTAACTAACTAACTAACTAACTAACTAACTAAAAACCAGGCAGAACATTTTTTCAGAAGACACCTGTTTCTTCCACTGGTTCCCTGCTGTAAAGACATTTCTGTTAAAATAAGGCCGAGCTCGTCACACCACAGAGACCTGTCAGTGCCCAGAGTTTGCAGCGCTCAGATTACTATCTTGACAGCATATTTAATCTCTGAAGGATGCTTTTGGACGTGCTGGGTTTATAAAAGCTGGGGACACAACAGAGACCTCTCCTGTCCTGTAGAGACAGAGTCAGTATGGCTGCCATCAACGTCCATCAGAAGAACAAAACTGTTGTTTCAAACTTGATCTGGATCCACCTGAAATCTGACATCTCCCCACGTCGAGGTCCACCTCTCTACTAAATATAACTATATCTGTTGTATTTATTAACTCTCTTCTCGCAGGCCAGTGTTTGATCACATTTTTGGGGAGTGACTTTGGGAAGTTGAAGGGAGGGTCATTCGGTTGGACACCTCATAAACTCATTATTCTCAATAATGATTAAATAAAAGTCAAAGCTCAGCAGATCTATGTGATGTTTTCAGCTTCAGTCGTCGTTTCTAGAACTAGAGGGGAGGAGATTAAAGACATGAAACTTTACTCTTTTATGTCTTTAGCACTTTGCTAATTAGCGGCGCAGCAGTGGAGAGAGAGAGGAGGAATACGATTTGTTCAATGGAGGAAGAAGCAGGAGTGAAAACAACAGAGAGAATGATTGAAACCCCTGCAGAGCTGAGGGTCGCTTCGCTACATGTTGATGGAAATGATGCAAACAGCTGCACATTAGACTACACTGTAAAAAATATCTATGTCTCTTTATAGTTTACAGAGATTTTCTTTACTGTTAGATTCAACAGTTTTCTTCCATCATGGAGGATTACAGAATATAATTTGTACTTGAAATCTTTTCTGTCTATGATCCATTAAGCCTTCTTCACCTGGTCCAGGTCAGCCATAGGTGAGTCTGCTGAGTGTTAAGACGACCCCTGAGACGGCCTCTCCCTCCAGGAGCGGGAGGAGAATCTGGGCACAAAGTAAGGTGTAAGGCCCAAAAAGGAGAGTTCATCTCCCATTCCCTTTTAAAGCCAGGTGTGTCTCACCTGGAGCTTTGCTGCCTAAACTTCACATATGATGTGTTTAGGTGGGAGTTACATGGCTCCTATTAATGTTTGTCACATGTTAGGGGTCACATCCCCCCCGTCCCCCCTGAGATCTGTGCTTATTGTAATTACTGTGTAATTATTCTCTAATCTGTGTTTTTATGTATTCATGTTATCCTGAATGTTTAATCTCCATGGTAACAGTCACAGTTAATGGTTGTCAGTGCGGTGACATTTTAACTAATGATGAGTGATTAATGGAGGGATCAGCTGATTTGATAATAATAAAAATGACATTTTTTACAGTGTCCTCTACTCTCCATACATGAGCGCCGCCGCCTCCCGTTAACGGCTGTAACGCAGCAGAAGAAGCAGCACATGTTTAATTCATGGACCTCCACGTCCCTCCCGTTAATTCCGCCGCGGGCCGTGTTTATTTCTGCTTTGTACTCGTGTTTAAAGCCAGTTGTTGACAACTCTTGAACATGTCAAACTATCACCGCTAATAATTGCTTAAGGAGCTGGAACTTTCTGCAAATGTTGGTTCCATCACACTCCTCCTCCTCCTCCTCCTCCTCTTCGCTCCTGAAAGTCTCAGATGAATTTTTGATTTTTCCTCCTCGGTGATCGACTCTCAGCAGAAAGACTCTGTCTGTAATTCAAAGCCAGAATAAAAAAGAATAATGCAGCTCGGCCGCCGCCTCTGTCATTCTTCGTGTTCGGTGGGAACAAACTGTCAAGTGCTGCTCTTTTTCTTTCTTTTTTGATTAGTTCACTTTCTTTTCTCCCTCCCTGGCTTTTTGTTCTTGACCCCAGAATCCTAAAGAGGCTCCTTCTTCTTCTGTGGTGGAGTTGGGAATAATAATGTTATGCTGAGGAAGATGAATCGGTACAAGCTCCGACCCCGGGGCGGTATACACCTCTCTCTCTGGGTCAATGCCATTTCTTTTCAGATGGCGCCGCCGCCACTCAACTGGAGCTGCCAGTTGATTAATCCCAATTAGACGGGCTGTCACTTTCCTGCAGAGAGGGAGGGACGGTTTCCTCTCTGAGGAGGAACAGGAAAGAGGATTTTTCCTCACGTCTGTCTGTGATCTGTCTGTCTGAGGAATAATGAGTCTCTCTCAGAGACTCCACTCCTCTGACAGACTCCACGGTGATTCAAACATCTTTCAGTCGTCACCGAGGAGACAGGAAACATCACCATCACGGGAAACAGACATCACTCTCTGTACCGTCACCCAGAGTCAGAGACAACTTTATGGAGAACATGTTTAACGACTTTTTAATAGAGGAGATAAAATATAACAGGAAGAGAAACACAGCTGGATGACAAAGTATGATTTGAGACCTGAGGTTCTCCTTTAGAAACAGTAAAGAGAGACTTTTTAAGATCTAGTAATATGAACACAGAGTAAAGTATTGATTACTGGTAACTAGAAAAACAGTGTTCAGTAAACAGTAATCCTTTTATCCAGATCTGCACCGTCCTGCTACCGAGTTTCATGGAAATCCAACATCCTCAGTGGAGGGAATAAAAAACTCCAGGAGACACTGTACTGAAGTAAAAGTATTCATTCTGTACTGTAACTACACAACACTCAGACCACAAACCTCCACAAAGCCAGATCAGTCTCCCACATCATGTCCCCTAAAACCACCAGTCCCCTGATAGGTTGACCCTCATCATGTGACTCCTGGACCATGAAAACCTGCCCCTAGAATCTGGATCACATTGGTATCATTATTAGTTTGATAGTTATTCTAGAAAAACTAGATTTCACTGATGGTGGTTTTCTTCAGGATCTAGATCAGGAAGTGTTGAAGATAAATTTGACCCCTAATTGAATCAGTTTCAGCTACAATCTGATCTCAGGTCAGTCTGGATCATTATTATTGGTTGTCTCACAGTAGTGACTTTTCTGTGAGCTCTATAAATGTAAACATTCTGCATTCACCCACTACCTAGCTAACCCACTGCCAACCAATATAAAAGGTTCATTCTGAAATATCTGCACACATCTCCTTCACATTTATTTATACCTGAAAGTAAAACACACAGATTTGAATCAAACTGTAGCTAAGAAGTTGTTGAATGCTAACATTTAGCTATTGGGTTATCAAATATCGCTGATTATTGATCATTTGCCTTGAAAAATGTCACGAGTCTTTCTGGATTTTTCTTACTATCCATCATGTTTTCAGTTGCTCATCCGTCCAGAAGAGGTGAGATGATAACGATTAGTCAGATTTCCCACATTTAAACCTCTCACAACGTGGAACACAGCAGTATGACAGATGAGGCAGAGGAGCATGGTCGCCATGAGAACACGGTATAACCTGAACTCATATCTGTGGAGACTGAGAGCGTCTTTCTACCTGCTGCTGGAGACTGAGAGCGTCTTTCTACCTGCTGCTGGAGACTGAAGGCATCTTTCTACTTGCTGCTAGAGACTGAACCGTGTTGTTTGCTCTGTTGTCTTTGTCTTCCTGTAATGAACCGACTGAAGAGAGCTCCTGACAGCTCACAGGTTCGCTCTAAAGCTCCCTGTTGGTTCCACGGTTGTTTTTTTGTTTTCTGCAGGCTGTAAACAACACGGTTCCAGTGATAGTCTTTCTATTACAGCACATTAAATATTCATGTAGTTCTTCTGAGTGCCAACAGGCTTTTTGCCTTTTAACAACAACGATATGGCAAATATTGAGAGCAGCAGTAAGACGGAGGTTTTAATGTGAATCATGTTCCCCTTCAGGATGATGGTGGAGGGTTTCATTCAGCTGTCTCTGTGGGTGAGGATTAGATGGATGCTCTGACTCACTGTTCAAACATGTCTGCCTACGCCATGACTCGGCAACCTGTGACACGAGTTCTACATGACAATATGGACACACTAGATACAAATTGCTAAATTAGATTAGCATGATGAATTAATGTTGATGTGATGATATAATGGATCTGCATTTACAATTAACAGCTGATTGGTTGTTGGTGGTGCAGGTGTCCTCACCAGTAACCTCCTGGAGACCAAACTGCCAACATGTCGTCAAAAAAGCTTTTCAAACTAGCTGCAGAAAACAGTCTCTGCAAAATCAGTACTTAAGTCAAATCTGTCCAGGAGGACACGTCTCATCTGAGGAAACACTTGGTCAAACACTGTAGCTAACGTTAGCACGTCTCATCTGAGGAAACACTTGGTCAAACACTGTAGCTAACGTTAGCACGTCTCATCTGAGGAAACAACTGGTCAAACACTGTAGCTAACATTAGCACGTCTCACCTGAGGAAACACCTGGTCAAACACTGTAGCTAACGTTAGCACGTCTCATCTGAGGAAACAACTGGTCAAACACTGTAGCTAACGTTAGCACGTCTCATCTGAGGAAACAACTGGTCAAACACTGTAGCTAACGTTAGCACATCTCACCTGAGGAAACACTTGGTCAAACACTGTAGCTAACGTTAGCGCGTCTCATCTGAGGAAACACCTGCTCAAACACTGTAGCTAACGTTAGCACGTCTCACCTGAGGAAACATAGAGTGCAATCCTCTGCCAAGGCCCAACCATCCAATCCTCAACATAATTGTTATTCCAGCAGAAAAAATACAGATACTGATGTGGATTATCACCAAAGTTCAATCACCTTTAGGATATACTAAGGCACATCTTTGGTGAAAACATCATGCAAATCCGTCCATTAGTTTTTGTGTAATCCTGCTAACAAACAGACAAACAAACCTAACCAATCACATAACCTCCTTGGTGGAGGTAACAAGGCACCACTGGGTACCAGGACCAAATTCCAGGTATCTGTGCTGGTCATAAAGTGAATGGTTCTCAATCCTAGTTACAGTCTGGACTAATAAATCTGATAATCAGTTATTTCTTCAGTATTTTGATAAGATCAGTAGTTCAGGTTCTGTAAAGTTTGAGGGGTCAGATTTAGGCGTCTCTACCTTCCAATAAGGTTCCTGTATGTGCAGCAGTTTTTGAACATGGACCAGAGGATGTGATGATAAATATACTCACCACTGATTCAGACCAAACAGTCCTGCAGAGTGAACATCAGTGATTCCTCTGTGTCGGACAGGTAACCTGTGAATATATTCACCTACAGCAGATCCTCTTTTAACTCCTCTGGGTTTGAAATTCAGCCAGAAAAACCATTAGGCAGATTTGAGTCCACCTTAAAGAGCGATGTGGCGCTGACTTCATCACTGAGAACAAACAGCACTTTAGGAAACGAGGTGGCTTCTCTGATGAATCTGCCACAGCGTCCAAATGCCTCATTTTGGCGGTGTTGTCCCAGCGTTATGGCCGCCATCATCAGATTAATAACCTCCACTCTGGACCGGTGCGGCGATTCAGCCACGGGTTAATTAAACATTTACATATAGATGCCCAGCTATCTATTGTAGCAGGAGATAATTTATACCATCAATATGCACTTTAATCAGAAACTACAGGAGGGCGTATGTTAGCGTGCTCCGTGCTAATTGGCACCATGCTGGCTGCTGTTTTGGAGCTCAGAGACAAACGGAGTTCACACTCTCAACTCTCACTGTTTCCTCTTTAATGTGCTTCTTTCTTCTTCTTCTCCGTCTTCCTGATCGGCCCTCTTATTTTGACAGGACTCTCTTCATCCCCCTTGTGCCCCCCGAATGAACCAAAATATGTTATTTTACACATTAAATGTCCTTAATTTGTTCATTAAATCCAGATGAATTCTTCATTAAACTGTCCTAGCAGTGAGAGTTAGCATCAGGGGTTTTTGTTGGTCGATACATGGTGGATCCAGTAATGAGGAGAATTTTGTGGGCTTTTTGTGCAGGTTAACAGGGTTATTAATGGATTATTTATGGAAACACATGACATGACTCCTGACTGATTTGATAATTAAAGCTTTTCAGGTTCTTTAATTAGTTTCCTTTTAATTATTTACTTTATAATTCTTAACCCTGAGAAAAACGGGGTTTGGAGATGAAGATCTGTCTCTGATTCTGTCCTCGGTAAAAAAAAAGAGTCCTTTTTACAATGGTTTACCATCAATTTTGTTTAGACATTCATGTTCCTCCTACATAATACCTAAACTGACATGCCCATCAACCCCAGCTATACTAAGTGGCTAATCTGAGGATGCTAACACATTAAACTAAGATGGTGAACATTGTCAACATTACACCTGTTAGCATTGTGATTACGAGCATGCTAGCCTACCAAAATCTGGCTCAAAAGAAACAGTAGCCCCTTTTACACAGACTGTCCTTATCCCACCCACCCGCCGTTCTGTGTAACACACAGGACAGGGGGTGGAGCTTTGATGACCTATTATGTGTGCAGCCCACAACTGGATAATTCAAAAACTAGCTAGTAGCATTTAGCAGCTAACTCAGAGAAGAAAAACATCAACTAAAATGTCTTGAAGTTGGGGAGGCAGTGCGAGGTCCAGGAGCTCCTTACAATGCACTGCTTGCACTGATGTAAAACGTCACAACGCCGGTATGCTATTTAAAAAACACACACTGGAGCGACGTTACGCCACCGTTGTTTTGTTCAGTGTAAATGAACAGAGGTGCTGAAGAGAAGGACCGTCTCTTACATCTCTGTAAAAATCACATCTTCACAGAGCTGCTAGCTGCTAGCAGGCTTGTTAGCAAACTTTGATAAAACAGGAGGAAAAATAGCATTTTGTTGGGGGCATTTTTTATATATATATTTTGAGTATTTGTGGAAGAAGACATTGTATGCAGAGTTTGGCCATAACAAACCAGTGTATGTTCATAGTAATGAAGTATGACTCCCTGATGTCCTGTCACCAGTTTTTGAAGAACAATAGAACTCTATAGACCATATTCAAATAGAAAGTTAAAATGCTTGAATGTCATACTGCTGTTTTCCATGTTGTATGAACAAAGAGAATCTGACCAATCGTTGTCATTTCACTCCCTCCCAAATTGTTCAACGACTAGAAAGACGATGGACGGTGAAAATCTGGAGGGACATCAGGACGTATCTCCAGATAAAACAACATAATTAATGACCCAATAGCTAAAACAGCTAACGTTAGCATTCAATCACTACCACAGATAGGAAAACCATTAAATAATTCTTAAATATTAACATTCATCTTGGACACTTTAAGCCTGTGAGTAAAAAGCCCAGGATGTAAACAAGCTAACATTAGCGTCTAATGCTGGGTTCAGACTGCAGGAGTTTGTTATTGATTTGGAAATCAGGCTAAATCACACATGAGAAACTTTATTGATTCCATCCTGTCTAATCTTAAGCATGAACAAACTACAGGATGTTATTAAGAGCACCGTGTCAAAGGGAAATACCACAGAAGAAGACATGCTGCCATCTGACCAAATGTCACATCGTGGTTCGAGACATGTTTCCGGTCTGTACATCTGAGAAGCACTCTGACTGGACGTTTCATACAGCTGTGTTCTCTGGGAGTCGTAGTTGTTATGGACAAAAAGCCTGACTATCAGTGAAGAAATATTTCCTAAGTTCAGTGTCTCCTCGTTTGCCGTGATGTTGTTGAAATGAACTCCTGACTTAGCTCCGCCCACTGAGCTGCGGTTGGTTAGTGAGTGTTGAAAAGCATCCCTGAGTCACTTCCTGTATCTGCTGCAGGTGCAGGTTGGTGTTTATTCATGTGAACAGGTGGAGCTGGATGCTGATTAGACACATTTGCAGAATTAATGAGACTCCCTTCCCCCGCTGTTTGAAGCCGGGCGGAGCGGCTCGTTAACGCCTGAGGACGGAAGCTGATTGGATGCACAGGGTGGAGGAGTCTCCCAGGACTCCCTCCTTCCTCCCCTCTCTTCCTTTTTCCTTCCTTCTTCTGATATCTACACCTGAACCTCTCTTCTTCTCCTCCCTTTCTCCTTCCCTACCTCTCTGCCTCCTTCCTTGTCACCTGCATCTCTTCGTTTCTTTTTTCCTTCCTCCTCTTTGGTTTTCTCATAAAAATGGACAGAGGAAGAGGAGGAGGACAGAGGAGAGGATACAGTAGGGAAGAGGAGCAGATGAAGAAGCAGAACAGCTCAGGATGACTGCAGCCCTGAGTCCTGACTGCCAGGCTCTTAGCTGGCGGCTAACAGGCACCTGTTGTGTTTTAAACACGACGAAGGCTAAACAACGACATCCAAAGTCCCAGCTGAGTTAAATAACGTATGCAATCAAACATTGTTCAGGCTGTTTACTGTGCAACCTTATTGTCAGGTTCATATTTTTTATTTTTAGTGTCGACAAAAACAGGATTACATACGTTAACGTTTAAACACACATTGCTGCAGCATCGTGCTGGACGTTTGTCTGAAAGGCTTCGATTTAGCCCAGTCCTCCTGAAGAGGCCAGTCTACTCTGTTTAGTGAGGCCTGAGGCTGCACTACTGTCGCCCCTTTCACACCGCCTGTCTGTTGTGTCTTTACTGTGTCTCGCTGTCCTGTATAAACACTACAAAGTCGTAATGGTGGCTGATTGTTGTTCCACCAACGTGTCTTGCCTCTGTTCCTTTGCAGAAATCAGCTCACTATTTTAAAACACACTGGAGCTGTGTTACAACGCCGCGGTTTCATTCAGAGGAAACAAACATAGGCGGCGCAGAGGAAGGTTTTTGTTACAGTGATCTCTTTGTAAAAAGAGCTGTAATGATGTAGATAAGTTACAGATCTAAAGGCTGGACGAGACGTTTGAGGGGCTGTGTTTTCTGTGGGAAAGAATAAATCGACTTAAGGCTTGTAACGTTACAGAGGGTTTTTCTGTCAAGTCAAGTGTTTTTAGTGTAATTTCAATGTAAAGACAATAAAGAAGCACAGAGTCTAAAGGATATATCTGCTACATGGCTCCACTGTGTGCATGTGAGTTGTGTGTGTTTGTGTGTGTTGGTGAAATAAGGACGTCTGCTGACAATGCAGGTGAATCAGATCTAAACCCAGTCAGCGTTGGTCCCTCCACAGTCTGCTGCCTCCATCACACCCAGGAGGAGGAGCCACAAATGACGAACCTCCTCACTGCTCCTCCACTGGGACCCAAAACAAACACTTTCAACAATCAAACAGCCTCAACACCACACCTCCATCACAACCAGAGGGAGTAAACACCACCAATCAGACCTACAGCCTCCCTACATCACCTAATGTAACTAAGCCTCCAACAACAATCACCATCCATTTAAAACTCAATAAATACTATTTATTGAAATTTTATTATTCTAACTGATATGAAACAAGAAACTAAAATATGAGAACAAAGATATTCATATGGTTAATGGTCGACAAGACTGCTTTTACAATCTAACCTCAATTATGGTGAGAAATGTAGTAGTAATACTTGCAGTAATACTCTAATCATCACTACGTAACACTAGGAAATCAAAATTAACATTTAATAAAGAAACAATACAAAATTTATTTAAAAATAATATTGAACAGATAAAAAGTTAGATGAAAAAAAATTCAACAATATAAATATTTATTTATTTATTAATTGAAATGTTGATATATTTTATATGACATAAATTACATAACCTGTATTAATAGACATAAATAAGGATATTATGTTTATATTTATAAATATTAAATACATTTTGACTTTGGACATACAAGTCACAAATGTTTATTAACACGTAAGCTATTGAATGATTGATCGATTAAGTTAATTCAAATGCTAAAATAAATGTGATTTCTTCAAATTGACAGAATTTGTCACACAGAAATGAGACAATATGGACAGAAGTTATGACATAATCAATCATCACAACACTCTTTAAATCGAAACGTCTACCTTTCCTTATTCTCATGTATTTATTCAATTTTTGTCCTTAATGGGCTTCCATACATTTCGGCATTTGTGGTCAATAAAATCCAAAGTGCTGCAAAAGAGTCAAGTAAACACGTCCAGTAAACAAGCTCAATGAGACAAACTGCTTGAGAAGCTGCTTGCTGTTAATTTATGGAGCTCAATAGATATTTAATGTAGCATGTTATGGTACTTATGGGCTTTTATTACTGGTCTTAATGGTTATTTTGTCCTTTGTTTTCCTTACAGAGCAGACAGCAGAGCTGACCTCACGGCCGGATGAATGACAGGAGTCTGTGTGAAATAATCTGTTTCATGGTTTTACTGCAGTAAATAATAATGTTTCCAGTAAAATGTACTCAAGTATCCAAAGTAAAAGTAAGAGGTTTGGTAGCTTTCATAAATCAGCCTCTCAAAGTGTGTCATAAATTTCAAATATTTATATAGAGGTTTGGACAGTTAAGAGTCTCTGCAGCACGGACAACAACTCCACATGCAGTATTGGCCAATGGTAATAAAAGGCTGAAATAGTCATGTGTCAGATGTCCAACATTAATTTCCTCCATGTTCCCTCTGATCAGGCCAAAGTTAATCCAGCTAGTCTGATGCATTATCAGCTGATTCAGTCACACAACGCAAGTTCAAACTAACCTGATCCAGGGCAGGCGAACTTTCAGGGTGTCAGGCTAACTATTAGGGTGTCAGACTAATTGTCAGGCGAACTATCAGGGTGTCAGGTTAATTGTCAGTCTAACTATCAGGGTGTCAGGCTAATTGTCAGTCTAACTATCAGGGTGTCAGGCTAATTGTCAGTCTAACTATCAGGGTGTCAGGCTAATTGTCAGGCTAACTATCTGGCTAATTGCCAGGCTAACTATCAGGCTATTTGTCAGGCTAACTATCAGGCTAATTGTCAGGCTAACAGGCTAAACATGTTGCAAAAGATCAGATGTTGGTTTTGAAGGAACGCTGAGGACTCAGCTGCAGCATACGGGACATGAGCTGTACGATATGAGCCACTGTTACATTTAAATTCAATATCTAATTGCATAATCAATCGATCAGTAATTTGTGTCCAGTCTTTGTCTCTGGCGATGTTATATTTTAGCTTCCTCCATGTTTGATTTCTGTATGTTTGTCTCTGCTGTTTTCTACGGTGGATTGATTTGATCGGTTCTGACCTCTAATGAAGACTAGTGGACGACCCAAACCTGTGTAGAGTTAGTCCAATACAGGAGCTTGAATTGACCTTAATGGAACCTTTACTTTATTTAAGTCGCCTGTTAGACTTTAATCCTCGCTTTTCTTGGTTCATTATGTGAAACGTGTTGATCCTCATTTATTTGATGTTTTTCAATGTTTTTTTCTTCATGTCTTATGATATGATTTTATCTGTTGGCATCTATTTAACAAATGTTTGAAAATAACCATGTGACATCTCAGATGAAATGTTTTATTTCACCATCAGCGCTGCCTTCATCCAGACAGAGCGATGAGGAGGGACGACTGTTTGTCACTTTAATTCAGATTAATTGTACCTGTGAGGAGTCCAGTGGTGTTTAGCTTTGACGCTGCCGGCTGAACGTTTTCACACAGACTCATCAAAATGTCAGGAGTACAAGTATTGATGAGGGAGCAGAAGATGAAAAAAAGGATTTTACTTTATTTATTGATGTGGTTCAAATCAGAAACAACATAATAAATGAAAAGTTAAATCATAAATGATAAAAATATGTTTTACGCTAGCTTCAGGCTGTCACTCCTATTCATCACTCTTCATAATCAGTTTCCTTCAGTATCACATCATCCAGTGAACCTTGTCTGTACGTCCATGGCTACAATGCTAACAGCTAACTGAATCCATCCATACTATATACGTCCTTTTTACTTCTTCAAGGCATTATGAGAACTTAAGTAGCAAAAGTATACAATATAAACAAATAATAATGAGATGATTAAATCTATTTTCATGTTGAACTACTCATTAATTTTTCTACATAATGAAGTCTCATTAACACAAAGACTCAAAAAAACCCTCCTTTTATACTGCATTAAAATCAAACTGAATTAATTTGTGACATTCATAATTTATGATGACAGACAGAATGAACTGTCACATCTGTCAGTGCATTCAGTGACTCAGGTAGAACCAGAGAAGAAACAGAACAGTCTCAGCCAATGGCTTTCAAAGGGACTCGACAAAAAGGGGAATAATTACAGATTTATTTTTCCATCTATGATGGTAAAACCATCTAAAACACAGAGACAGAATGTATGTATGTACATATGTACTAAAACATCTAGATGGTGTCAAATCAAACGGGTGTCCATTGGTGTCATTTTTAATTTTTCAGGGTTCATGACATGAACTATTTGGGACTGAGGGATCAATTAATGGTCTGATTTTTTTTTTTTACCAATTACTAAAAATCTAATTAATTAAAACTAGATGATCTCATGAGATGGAGTCTAAACATTTCCCTTGTCACGTGTCATTTAATGCCATCAGCGTTTAATGAGTTTTAGGTGCAGGAGCAGACGTCCAGTTACTTTTGTCATCATAATCACATGACCTACGATCAGAGAAGATCAGGAAAAGACTGTTAAAATAATTTTACTTCACTAACATGATGTGATGTTAACTTCCAGACTTCAGTTCAAAAATGTGTGGCTTCACATTTGATCACAGACTCACTCTGTGCTCTAATAAACAAGATAACCACATCACATGACATCTTTCCTCTCATTAATGAACATTAAAATTTAAGTTATCTTGAATTTTATACAACAGAATTAACTCCTAAAAAAAGACATTCCCTCCATGTTTCCAGAGAACCGTCTCTGCAGCTCATTTCCCACTGAGAATAAACGGCTCAGAGATGGAACATTTCCCATGAGTCCGTCTGTCTGTCACGGATGAGGCGGCGGCTCTAAGCAGACCATCTTAATCTGTTCTGCATGCTAAGCAGACCCCCCCCTCCTCAGATTGTTATAAATGCTGTTTATGGTCTTGCTATGACAACTGTGAAGGGCACGGTGGAGGATTTATCACAGGATTATCTCCTCAACCAATGAGTCGACGGGACGGGGTTGTAAATGACCCTGTGGGGTAATAAAAGGAGACGCTGCTCCGCCGGGACAATAAGAGGAGGAGTTATTATTATTAATAATAATAATAAAACAGACTCACTTTAATTCAGTCCTGTTTGTTTTTGTCTGTTTTACAGTTAAGATGAGAAATAAAATGAAAACCTGCTACTTTTACAGGAGGAAAGATTTATTTCCAGAGCTGTTTGGGAAACTGACATTAAATCCACACAAACTCAAGTTTGCCCAATATCGTATACCTCCAGCTACACATCAGGTCAAATAATGTCATTACTATGTTTTATTGAATAGAGACAAAATACAAGACAATAAAATACAAAAACATGTGATGTGTGTCTGTAATCATGGTTGACAGACAAAACAACAACAGACAAAAACGGCAGAATCACTCGGTGGCGATGAGTCACGTTCTACGCTGTCCTCATACAGTAGGTCAGGTCATAAACTCTACCCACAATGCCTCTACACCACTGAGAAACATGGAGGAGGTGGAATTATGGGATGGAAGGTGTTTTCTGCATCTGGAGTTGGAGAGTTGGTGTGAAGTAAGGAGAACCGAACATATGACAGAGTTTCTGAACAAGTTGAACATATTATTATAATATTATAATATTAGCCAAAGGTTAAAAATATATGGGCTTTAAATATGATGGATTTTTGAACTGTGACATGGCCTTCATCTCTCTCAAACTAAACACAACAGAATGAACTACCTTTGTCTTTTATTTGTGTAGAAATAAAAAATACCCCCCCCCCTGCCAAAAAAAACAAAAAAACAACTAAAAATGTTATGCAGTGAAAAAAGTGCTGTGATCACACTGAAGAACCACACTGTTAAAACATAACAGTGAAAAACAGTAAAACTCACCTTTAAACTTACTTTTATTTTAGGGCTTTTTGTAACTGATAGACAGTATTTGTTTTTATTTATTTTATCTTGTTTAGATTTGAAAGTTTAAAGTATTATTTTATTATTTTTTATTGTGTGAAGCACTTTGTAACTTTATTTGTGAGAGGTGTTATACGAATAAAGTTTTCTGCCTTTCTCTCAATAGTTTTCTGATACATAATAAAAATTGCACCCTCTGATTATTACAGATCATTCAGGCCTAAAATGACTTCCTGTTTAAACCCCTCCCCTTCTGAGTATGGCTACAGATAATGGCGTCCTCTCTCACCCTGAATAATTACTTTTATTATTATTTACTCACTTGCAAATCCTAATATAGATTTTGAGATTTTTTTATACATTTCCAAAATTTATCACACACAGATTCTAAATACACATTTGCAGAGTCTTGTGCACATTTGTGCACAAAGTACACACATGTTTACAGATAACTTCACACATTCACAGATCTGATTACACACAGATCAGTTACTCAACTCTCCTCTCACATGCAAATAGTTTTGGTACAATCACAGATAGAACCATAGATTCATAAAAACAGACCAGGTATGAGATCAGTCCGTTGCCCCTCCTCTCAGGAAGGTCCCACCAGGAAGTACTCCACAGTAATCACAGTAAACATACACACAGAGGAACAGTAAAATACATAACAGCAGGAAGTCTCAGATGGCTAGCCCAGTGGCTAACGGTGAGCAGTAAACTGATGACAGAACTCACCAATCACAGATGAGTGTCTTTTTCTGTCACTAGTAAGTATAAAATGCCCCGTCAGCATTAGTGTTAACACTGTGGATCAGTGAAAAGACTCAATAGTGAAAAATAGGTCAGGAAACAGTTCTCAGCCAAGGAACAGTCCCGTGTTTGATTGTTATCTCCAGCAGATGGTGGCGGGAAGGCGTGGCCCCACAGTCCCCCAATACTAACGTCCCCCGGCCCCCAAAAGCCTCGGGGTGTCAGTTTATAGAGCGCTGCCATGACAAAGACAGCAGACACTCTGTTAAACTGGGTTCTTACATGTAAACACCAGAACCTGCCAAGATCTCAGATCTCAGATCAGATCGTCACCACCTCGTCTCTATGGCAGACGACGCCAAGATTTCACCGCCTGCAGCACGATCTGATGTTTACTCCTCCGGTTCTTCTTTCACTGTGACAGAGAAACGCTACAGCCACGCCCTCAAACCTAGAACCTCATTAAACACGCACAGAACGTCTTCAGGAACGCCATTAGCCTCCTGAGGCACTCTGGAACCTGAAAAAAACCTATGACCTCCTCAAACACCTCTCCATCCAACCAAACCACCCACAGATAATCCTCAAGGAAACCTAGAACCTCCTTAAGCACCCTAGAACTTCAAGTAAACGTAGAACCCCCATAAACAAACCTAGATCTTCCTTATGAAAATCCTAAAACCTCCTTAAGCTGTTCCAGAACCTTGTCAAGACCACTAGACCCTCCTCAAACATGTACAGAACGTCCTCAAGGACACACGGAACCTCTTCAAGAACCAACCAGCATTCTGAAGCACTCTGGACCTCCTTAAACCTATGTTGTCCTCAAATACCACTAAGGTCACCTCAACCACCAGCTGATTATCCTCAAGGAAGCATAGAACCTCTTTACACCCCTATAACCTCTTCAGGGATACCTCGACCCCTTTCAGGGACACAAGACCCCCTTCAAACAGGCACAACCCTCAAACATGTATAGAACCCCTTCAAGAGCCCCACCAGCTTCCTGAGGCAGATGATGCTGGAACCTCATGTAACATCCATCAAACCTACCCAAAGAAATCTAACACCTTAAATCTCACACCTTAAACCGCTGCACAAGAACCTCCTCAAAGACATCAGTCTGTAGAAAAACAACATAGAACCTCTTTGAAACATCTAGAACGCCCTCCATCCTGAACCACCAACAGAACCTCAATAAGAACAACTAAAACCTCCTCACAAAGACCCCGACCAACTGGTTAAAAGGATGACAGGTGTGAGGACCTTCTCTGGAACTGTCTCACTACTTTCTGATCCAGGACCTAAACAGAACAGTCTCTGTGTGATGGTTCACGATCAGAGCATCGAACAGAGACACAGAGATGTAAATGGAGATTAAACAGAGCGACTGTAAACCAGAGAAACAATGCAGCGACTCCCTGGAGACTGAGGCCTAATCCCTGCTAACGCTTAAACTCCCCATTAAATATTTAATGAGTTCAAAGAGGGAACCCACTGTGGAACGTCAAAGAAACAGACACCGCCTCCAACACGGCAGCAGCAGCAATGTTTAACAAAGATGCTGCCAACCATTCAGTCTGAATGTCCTTCCATTCATACGGAGACGTTTTCAACAAGTCGTCCGAGTGGAACCAGAACCTCCACCAGAAAACTACAAAAACTACAACCTCAACAAAACTTCAATTCAAAATCCTCCTGACATCAGAAATCAGTAAAGCAGAAATCAGCCATGGACCAGAACCAGAGGGCCACATTTAATCAATCTACAGCCTAATCAATCAACCGATATTTAATCGATCTATAGCTGAGGTTCTGTCGTCATGGAATGAGGTCATTTAGGACGAATCCCACTGATAGTTAAACGTTGAATAATCTGAACTCAAAGTAAGGCTCAGATACAACCAGGCTGTATTTAGTCTATTAATTATTCATAGGTGTGTTTTAACATGATTTCAACCAATCAGAGTTCATCTCCCATTCCCTTTAAAAACCAGGTGTGTCTCACCTGGAGCATTGCTGTTTAACCAGCATCACTGGTCTTCACTGAGGGACAGGTATGTGGACCCTCTGCCTCCACCGTCTCCCAATCCTCTGTCCCATCAACAACTCCATCTGACTGCATATGAGCAAAGTCAGCATATTTAACTGAGGAGGAGGAGGAGGAGGAGGACAAACAAACAAAGATGGGTGATCACATGACCTCCTCGGTGATTAAACCTGACTGGGTTGGTTGTGGGTCGAGGCTCCAGTGTTTAAATCATACGAGTGTTTTTTGAGAACATTTTATTAGAAATGACGGGAAACATTTCTATTGATCTGGGTTTCTTTACCCATAAACACTCTCTCCTGACAGAGGCGGACATGTTGTGATGTCGTAGCTCATGTGGTCCATCTTACTTCAGAGTTCAGAGACATTCTCCGTGTCACGCTGCATGCTTTATAGCTCACAGTAAAACATTTTAGTGCCACAGAAACTGAGCTGTTATTAAAATAGCGGGCCCGTATCTGTCACAGGCAGACGTGCAGTTATCTTTTTGTGACGCTGAGACATATTTTATCATAATCTGCCGAGGCCGAGGGGGCCTTGTACACATCATTGGCTTTTCCTGCTCGGTTAGATGATGAAGGTCAGAGTTCCCGCAGCCTTTTATGGCTGTTTAACTTTGAAGACTGATTGTGAGGCGGTGACCGAGACGATTTATTTTCACCCCCGTCAGTCAGTCGACCACCACCGCGGCGTGACAGCATGGTAGAAAAGGTGGGAGGAGTCAAAGAGGAACAGAAATCTCTGCCATCAGTCATCTTCAAATACATCAGCATGTTCAGTGTTTCAGGTTGGGGTCAAACGTTAAGACAAAACCTGAATTCTTCTCTTTCAGTCTCTTTAAATGGTTTATTTTTGGAGGGGCTAACGGTTGTAGTGGTTTCACTGGTATCACCAGATCTAACGCTGTGGTTCAATTCCCTAGGCTACATGGAGAAACTCCAGGTTTATGACTCAAAACCACAGAAGACAGGATTCAAACCCCCCCCCCCCCCCCCCATGGTAAAAGCTCTGTGCTGACGTGGACAGACCAGAACCTCGATCATATTTGAATATGAGCTAACTGACATAAAAACCACCTCAGTTCAAATATGAGTAAAAACATACAAATAGGCAAACTGGAGAAACCAATTATGAGATGCACACCTGTAGGATCCCTAAAGACCAGGTGTGAAACGTCACTGAATTCTGTCCATCGGTGGATACTGTAGATCACACCCCATTACACACATACAGATGGACAAGGGTAACCTTATAAACACCCATTAGCAGGGGCATAAGAAAAAAAGAAAAGGAGAAGAGAAAAGAAAAAGAAACAAGAAGGAAAAGAAAACAGAAAGAGGACAAAAGAAAGAAAAAAGAACAAAGTAAAGAAAGAAGAAAAAAGAATGAAGAAAAAACAAGGAAGAACGCCGACAAAGCTGAAATCTATAATGATATTTCTCAGATGTCGGGTGAGAAATAAGCTGAAAGCGTCCAGAGTCCATCTTAAGAGGTGAATATATGAAAATACAGTAAAAAGAAAAAGTCTTCCTACCTCTGTCTCCTGCAATTCTTCAGGTTTTCATCCCCCTGTTAGAACAGATATAAAATAATCCATTCACCAACGGATTCTACATTATTTTTCTTACACATCATTTGTAATACGTTAGATTGTAAATATGCATAGTGACATCGATTAGATAAAAAGTTTTTTATTGGCATTAAATCTGATAACAAGTCAGACAAAATGAATATTTTAGTAGTTTTAGGGAACAGACTGGGAGAAAATCCACTTTGTATCAACATGTTTAAACGCTCCAGCAATGAGAAAAGACACATCATCTTTATAGCAGCCATGTTGTTCTCAAATGAACGCTCATGAACACTGAAGTGGGATGAATAAATACGACGACCACTTTACGTCCAGTTTGTGCACCTTTAATCCAGCAAAAGAAAGTTGGACGCACCCAAACGCACCGTGGACTTTAGACCATTTAGATAGGGCCTCAAGTCTGTTTAATATGCTAATTGATTTCATATAGTATGGAAATAAATGGAAATCAGTGACTGTCTGGAACTGAACTATATTACAACCAGCTGAGCTGCACAGACACAGATATGAGCTCTGAGTACTTTTGACCTGGAACACAAAAAGGGGACATTTTCATTGTGTGGTAACACTCAGCAGCTTTTACACTCATGCTTGAAATTTGTTTGGAAGTCCTTGAGGGTAAAAACTGCCAGAGAGAAAAGACCTGTGGCTGCAAACAATCCCACCCTCCAAAGAGAGCCAGGAAGAAGAATTACCCCGGCATGGAGGACATGGAGTGTGTTTGTGTGTGGTCCTTTCAGTCGCCAGGCGATACGGTGGGGAAGCTGTCAGCCGGCTGGACGGCGGCTGAATCCCGGCGAGCGGAGCAGGAGGAGGAGGAGGGGCGAGGCATTCTTCAGCGCTGACACTCTCATTGAGACCCGAGGCAGCCGCGAAATAAAGGCTGCAAAGAGCTGGGTGAAAGAGAAAGAGGGCTCCGGTAGTTTATGTTGTCCAAACAAAACGTGAGTCTCACTTGTGGAAAAAAAGTGATTGAACCGCGCTTTGTGTCGAGCTGAATGGCTGCGAGCAAATACGGTTGGAAGTGCTCTGTTAGTTTTACTGATTTTAACAGTGAAAAGTGTGGAGAGGGAGAAAAAAAAATGTCTGCAGACCCGATGAGAGCAGAGAGGCCATTTCCTTACTGAGACCCTCAAAGATCCACCTCCACCTGTTTAAGACACTTTACTTGTGAGCAGAGGAGTCAGCTGTTATCTGCCTCCTGATTTAGCTGCTAAACCCAAACATAAAACGATCATCATTACAACGTGAGGGAGATGTTTCGTTTCACTCGCTCTGATGTCACAGCGGGATCATTTGAGTTTAATTGCATCACTCATGCCAATATTCGCCCTTCTCCTCTGGAAACGATACCAACGTTTATTTCCTTCCATCATCCACCACAACCAAAGGAAACACAACCTGCTGCCATGTATTTCTTTAGAATAAAAAAAAACAACCAAACACCACCATGTCTGAGTTCTCAACAGTATCCGATGAGCCTGTTCTCCATCTAAACGCTGATGGTCATTTCAGACACAGCATCACAACAGTTTCTTGCACAAGTTGAACATTTTGAACTCAGTGACATGAAAAAACGCAAATGTCACATCTTCACACCACTGATGTTGAGCCAGTAGCGTCGCCCGGCCTGATTCTGTGTCCGTCTGCAGCTTTGCATTGACTTTGTTACTGTGTCACCCAAAAACTTTGCATCACACACCATAAGTTTCACTGAAATAACCAGTTTGAGTTGCTGCATTGAACAAACTGACATATTACCCAAACCCAAACGCCCTTTTTGTTTGGCTCTGTTATAATTTGTTAAAAGAGAATTTGTTCTTTGCAAAGACGTCTGTAAAAATGAACATCTACTCCAGCTTTATTGATATGACCAATCATCAGGGCATCCATGTTGTTTTCGTTGGTTGATCATGTGAGCGCATGTTTACAGAAGTGGGAAATTCCCAAACTGGGATTACAGAAGTTACGGTTACCTTGAACGCATCAGTAAACACAGGACTGAGGCAGAAAACACATCTGGCCAGCCGTCATTCATCAGCATCATCAACATGTGACCAGAGCAGGTTAGAGACGTTCAAGTGTTTCAACAGGTCCTGTTTCAATTACACTTTAAAAAGCCATTAAGACGCTACAAACGCACAATTTGAATGCAAACTGAGACAATTAAAAGAGCCTCACGAGTGCATTAGGAGGAATCAGCTGTGAATTAGCACTTCAGAGGAACACAATGGTCTCTGTTTTCTCTCCGCTCTGCCTTTCAGCCTTCAGGAGCAGAAACCACCAGGAGACCCCCCCCCCCTCAGCAGGATGAAAGGAGCCTGAATGGGGCCTAATCTTCTCCTTGTACATGTGAATGGGAATGTGTGCGGCCTGGGATCGTCCTCTTCGCCTGATAAAAAGACTGCAGGTGCAGGACAGCGGGTCATAAAGACAAAAAGAGAGAAAGGAACCACAGAGAACTGGGCTATGATGCATGCCTGTTCCTGGGCGCTGCTTCCTGGTCACTGGGCCAACCCACCATCACCACCCACCAACCTCAAAGCCACCCACCCCTGACCACCAGGTCTGGGAGACGATGGAGCCTCCTTTTTTAAGGATCTAACTCCTTTTACCTTCACTTATTGATTCACATATCAAGAATCCTTAAAGATTCCTATGATCAATACAGGTTGACAAATTCCCCCCAGGACTTCATGTGCTTTAAAACTCAGCTGTTTTTCTCCCTGACAGCAGCTGGAAGAGGAGCACGTCAGTCTGACAACAATTAGCCTGGTTTAAATACAGATGCTGCAATTTTCCTGTAAATATTACCCGGGTTTTGTCTTTTTACACTGAACCAAACACCACCAGTATAATCTGGGGTCATTATCCCCCAACATGAATGGACTGACGAGGCTGACAGGAACGGGTTCAGTCCGTCCGTCACGTTTCAACTCCATTGTACATTTTATTGATCTGTATCTTGTACTGTCTGTGTTTTATGTACAAGCTGCTCTGAATCAATTGCCCACAGTGGGATTAATAAAGTTGTTTGAACTCTGACTTAATTTTCATTTAAATTCCAGCAAAGCTTTTTGGAATTCTACTGGGACCACATGAAGTCAGACGAGTTTTCTGTTAAAACATTGTAACACTTCTGACTGGCTGTACGCTGGACAGTGAATGGATGCCATGTGTTGGTTGGTTGTCTGTTAGCAGCACTTAATGCTGGCTTAAAGGTGGAGCAAAAAAGCCCCCGACTCTGTTTTTTAAAAATGTTTTATGTAGATCGGCCACATACTTGCATTCGTCCCATACGTAGATGCATCCACAAGAGGGCAGTGATGAGTAAAATGATTGGACACCAACCAGAGAGGTGAGGGTGGAGGAGGTTGTGATGATGTACCTGGTGAATGAACAGCAGCTAAAGCAGAGGCAGAGATGTACGGCGGTCTGTGAGGTCATTAAATCCAGCATCGTAGACGTTTGTCGTGTCATTGAATTACAGCTCCCCCCCCGAGTGTTTTCTGGTGGTACTGCTCTGTTTCATCTGCATCTTTCGGTCAACGTGAACAAATACAGACTAAATGAACGCAGAGAACCAGAGCGTCTACGTCTTTAACGACGTGCATAAATAAGCCTTTAGAGGAACATTCCCACCTTAACCATGTTGTGTAAAAGGTTTTTGATGGATCGCTCACCTGTGAGGGACCCTCGACCCGTTGACCCACAAGGCTCTCAGGGTGTTAACGCTGCTGCTGGAGAAACAAACATCAAAGCTGCCATCATAGTTCAAAGTCAGGAACAATGGAGCTGATTGGTGCTGTCATGGTGACTGACTGATGTGTCCATCTGTAATCTGATTGGACATGCGTTTCATGAGTTTAAATCTTTACTCTAGTTTTCAGGCGACTGACTCTCTTCAGCCTTTTTAAACAGCCTCACATCACGGGAAAAGTGAACTGCCAACAGCTACAGCAGCTAACGAGGTGATATAAATCAGTGCTGAGAGAACAAAAGGAAGCAGGAAGTGATGGATGGTAGGATGAATGTTAAGACATGCCCTGAACCTCCAGACTCAGTTTCAAACTCACAACCAGTTTTCACTGATTAGATGTGATGATAGTTGACGGTAAGTTAAACCAAAGTGGGTGGATGCAAAACTGACAAATTAAATAATTATCAGGGCATAATCTGAATGTACCAGGATCAGAGAGAACAGAGCCGCTACCTAAACTGTCTCACTGCTAAACCGCGGTCTGTCTACATGAGGTTATGTAGCCTATCTATTAGTGGCTGTGTAACTAAATAAACTACTAGACTAGGTTACATACGGCTGTGGCTCAGGAGGTCGAGCGGTCGTTCACGGAACAAAAGGTCGGTAGTTTGATTCCCAGCCCCTGCAAGCCTGCAAGTTGAAGTATCCTTGAGCAAAAGATACTGAAGCCCAGTTTGCTCCCCGGGTGCCGTAATGTAACGGCAGCCCACTGCTCCTCAGGGAGGGGTCAAATGCAGAGAAAGAATTACCCCCTGTGGGATGAATTCAGTATCACAAAAAACCCTACGGCTACAGCTGTGACCGTTTCAGTCTACAGGTTGTCAGAATAAAGCTGCTTTAATCGCACAGACATGACAAACTGAGGCACTGTAAGGAGTTAGCATTCCCCAAGTTTCCTGCTAAGCTAAGCTAAAGCCTGTCTCTCTGCTGAGACTTGTCTCTTGGTTTCCCTTCGGCGCTGTCAGGCAGATCACCAAGAACACAATCTGTCGCCGTGCCGACCGGCTGCCAGCATCTGAATAAATCATCTGTCTCAGCTAGAGGTGAATCTGTTTGATTTCATGTGTGACCCAAATACCGAGGCTTCCCCCTGTGAGAGACTGATGTCTGAATGTAAGTCACACAGTTTACACATTTAGCTTCATGATTTTTGTGTCAGAGAATACGCAGTAGTGCTTTAGTTAAATGTATTTATGAGTTAAATGTTTTCTTTTTTTCTTGGCAATAACACTTGTATATATGTTAGTGAGGAGCATGTTTTTATAATGTTTATAAGAAAAAATTCAGAGTTATTAGAAACGTTACCTGCTCATCTACAAATATAAATGTTATTTACCATATTAGCTTGGATAAATGTAACTTTCTGGGTTTAAATAGAAATTATTTTTATTGTGACTCGTTTTAGAAGGTTTGTCAGTCATTTCTTCATCATTCAGTGGTTTGAGCTACTAACCTGAAATATGAGCTAACATGAGCTAACATCACTTATAGCTGCTACACTGAACTGCTAGCTAACCTGAGCGGTTCAGAATTGTCTTTACAGCCAGTTAGATTTTCACATAGAGGGAATTTGTCTTGGTTTACTGGTGCGTAATAATAAACATAGTCTGAGAAAATACAAATAAAGATAAAGCACGTCCCACAAGTTAAGAGGCATATATTAAAAATAGAAAACTGATCAAATTAAATTAAGAAAAATACAAAAATAATGAATAAAAACAATACCTAAAAGACAAAACTGTATAGTTTTAAGGAGGAATGTGGAGAAAACTGACCGGGGAATGTAGACAGTGTTAACCAAGAAACGTGTGTTAATGTAGAACCTTGGATTCATGTGTGTGTAGAGGGTAGGAGGTATGAGTCAGTGTCGCTGGGGGTCCTGGGTCATGTTGACAGACAGAGCTACAGATGGGGGTCGGCCCAAACCTTACCTGCCTGCCTGTTTATTAGTTAGTCTGTTATGATGCTCAGTAGCAGCGGCGGCGGCAGGATCCTCCCCCGCATGTCTGACAAGTAGTCGTGAGAAGAAGGGGGAGGTGGAGGCTGCTGGGTGTGTGTGTGTGTGTGTGTGTGTGTCTTTTATTGCCAATAAATTAGTGTCGTTTTCTTTTCACACGCCCACTAACTAACCTCCCCCTCCTCCCCTCTCTGCCCTCTAAATGGTTTGTGGCAGGCAGATCCGCCCTCCCATCACGCACCTGTGCATGAGGAGGAGAAGGGGAGGAGGAGGAGGAGGGGCGGGCTGTGGCTCCCTGCAGCCGTCAGGTGGGTTCAGCGCTGCTGTAAACCGTCACTGAACTACTGAACTCACATAAAGGCTGCAAAACATCTGCAGATCAGAGACATGGCAAAAATCTGACCAGAAAAAACAGACAGAGGATCACAGACAACAGGCGTGGATTTATCTATAATGACATCATTACATATTTCTTATAATAAAAAAAATGGTCGAGGCTTTAGAAGAGTCAGAAATCTCTTAAAATGAGCATAAAACCAATAATTGCAAACATTAAGTCACTTAAAAAACAGCTTGTCAATCCTGCTTTCACTGATTGTTTCTGTTTTAATTCGACTGAAAACATTTTAAAACCAGAGAACAAGAAAATTCTAATTAATTCAAGCACACTGTAAAAACAAAGTAAGGAGAAGAAACCTGTTTAAGTCAGGTAAACCTGACTAAACCGACTCCATCAGTTTAAGGTGCTGAACTGAACGATGAGCTAACCTGACCTGTTTTAGTCTGAAGCGTGCCTTCTCTCAGAGAGAGTAAAACAAATGAAACACCTGAATTTGGATTTATAGTGATAGATGATACCTTCCTTTATATTGTTCCTTCTTCAGAAGGTTAAGCAGCTTCTCTTGAGGAATGTGTCAGCTGATAACGACTCTGGTGTGAGGATGTTAATTTACGGCCCAGTCAGGAATCTTATCTGCAGTGATCGACCGTAAACTGACACCTAAGAATGACACTTCAAAGCTGTACTGAGAGGCTGAGGCGTCAAAAACCAGCCTGGCGCTTTAAGGGAGGAGATGTACAGATTGACGAGATGTCATAGATTATTGTCAGGAGGAAAGAAAGCTTTACTGAGAGCTAAATGTTTCCCCAGATAAGAAAAAGGCCACATCAGGCCTGAGCGTGTTTGGAGCAGTTCTAACAGGAAACCCAGCTTCCACATGAGGACACTGAGAGGTCGATCGACTCCTGAGGACCCGAGATCAGGCTCTCCAGCTCAACAGGTGATGATGAAGAGTTTCTACGTACTCTAAATGATAAAACTGAAAACTTAACAGCACCAAAACCGTTTACTTTATATATATACTTTATATGTATATATATATATATATATATATATATATATATATATATATATATATATATATATATATATATATATACTTTATGTATATACTTTATATATATACTTTATATATGTATACTTTATGTATATACTTTATATATGTATACTTTATATATGTATACTTTATGTATATACTTTATATATATACTTTTTATATATATACTTTATGTATATACTTTATATATATACTTTATGTATATACTTCATCTGGCCCAAAGTCAGTGCTGCAGTATTTTTACTGCTATTTAAAGGACGATGAAACTACAGAGCAGGTACACTCTGCTGGTTACACACTAGTGATGACGTACACTCTGCTGGTTACACACTAGTGATGACGTACACTCTGCTGGTTACACACTAGTGATGACCTAAACTCTGCTGGTTACACACTAGTGATGACGTAAACTCTGCTGGTTACACACTAGTGACGACGTACACTCTGCTGGTTACACACTAGTGATGACGTACACTCTGCTGGTTACACACTAGTGATGACGTACACTCTGCTGGTTACACACTAGTGATGACGTACACTCTGCTGGTTACACACTAGTGATGACCTAAACTCTGCTGGTTACACACTAGTGACGACGTAAACTCTGCTGGTTACACACTAGTGACGACGTACACTCTGCTGGTTACACACTAGTGACGACGTACACTCTGCTGGTTACACACTAGTGATGACGTAAACTCTGCTGGTTACACACTAGTGATGACGTACACTCTGCTGGTTACACACTAGTGATGACCTAAACTCTGCTGGTTACACACTAGTGATGACGTACACTCTGCTGGTTACACACTAGTGATGACCTAAACTCTGCTGGTTACACACTAGTGATGACCTAAACTCTGCTGGTTACACACTAGTGATGACGTACACTCTGCTGGTTACACACTAGTGATGACGTACACTCTGCTGGTTACACACTAGTGATGACGTACACTCTGCTGGTTACACACTAGTGATGACCTAAACTCTGCTGGTTACACACTAGTGATGACGTAAACTCTGCTGGTTACACACTAGTGACGACGTACACTCTGCTGGTTACACACTAGTGACGACGTACACTCTGCTGGTTACACACTAGTGATGACGTAAACTCTGCTGGTTACACACTAGTGATGACGTACACTCTGCTGGTTACACACTAGTGATGACCTAAACTCTGCTGGTTACACACTAGTGATGACCTAAACTCTGCTGGTTACACACTAGTGATGACGTACACTCTGCTGGTTACACACTAGTGATGACCTAAACTCTGCTGGTTACACACTAGTGATGACCTAAACTCTGCTGGTTACACACTAGTGATGACGTACACTCTGCTGGTTACACACTAGTGATGACGTACACTCTGCTGGTTACACACTAGTGATGACGTAAACTCTGCTGGTTACACACTAGTGATGACGTACACTCTGCTGGTTACACACTAGTGATGACGTACACTCTGCTGGTTACACACTAGTGATGACGTACACTCTGCTGGTTACACACTAGTGATGCATGGATCGGCTCAGACATCATTACATTTTCATCCACCCACCTGAACCAATGATTGTCTCTGATTTAGAGACTCCACCCACATGGACATTTGACGTCACCTCTAGAGGTGCCTCAGGATTTATCAGGAGGACGTCTGGTTTACTCCTAACTATTTTACTGTATGAACCTGGACTGTTTCACAGAAAGAAAGAAAGAAAGAAAGAAAGACTTGATTAGAGAAGATAAAAACTACAAACAAGTAAATTTATTTCACAGTTGCAGTAATAATAAAAATGATGGAGGCTTTAGAAAAGTGTCAGACCTCATTCCAAACACTTATTAAGTCAAATTACATACTTTTTCCAATGTAATTTGGGCTAATTGGAGTTACTTATTTTTGTAATCTGATTACTGATCCAGATTACATGTAACCCATTACTACCCAACCCTGTCTATGTGGCTTCCTGCTGTGTGACGGTCTTCTTTCACTGCGTTTCATCAGCTGATGAATTCATTCATCAGTGTAAACAACCCACGCTGCCGTCTGGCCGGCGGGGGCGGGGCTCTCTGTGTCATCATCATCGCCATTATCATGTTCTTCTTCTGTGCTTCTCCTCCTCAGTGTGATCTGTCTCCACAGGGCTGCTAAAGAAGCTGTTAATTAGTGAGAGGTTCAGGGACACCTCGCTGTCACGCCTCTCCCTGAAGTCTTTAATTAATGAACACAAACGCCAGCGAGGGACTCGTGATTAATTACAGCGTGGCGTACGGCGAGTGAGAGGGCCGACGCCGCTGTCCGACATCCAGCTGATATTTAACTTTAATTGTGTTTGTGATATTTCACACCTGCATCCGGTTTCACTGGACTGAAACTAAAACATGACATCATGTGCTGTCAGAGCAGAACCTTAAAAAGCTTTTCAAAGGTTTCCTGGTAGTGAGAAAGTCTTATAGTAACTAAAGCATCTATAGTCACCTGTATAAATCTGATATGACAGTATGGTGGTGTCCATGCTTGTGATTGTTTATCTGTCCAGACACAGTTTTACTCTCTGGTTCTCTCTTATAGCATCATGTCAGAGAAACACGTGACAAAGCACCGGTTCACTTCCTGTTGAGCAGCAGACAAACACAGATCAGCTCCTTTTACACAACCTGGTCATGCCAGGACTGTTCCTCCGTTATGGCTCCTCCCCCTTCTCTATAGCAACAACAGGAATCAACGTCTGTATTCACGCGCGAGCAGGAGACGAGGCAAGACAGGATGGGGGTGTGACGCTATGATGACGTGTGCGACCCACAAACAAGAGATTTAAAAAACAGCTAGTAGCAGTTAGCATCCATTAGGTGTTAGCATCTATTAGGTGTTAGCATCTATTAGGTGTTAGCATCCATTATGTGTTAGCATCTATTAGGTGTTAGAAGCAGTAGGTGTTTGTGTAAAAAGGACTTCAGAGACTAGCTGGTGAACCTAAGCCCCATTTCCACTGCGTAGTACCGGCTCCAGTCGACTCTACTCGTCTTTTTTACGTTTCCATTAGGTAAAAGTACCTGATACTATTTTTTTAGTACTTCCTCCGTTGTGGTTCCAAGCGAGCCGAGCAGGTACTAAAAGGTCACATGAATGTTACAGCCCACTGATTGGTCAATGCCAGGCACACACGGAGTATCCTGCACAGCACAAATCAAACAGCTAAGCTACTTTAGCGTAAGCGTTTAGCAAAAGCGTAACTTTTTTCGTTTTAGCCTTGATATTGAGGAAGAACAGACGTTCCTGTCTTTGACAGCTGATGAGAGGATCACCAGAAGTGGACCGGAGGTGTGTCACGTTGAAGACTACACCACGGCAGTTTCACGCGGCGTCCATCTACGCTGAGGAGGTACTATCCCTTAATGGAAAACAAGCGGGAGAAAAGTACCTGACACTGAGTCGAGCCGGTACTACGCAGTGGAAATGCAGCTATAGTGGATCCGTTTGCAGCTAAAGAGCCAGATATTGTCACGGTTTTGAGTTTCCTGTATTATTTTTAAAGTTTATTCCCCCATAAAAGTTTGTTGTGTCTTTTCCTGTCCAGTTTGTGTCTCCTTAGTCTCTAGTTTTTTAAGTTCCCCTGTCCTGGTTCTCCCTGTCTGTTCATTCAATGCTCCTCTTCTCTGGCTCTGGTTCCCATTTAAGTTTTCCCTCCTCAGAGACTGGATTGTTTTCACCTGTCTGTCTTTACCTCTGTGTCTGACCTTCTGACCTGAGTAAATTTCCCAGTTTTCAGACTATTAGCCTGTAATTTGACTTAGATTTGTAGTTTTGCTCAATGGACTTATTACCTTATGGATCTTCTTTTACACCAATTCTGTTTGCTTGTTGGACTTTCTTTCTGTTACCTCCTTATGACCACAGTTTTCTTTATCTCTCTGTTATTCGATCAATGAACTGTAAACTACTTTGTCTCTGCCTTGTGTCTGTACCGGGGTCCCTCAGGAGGTGGTGGAGACCAAAACCTGGAGCTCAAAGAGACTGAATATTGGACTCGTTCATTCATTCATTTAATTTAATGATTGAAAAAGGAACAGGAAGAAAAAACTGATATTACCTACATCTTTCTTAATAATGTAACATGATGTAACTCACATTAGCTGCAGTGCTAGCTGCAGACTTGCTAATGTTAGCTGCAGGGGTGGCTGCAGACTTGCTAATGTTAGCTGCAGACTTCCTAATGTTAGCTACAGTGCTGGCTGCAGACTTGCTAATGTTAGCTGCAGGGCTGGCTGCAGATGTGCTAAAATGAGCTGAAGCGCTGGCTGCAGACGTGCTAAGGTTAGCTGCAGCTGCTACAGGGGACTTGTCTTTCAGGGACTTTCGTTCTCTACTCGGAGGGTAAGCTCTCGAACCTTACTTTGTCTCTACAGATTGCGGACATGCTACTAGCCGCTAACTGCTACTAGCTACTCTTTAAATCTCCTGCTTGAGGGTCCCGCACATAACACGTCATCCAAACATCACACGCCCTCATCCTGAAGGTTTTAATGACCTTAAGTTACCTTTCTAAGCCAGAAGTGCTCTCAGGTACCAAACAGATCGATTCAACGTGACTCAGTACACAGTAGTACCAATGTACTAGTAGTAGTAGTACTCAGTAGTACCAACGTACAGTACCCAACCCTACTACAGAGAATTGTACCGTTGCTACTGTTACTGAATTCCAGATATTGTTATTCACCATTGCAGATCATAAATAATCCGACAGCTGTTCTGACAAAAGTGAGGAACTAATAACGTGAATGAAATATTTCTTTAAAGAGTTGGGATAACAGGAGGATGACCTCCTCCTCCTCCTCCTCTTCCTCTCTTTACTGTCAGTACTTCGGTGTCCTGCTCCCACCACTTTAAACCTCAGTAAATATTTGAGTGTTGGAGTATTTTCTTCTCCTCTGAGCAGGAATGTCAACAGCAGAGCTTCCCTCTCTAAATGTCATTTGTTTTCTTGTGTGTGGTCACAGAGCTCCGGAGGAGGGTGTGTGTCTGTGTGTGTGTGTGTGTGTGTGTTCATACATTTTTACGGCAACAGTCGCCGTCTCTCGGCAACACACTCAAAGACCTATACATACTGACGGCACACAATGGTGTTAGTCACTAGGGAAGTGTTAACTGGCTAATCCCTTACGGCCGCCCAGACGCTGCCTGCGGTTAATTCAGCGCTGTCCACAAACCGGCCAGTGTTTACACACCAGACCTTCATCACTAACGAAGAAGATGAGCTGTTTTCTCTCCAGAGGAGCCGTCTAACAACAAGAGTGGGTTAAACTGGCCGGATGAGGCCAGAGAGACACATCAGACAAAGTTTAAGGGGTCTATTTTGGATTCTTACATCTTCTTCGGTTCACCTCTTTAAGGCTGACATACAACACAGTAACATTCAAGTGTTTTGTACATATAGGATATATAGGATGTAGCACAATCTCACTTTTTGTTCTGAGATATCATCTGACTCAAAACCTGAAAATTCACATTTTTGAAATGGCTCAAATCTCTTGTTCAAACCTTTCCTCCTGTGGACCAATAGTTGTGGTTCTTAAATGGGTTTAAAGTCTGAGGCTGACAGCAGCAGTGGAATATTAGAATAGGAGATAAATGGAGAATAAATGTCTAGTATGACATTATAATGATGACGAAATGTTTTTGAGTAGAAGTGTTGTCTGTGTTCGAGGGCCTGGGTTAAATAATGACTCCATATACAGATGACGCTTCATTTGATGTGTGCAAATCACCAAATACTTATTATAGATAAAAATCACACAGAAAACATCCACGTATGAGGAGGCAGATGATGAGCATGTCCAGCTCTCCTCTCAGTTCTATTGGTCGCTGTGAGTCAGGTATGATCTGGTGAGAGTAAGGACGACGAAGACGAGGGTCGTTTATCACAAACATGTGAATAGAATTTACACATTTAGAGTGCATCAGATTTTACACATTTAAACAGTGAAATATTGTTATATGTTTGCACTGTTGGTCAGATTTAGTCTCCATTCCTTCATCATGTCTTCATGTTTGATCTTTTTCTCTTCCTTTCATAATAATGTTGATTTGTTCAGGTATAAATAGAACAACTGAATCTGTGACATCACAGTCCTTAGTCATCTGTTGTCTCATTATAGATTCATATTAGACGTGTTTTTATTGGTTAGAGTATGAAACAGAATGATGACACAGATACATGCAGATAAAGACTCATATTTTTTAGTTTGTTGTGTTTTGTGTTTGTCCTAGTATTCAGATACTTTATTAAAGAGTAGCAGTATTATGTCACATATGTGTTTTATATACATGTGTTGTATGTTGTACATTTATTTTAATCAGGGTGATTAACTCTTTCTGGCCTCTGAGCTCTGCTGTGTTTCTGTCATGTCTCTATTACCTTTAAATGTGGTTTAAATGCTGATGAATCTGTAGACCCTCCTCTTCCTCATCCTTACTCTCACAGATCATACGTGACTCAAAGCGACCAATAGGACGCCGAGAAGAGAGCTGGACCCCCCCCCCCATGCATAGACTGGTGGATTATTTTTTTCTGTGGGATTTTTATAAATGATAAATAATTGATTTGTTCGTTTTTCATTTGCACGTCCAATGAAGCTTCATCTGTAATATGATGACATCATCATTCAGTCCAGTTTACCTCTGACATCTGGTGAAAGTAAAGCGACATCTCTTCTACTCAGAAACGTTATTTTAGACATTTATTCTACATTCATCTTCTATTTTATTCTAATATTGCACTGCTGTAAACCTCAGACTTAAAGCCATTCATGAACATGAATACAGGTGTGTTTTTCCAGGTTTGAAGAGTTTCCAGGTTTTCATCTCTTTCCACATGAGCCTACAGGACAGATGGAGCCTCATCTTACAGACAGCTGAGATCGTATAAGTTGATATGAAACATTTGGACATTATGTTAGCTGTGATGTTAAAAATGTGAATTTAAGAGGAGATGTAAAAATCAGACCTCAGAGGGTTAAATGAAGGTCTGATGATGATGATGATGACACTGACAATACTCCACTACAAGTGGAAAATATCACTTCATGTTATTACATAATTATTTCCAGCTAAATGTGGGAATACTGTTTTATTATACATGCTATGATTAAGTTATTATTACTGACTAATTAATGTGTAATTAACATTTTACTGTGGTACTTATTTTCACTATAACGCCATCTATAACAGACTGTATGACTGTAGTGGTCATGGGTTTACATCTGAACCAACGAGGATTTTCAACCCGGGTGGGTTCGTTTGTCAGAAAGAAAAAAAAAGGTGTGTGTGTGTGTGTGTGTGTGTGTCTGGGGTCAGGGACTAATCAATACATTCGGTTCCAGATCAGGAACCATTTTTATAAATATCCTGAGAAGTAATGTTCCAATGAAAAGAATGCTGCTTTGAGAGCCTCTTACGGTCTGTAACCATGGGGATCTGATGTGGATCCAGATCACTATGATGAACTGACATGTTACCAGATTCAATAAACCATAATCAACAGATGAAGAAAAGAGCAACGGCCATCACTGTGTAGCCGAGATGATTCACAACGGTTCAGACAACATAAAGAATCTGCAGTGATGCTGAATAAAAACTAAAATGATGTCATTTTCTGGTATAAACTTTGTTTCTGGAGACAGAACAGATTAATGTTTTGAATGTTTGATGTAACTTGGCTCTCAGGTGATAAACTGGAGGACGTATTTGTCTGCTGAGTGATCCTCTCATCGCTAATAAAACATCTAAAAGATAAATTGTTCTGAACTGTTGAGTCATTTAATGTTCATCCCAAACATAGAATGAAAATAGTCTGTAAAATAGTGACGACACTAATATTTATTAGTTTATTAGTTCATCTGCTTGATGAACTCTAGTTTCATAAATTTTCAAAATCACTTTTGGAAATGTTTTATATAAAAAGTCTCTCTTTCATTTTTATGTTTTGAGGCCTTTTCATTTTCAGAACTTTTTAGATCATTTTATTTCTGAAGCTGCACGGATCTATTGTTGATTTAGTTTAATACATTTTTTTACATTTCATCCTTGAGTTTTATTTGTGGTTTTAGTTATCCAGAGTTTTAAGTTTTATTTTTCTGCCGTCCTGTTTTATTTTTTTACATTAATGTGTGTATCTGTGTTTGTAACGTTGGTCAAACATTATTATCATAAAATGTAAAAGTGAATTCACACACTGCAGATAGGTGAGGAAGAATAAATATTTAAATGCTGTTTTTAATAGGCCCTATTTTTACTGTAAAGTTTCTATATAAATAAGAACACATGTCATTTATTTATTCTGCGTCGCTACAAGAGATCATTTAAATCTCTCCGATTAGAAACAAATATTATCTGTTAATTTTCATCTAAAAAATTTTCACCATCACTCAAACATTTATTCAGTTTTTCAACCTTCATTTTGAGGAAGGACTTAAGTTTATATCACATTTTAATGTCAGTGCTGACTGATTCAGAGTCAGTAGAAATAATTCATTTATGAAATGTTTTTATTAGAATAAAACAAATCTGTATTCAGGTTTTGGTCAGATCAAAATGTTCTGCGTGTTTCACCACATTTGATCGATATATCAGATAATTCTTATCAGTTCATCTCATCATAAATGGAAGCTTTTAGGACACTAGTGCCTACAGCTGTCACATCAATGAAGTTAAAATGACTAATTTTCTGTTCTGAATGTGGAAGAAAGTCTTAAAAAGCAGGTGAGGTGTGAGCGAATAACAGGCCTCGTCACGGCTTTTTAACACGTTGTTTCCAGGAAGGTTTTTTAATGGTTCTGGATGAGCAGACGGGGAATAAAAAACCTGTTGGTGTTCATGCTTTAAGCCCCAAAAATGAACAAACACTGAATTATTTTCACTTTTTCAGACAGGAGGAGCATGCAGCGGTACAAACACACAGACAGCGGGTCATTTTACAGCTTCCAAAAAGAAAAACCAACACAGCTGTTGGAATAAAAACATCTAGATTTCATTTTTTTTAAAAGTGCATCAGAGAGAGATTGAAGCATTTATGGTCAAACATCTCCTCATAAATATATGATTTCAAGTCGATTGTTCATCATGGGGATTATTTGGTTTACCAAATGCTAGTTTGCATTTTTGGGAAGGTTTTTCCTCTTCAGGCTTTTAACTAAATCCTCCAAGTGGAAGAAATGACCTTTCTTTTTTGTTTCTGGAGCAGAGAAGCAGCTGAGAGGCCGAGGAGGAGGGAAAGAATTCTTAAAAAGTCATTAATCTGAGAGTTTTCTGTCAGTTTGAGAAGAAAAGGCTGCAAACACAAAAAGGACAGATGACTGGTCATGTTCATGGAGGAAAAAATAATTCAAAGAGTGAAATAAAAATGTTTACATTTCTGTCCAACTGGAAAACAAAGATTCATATAAAATCATTTACGAGGTCAGAGGTCAACCTGCTGATTTTCACATGATGATTTCTTTCCAGGAGAAGAAACAAAAATATCCTAAAAAGAATTCAAACATCCTTGAAAGTCCTGGAGATGATCCTGGAGTTTTATAAAAACAGTCCCGTCAGTGCACCGCCACCGCGGAGTGCAACGCAGAGGAAGCCGAGGAGGGGAGCGCTTCTCCGGGCGCGACCGGGCTGCTCTGGCCGGTGGCTGTCTGCGGGGACGTGGGGCTCAGAGACTGGGGCGAGTTCGCGAGAAAAGCCGGGATGTGTGCGGGCAGCCCCGGCAGGGCCGTCATCGACGTGGGCGTGGGTTTGATGGGCACCGGGATGGCGGGCAGACTTTGGCCACCGTGACAGATGGACTTCAGCGGCATGCCGTACGGCGAGTAGTCGCTCATGGAGATAGGAGCCGCGGTGTCCATCATCCCGGAGCCGTACACGTGCGGCCAAGCGGGGGTCAGCTGGTTGTGGAGCGGGTACCCGGTGGTGGAGAAGGCCGCCAGCCCGCCCGGCATCTTGTACTCTCTGGCGATGATGTTCTCGATGGCGAACGGGTGTTTGAAGCCGGACGGCTGGGTCACCGGGCTCAGGTTGTATCCGCCCGTCATCTGCGGGAGGTGCGTGGCGGCGTGCAGCGCACTGAGCCGCAACTTGGCCTGCTGCTGCAGGTAGTGCGCGGCGTCGTGCGTCTTGCTGGGCGCCAGCGGGTCCGTGGCCTGCATGCTGCCCACCTTAAAGCGTTTCCTGCGCCGCAGAAAACTCCCGTTCTCGAACATGTCGCCGCAGCTCGGGTGTAGCGCCCAAAAGCTGCCCTTCCCGGGTTGGTCCGGCCTGCGGGGGATCTTGATGAAGCAGTCGTTGAAGGAGAGGTTGTGGCGCAGGGAGTTCTGCCACCGCTGCGTGTTCTCCCGGTAGTACGGGAACCGGTCCATGATGAACTTGTAAATCTCACTGAGGGGGAGCATCTTCTCCGGGCAGCTCTGGATGGCCATGGCCGTGAGGGAGATGTAGGAGTACGGAGGCTTCTGGTCGCTGTACGTATTCCTCCCCGGGCGAGGCATTCTTCTGCTCCGGGCCGGGATCACTTCTCTCTCAGTCTCTCTCTAAACTTTGTCCAAACTCTTCAGAAAACAGAGAAACGACTGACGCATGGTTCCGTTACGCAGCAAAGTTTGAGTGAAAGTTAAAGCCTGCTGCGGGTCCCCGGCAGGTGCAGCGCGGTGTCCGTCCTCCTGCCCGGCTGCTGAGCTGCTCTAAGCGCCTGCTGCGTCCTCCATGTCCCTGCGCCGGTCTGTCCCGTCTGTGAGTGGGACGGCGGTGACAGCAGCAAGAGACCCCCGGAGAGGAGCTTCATTAATGGGCCACTTCTCCACCATCACATGACCAAAGCCAGGAGGAGGAGGAGGGGGAGGGAGGGGCTCAAGGGGGCTATGTGGTTTCTTTACATCGAGACAACACTTTGATTTGAAGCGGCAAGTAGAGGAGAGACAAGCCCGGCGAGGAGGCTGATTCTCGGTGATGTTTGTGACGGACTGCGCTCTGAATGTGGAGGTATGTTTGGCAACATTTTACGCACAGTGTGTGTGTGTGTGATGGTGGTGTGTGTGTGTGTGTGTGTGTGTGTGTGTGTGTGTGATGGTGGTGTGTGTGTGTGTGTGTGATGGTGGTGTGTGTGTGTGTGGTGGGGGGGTTTGCCCCTTACCAATTTGCATTGACAAATAGAGCCGCTGTTTGCCTTTGTTTCTGTTTTATGTCGCTGTTTTTCTTTTATTGCTCTGATTAAGTTAACTATCATTAAGATAAACACATTATGAAACCATCATTTAATAAAACTTTAACTGTGTTAATTTAGGCAGACGGTGAAACTGAACGGCTCTAAAATGATTGAATTTAACCGAACTGAATCTTTAAATCCTTAAATAAATCGATTTTCACTCATTATTATTATTATTATTATTGTTTTAAATAACTTTATGGAACAAACATCTCCTAAAATAAACTTTTAATTGTCTTAACATGAATTATCCATTCAATCGCTGAATTTGTCGCATTTGTTCACTTAATTTTTTATCTTAAATTAACGTTGAAACATCAAGAATTATCAGGCTGAGGATCAGATTTTAAGACATTAACTTTTCTAATGGCTAAATACAAATGATTTTATTTATCATCATTGTTAGTGATGGAAAATAAAAATGTTGGTTTCTTTTCAGTTCTTTTGTTTTCCGCCACTTCTATTTTCCATTTTTGCTGCTGACTGAGTTTTTTTTCTCTTAATCATTATTTTCTAAATGAAATTAATTAATAAATTAAATTAATGAAATTAACTTTAAATTTTTGGTCTGTTATGGAGAAATTAATATAAATCAATCATCGATCATTTTCCTCATGGTGCAAGTTGGCAATGGTGGATCCAAGGGACAAAATTAATAATACTATAATTAAAGAAACTAAGAATAATGACAACAATATTACAAATTAAAAATGATATAAATAATCATTTGCGACATAATTGACTAGACTAATAATGTTGATTTTAGTTAATTAATTATGTGTGTCTCATTAATTAATTGTTGAACTATTCGATTTTATTGATGATTGATTTCAATAATAATAATATTAAATATATATATATATATATATATATTTATTATATTATTATAATAAGTAACAGAGAGAACATTTTAAAAATGTGTTTGAACACCAAACCTATTTTTATATTCTTACATCTGATTTAAATGCATCTGATTATCTTTGTTATAATCCTCCCACGTTGTTATTGTGTCCGTGAAGGCAGCATATGTTTGACATCAGATTAATTGACTGGCGACAAACTGGAGGAGCTGCTGGTTTGAATGGTCCCAGAGGACACAGTGGGGTGGGGTGGGGGGAGACACCAAACAGCCACTTTCACACGTCTGACCTTTGACCCCTGATCTGATAATCTGATGGAGCTCAGGATGCAGAGACACGCTCTCAAAACACAGAGACGCTCTGAAGTCTGCGGCGGAAAGAAATATATTTATATTTAATTCATCAAATATAATCAATATTGTTAATGATTATATTTATATAAGCTGTTATTTATATATCTTTATATATATCTTTATTTATATACCTGCTATTTATATAAGCTCTAAAGGTTTTAAACAGATTTATAACAGTTTAATTTTGATGTCATCTGTCTTTGTTTCCTTTTATCTTTTGTTTGCAGTTTTATTCTTTAATAAATAATTAGTGTTTTTGAGGGTTAATAAGTCATTTAAAACAGAATAAAACTCCTGATGATTTATAATTTCAACTCATTTTAATTTTGTCTACAATAATTTTACAGTGAATGATCTGTAAATTCATATGTTCAGACGTACAGTGATATCGATCTGTTATTGATAATGACATAAGCTTCAAGTTCAGGGTTGTTTTTAAAAAATAAATTTCTCTTGTTTTGATCAAGTAGGACAAAAATTGTTCTTCCTTCTTCTCTCATCATCATCATCATTTTCTTCCTCCTCTTCTACTGTAGTGCAGAATAATCTGCAGATTATCTTTATTGATTGTTTATTGATCATATCTCTGTCTGCGGCCCTGACTTAGTCATGTAAAAACACAAGCCGCCTTCATTTTGAACTGTTCAACATCATGTGATCAGATCTGAGTGAGGTGGGACAGGATTGTAAAGTAAAGTCATTCAGTCGGGACAGGAGGGAAACGCCTTCTGCATGTTGGACCCACACAGACAAACAGCTGCTAAAGTAGCCAATCACAATGAAGATCAGTTTTAAAGCCTCTGTCATCCTCCCTAAAGCTTTATTATTGGTTTCACTGCAGCCAATCAGAGGGCAAGAAGTCACAGCGAAACTATAATAAATCTGTAATCCTAAACTAAAAATATTTATTCTTCTTTAAAAGTGGGAACAGGAGAGAAACAGCCTGCAGAGTTCTGTTCAGAGATCTGTTCAAAGATCACTGGAGTCGATCAGGATCTGAGTTCTGATCAATAAACTATATTTCTATGGCCTGAACGCTGAGGGTCGTCTTCCTCCTCCTCCTTCTTCCTCTTTTTTCTGTCTGTTCATGTATTTTTAGGACCTGAGCACAGAGCATGCCCAGTTTTTTTAATGTATTTTTTTGATGATCTTCAGATTCTTGAAAACTCACCAGAAATGGTCAAAAGTCTCAAAAATTATGATCTGATATGTTTGTGTTGGACGTGGCAAAATGTTTTTAGAGGAGGCAGCCTTCACTGTGTGTTTCAGCTAGATGTATGAAATGTGGTGCACATGTGTATCATATCAAGATTTACAAAAACGCCTCTTGCAGCCACGACCTAAACCCAACAGGAAGTCGGCCATTTTTTAATTCGCTTTCTTTTTTTTCTTTTCTTTTTTTTACATTTACAGGTGTTTTATGTAAACAAAGTCCTTCTACTGAAATAACCTGATGGACTTGGACACATTTGATTGACATGACCTTCTCCTGGTCTAAACATTGTATCCTGGTGGAGAACATACAATGGTAGGAGTTCTCTAGCGCCACAAACAGTAGGTGTCAATATGATTCTTCCAATTCAGAGCCGTGACCGTTAGTGAGCCAACGCTGCTTCGAGCTTTAGTTAGGGACGTGTATTCCTTTGTACAAAACATCTTCTACAAATAATAATAATAATAATATAATAACAATATAATATAATAATAATAATATATTAGTAGTAATAATAATAATAATAATACAATAATAGTAATATTATAATAGTAATAATACTAATAATAACAATAATATAATAAGAATAATGGCAATAACAATAATAATCTTTTAACATTAAACTTGTGAATATTTAACAAGCTGTCGATTAATTAGGACGATTCTCATCAGTGTGATTTTCATTCATTAGTCAGCATCTTTATTATTTAGGTGTGTGTGTGTGTGTCTCAATGAATATCCATCATCACCGTGACGTTTGTGTGTTTTTGGTTTGCAGACGTTGCCGTCATAGATGAAACAAGATGGAGGACACGTGGAATCACACACATCCTTTATCCTCCTGCATGTTTACCATAGTTTATTTGTGTTTATATACACATAAACACACAAACACTACCTCAGTGCTACACAACACACTCACAGGTTTCCTCAAGACTCACACAAAATCATCTCAGTGTGGCTCAAAGACATGAAGTCGTCCCCTCAGTACATTTTTTATGAATAAATTGTAGAACTGAAAATGTGCCGACTCCATTCTTGAAACAATTCCCACACATACACACACGTTTTCTTTACTTCTCCAAAGAGTGAAGGGCAGTAGAAGAGTTGTGTGTCATCAGAGGATGAAGATGGTAAACTCTGACATCATCACAGGTTAGATCATGTGTCTGAGCCAATCAGAGAGTCTCAGTGATGGTGGACTAAAGTTTTACTGGTTAAAATCCGATCCCATCCTAAAACAGCTGCTTTATGAATGGAGTCTGGTTCAACAGTAAGTTTACTGTAAAACCGCTGGGATCACAGAAGATTTAGCCAGCCAATCAGAAATCAATACAATCTAGAAATACAGACACCATGAGAGAGGCCTGTCAGGTTGACACGCCCCATTCAGTAACAGAAGAACACCACTTTATTTTTAGCAGACCAGCTAGCTTTAACTTAATAATGAAAAACAAAAAAACAGCAGGTTGTTTTTGGGGCGATGCCCACAACAGATGGAAAAGATTCTTCTGTCACTCCAGCTGAAAACGAGCCTTTAGGGGAATCTACCAAACAAAGCTTCACACCTACTGCAGTCGTCATGAAGGACACACTGCTCCTGCCAACGACAGTCATCTAGCTAACGTTACATCTGCTTTGGGTCCAGCTAACCCTGGTTAGTCTGTCTGTTCTGTCGCTGCTCTAGCCAGCTACCCTCCCTGATGTCTGGAAAACGATAGCTCTGGATGCCCACTCCGCTCCTACAAGCCTGTCCCATCAACCACCCGACCCAGCGATTCTCAGGTACAAGACGTGTACAAGGTGGAACAGTTTACAGATTTCCATTGGCTAATACTTTACCAAACACCAGCAAATATTTTCTGCACTCAGCGCTGCCTTTAGGCTCTTAAAGGCCTGGGATCGGGGTTAAGGTTAGCCAACTAGCTCAGACTGTATCCTAACCTTGAAACAAGCTAAGCTAACGTTAGCAGCAGTAACAATCTGACACACTGGACTCTATAGAAGTTAACCCTGGTGTCAACAATGTCGTATCTGCCATAATGTTACTAACGCTAAATATCTGTAAACGCTGCATGTAGAGACTTCCTGTTTGTTGTCCAGAAGCTAACCATGATGTCGTTTCATTGAGATCAGATCTGTTCGTGATCCAGACTTACACTGCAGCATCTTTTTTTTGGAGTTTTTGGAAAATAAATGCATATTATCAATCTGAATGTCTCCAGGGTTTATTGATCCATGATTCTGTGGTCAAAATCTGGAAACAGTTGTTATTTTTGGCCGTCAAACAGACAGCCAATCAGACGAGGGCACCAACCCTGACCTGTCCGTTAAGGATGGACTGTTTCTACTCTTGTGCCTCCTTCTGAACGAGTCCAGCTGAAGTGTTGGGGAGGATGAGGAGCGTGCTGAAGCACCAACGCTGCTGCTGGTACTCTGCATTCTAAAACCCACGACACACACACACACACACACACACACACACACACACACACACACACACACACACACACACACTGCAGTGCCAGCACAAGTGGACAATCCATCCAATTGTTTATTTGTGTTGGTTTGAATGACAGTCATTATCATCAGTGTTGATGATGACTTGATGGGCGTGATGAAGACTTTATGATGAAGAAGAAGTGGACAGATGGATAGACATGTTAAAGACCCTTGTTCTGGTAATCTGATTACTGCTCTGGTCACTGCTTGATTTACTGGAGGCCTAAAACACGATGAACCTAAAGGAGGACGTCTGTTCGCTGCTCGTTCAGCCGGACAGACAAAAACAGGACCGTCAGTCAAACACGTCTGATTACAGGGGCTGTGGAGGAGCCCCCCCCCAATAATGAAATAAATGAATGGGTGCCACTGAATGTGTCACAGCCGTTACCACCCAACACGTCACCTTTGTTTTGGTTATATTATCACCACCACCACCACCACTACCAGTACATTACACTGGGTGGTTCCCAGTTACATGAGAATGCTAGGATTAATATGAGTTGATTGATTGATTTATTTATGTATTCATTAGGATCCCCATTAGCTGCCACCAAGGTAGCAGCTATTCTTCCTGGGGTCCTGGGCTTGATGGAGACAAACAGCTGGTGGAGCGGACTCTCCAGTGAAACCAGTAAAGAAGACATGAGACGTCGCTAAAAGAGCTCCAGTCACTGGTCAAACGACGACGGATGTCAGACATGTCATTCAGTTCACACGTTAATGTGAGGAAGGTTCCAGCCTCCTCGTCGCTCCATCTGAGATCTACTGGAAGTAATGTTTAAAGGAACATCTGAACACCTGAAGAAGATGGAGACTAGTGTAAAAAACACCAAATGACTCCACTGAAGTCAAACACAGATTTCATGTCTGGTTCCAACCTGAGGAAACAAGAAAAAACGCCTTTGGTCTGATTCGTCTGCTGTTAACATTACTGATTGACGTCCTATCAGAAATATATGTTTTAATCTTGCATAAAAAAAACTATTAGGTTACTATTAATGTCACAAGAAGTCAGTGGAGTCGATGCACTGACTATAAACAGACCAGTCAATCCTCCACCATCATCATTAAAACTGGACCAATCAGGAAAGAGTTTCCAGCCGTCACAACAAATGCCTGTAATAAATGTTTAAACACAGCACTGTTAAACATTTAGTCTCATACATTAAAAAACAAGTGTCCAAAATTCCACACAAAAAGTATTAATACAGTTTGAAAGAGCAGCCATTACATTTAAAACTCTAAATATTGAATATTTCTTCATATCTTATGTTAAATAGTAAAATATACTAAATATTAGTCAGTTTAATATGCTTGATTGATTATTTCAGACACCTTAACGTCTTCTTTAATCAATCATATTAATCAATCATTTTCTGTCAAAATATCAAAAATATATCTTATTTCACAAAGTTAACAGAAAACAAATCCTGGATCCACCTAATATCATATCAATTCCATTGATATCATCCAGACCTGTCAATAATGTTCAGGTATTTGTACACAGACACACAGGTGATCACATGACCATGGGAAAAATAGACTTTTGAAAACTCCAGTACTTCAGTTCAATAAATGCTTGAACAGCTTTTTGTGTATTTTATGATTTGACTAATATTTGTATTTAACTCCGTCGGCCAATGGCTGCAGCTCTACTTGACATCATTACCTCCACCATGAGGTCATGCTTTCCCTCGTGTCCATTGGTTAGTTGGTTTGTCAGCAGGATTTAACAAAAACTACTGAACATATTTCCACAAAAGTAGAAATAGAAGGAGCCTCCTTCCTTAGTAGAAGGAGCAGAAAAGGTTCAAATTTTGGTGCTGATCTGGATTAAGGGGCAGTTCCAGGGTTTCTTTACCATTTCTTTAACTTCGCCAGATCTGGGGTTTTTTTTGTTGTTTTTTTAAAATTACACAAAAACTACTGAACCGATTTGCTCTAGGCTTTATGAAGGCGTGGGGCATAAAATGATTAAAAGACATCCAGTCAAACAATGGATGATGTCATACATATCTATTAGTTTCATGTGTTTATGTGAGGAAGGTTACAGTCTGGTTCAGGAGAAACAAGTCGCTCCCTTTAGTTTGACTTAAATTTATTAAATGATTTTTTTCCAACATTCAGTCAGTAGTATCTGGTTTTAACGGTACACAGACGACAAACTGGGATCTGTGGTCGGATCCCAGCAGTGTCCAGGTTCAGGTGTGTGTCTGCTCTCACACTCGAGCGTCTCTCTGTGTTCAGCAGGAGATGACTTCAATTAAACCGCTGATTAAGCAAAGTGGAGGCTGATTAGTGAACGAGCCGCGGCCTTCAGGAGAGCTGCTAATTAGGAGGACGATTAGCTTCTGTCGAGAGCAGCGAATGAGGCGTCGGCACTCGTTAACAGATTATTACTCTACCAGGCTGCCGATATGGCGACTTCATCACAGCGAGATGCAGCAGAGAGGAAGTCTGGATCTCCACACGTGGTTCTGACTGAGAGCAGCTGGAACCGATACTTCTCGAATGAAGTGTTGTCTGGTGGAGAATCGCCAGCTGCCCTCGTCGTTTCTAGTGAGCTTCAGCTCGTCGTTGAGTGAGGTTCACTCTCAGAGACCAGCTGTTCAGCAAACAGACACAGTTAGACAGGAGCTGGTCAACACGGTAAAAGATCGAGCAGCTGAAGAGCCAGGTTTTCCCCCCTCAGGAGGTGGTGGAGACCAAAACAGAGCTGAAAGAGTGAACGTTGGACTCATCAGGACACAAACATGACTCCACAGGACCTATCGTGTCGGAACTGCTGGATACGAAATCAAGTTTAGCCTATCAGCTTTAACGGTGATGATGCTACTGTGATGTCGACATGTTCTCATCTCATACTGATCCCACCTCACCACACTGTTTGAACTAGCTTACCTTCAGGAGGGATGTGATGGCATCACCAATGAATGCAGCAGCCAGATTACAAATGGTGGCGCACACTGAGAGAGTCGGCCTTGAAGGCTTCTGTCAGGGGAGAAGTTTGTGTCGTGTGATGGGCATTTATTTCCAAAAAATTATTGCAGCTCAGGGAATAAAAATACTTGGTTGTGTTTAGGCAAAAAAGAAGATTTGGTTGTGTTTAAGGAACAGAAGTACTTGATGATGTTTTCATGTTCAAACGGATGTTTCGTCTGTTTGTTGATCTCTCCTGGAAACCACATGAATCCCTTTGAGTCATTTTTCTTAGAAAATGTTCAGATCCTCAGAATCCAAAGCTTTTAAAATAAAACTCAACACCTCCTTTTCTTTGGTGCTTCTGGAGCTTCAGCACACGGAGACTCTGTCACAGGTCCCTAGTTCAAATGTTTCTCTTCTGAACACTTTAAAGACATTTACTGATGAAGGTCATGTGATACAGCTGAGGGCTCCTGAACTGACCCAATGCTGTTCCCAGAATGCAGAGTGAGACGCAGCAGTGAGACGGTTTGTCTGGGAAACATCCAAGTTAGAAATCTGGTGAAATATTTATGTTGAAATGACGAAAGTTCCATTTTAAGGGGGTGGTGATATGATGCAGTCTAAGGCCTGACTGAGTCTTTATGTGGTGTCTCCACAGAGGCAGCTGTTATTCTCTCCATCTTGAACTCATGAAGTGCTCCCTGCTCGGCCTTGTTATCGGTTACACTTTTCATAAACGCAGCCAATCCAGTGCAGCACATCCATGAATATCCACGGCCGCGCGTCACTCGGGATAACACTCAGGCCAAGGCCTAATTATTCCATTTGCCTGAACCTGGATACCATTTAGATGCAAGGTAATTCAGCGTGGTATAACTCAATTAAATTCCTCCTGACTGGGATTTATGGAACATCAATAGCTCCTCAGTGGGACCAATGGGAACGTTCCTTATTTATCCCCAAGTCCTCCTGATGTTGCATTTCTGCAGCTCAATTAAATATACGAGCAATGAGAATGTTTCACGAGTCTGTAATGAGAAAAGACAGGACCTCCTCCTCCTCCTCCTCCTCCTGCAGACTGTGGAGTTCAGAGTCAGTGGTGAATTAGAGGGAGCACTGATTACCTCTGAAATTAACTTTTAAAAATGACACAATCTGGCCAAATTCTGACATCATTCACATTTCACCTATTTAAGTTCAGTGTTAGTGAATACACTCATTTAAATCTATTCCATACAAACAGGTGATGCAGTTTGGTGGCATCAACTGTTCATCGATTCATCCTTCAGTCTCTGTGTGAAATATTTTCTTTGACTAAATCTAATAAAGAATTTTGGTTTCCTAAATGTAATCAAGTATTTTTTGTGGTTTAAATAGAACCAAATATTTTTGTTGTCTAAACCAAACCAAGTATGTCGCTGCTGAAACTTAAAAGTGTTAGAGTTTTTGTATTATCTCTAGATTATCTCTAGATCTATTATCTCTAGTGCAATGATATTTCAGAATTATACATATATATATATATATATATATATATATATATATATATATATGTATATATATATATATATATATATATATATATATATATATATACACACACACACACATATATATGTGTGTGTGTGTGTATTTTAAAAGTTTAGCCTACAACAGCGCTTCAGACGCCATGATTGTTCCTGGAAGTCGGTCTTTTGCTTCTCCTTCCTGAGCAGAATGTACGACTATAATCTGACATCTGAAGAGACACTAACATCCTGCTGTCTAAACCTGACGTTAGATGATTGGACAGATTTGATCAATATCAACATTCTTCATCAGCATAAAGACAAACACATCCAGTCAGGACCTTCTCACAGATTCCTCCATTAATCCACTGCTGCAGCATCAAACTGGACTCATAGTGAGTCCACTGCTGCTACTCTGAGGTCAAAGGTCACTCCAACACATAACTTTATCCCCAGGCAGCCATCTGACAGGCTTTTATTTAGTTATTACCCGCTTATGTCTTTGGAAAGAGGTTTTACACGTCAGACATGCCCTTCAAAATAAAATGCAGGTTTATCACCTAGTAGAACATCACCTGTTTGTCCTCTGAAGGTAAAACTGGACAACGTTTAGCAAATAATAAATAAACCTGTTTTACAGTTTTACAGGAGCTAATGTATCAGTGCTGATGTCACAACAGAAATCTAAATTTCTGTATCAGAACTTTGTTTATCCTTCTTTCCTCTCCCATTAATTACTTACAGGCCTAAATAAATGTGTATAAGATGACGGCTGACGTTTCAGCTTTAATTCACGTCTTTCCTGTTGTATTGTGACATAAGCTAGGAAGTGGCTGAATGCTAACATTAGCTCTTATTTGCCCAGGGGTTCCCACATATTTCATTTGACCTGATAGATCCTTTGATTGATCCTTAAGGACTTTTTTTTTACCATCCATTGTTCTCAGTTGCTAATTTCTTGAGCGCGTGTTCAGGTGAGACCGAGATCTTTCATACTTCAGTGTTCACCTGCTACCTGGAAGTTATGTCACACACAACAGGATGAGCTCTGCTTAAAATTACTTCTTCTAGTGGGGGTTTCTTCCAATGGGTTTAGAGTCACCTCCTACAGTTTATGAAATACATCCAGATGACTTATTGCTTGATTTTTGGTGGGATCCAGATCTGGTGGATGTCAGACGCTCAGCCTTGGTCCAGCTCTACTGACTCTAGATTTCTGTTCAGTTTTGGGTCTTCTTCTTCTTCTTCTTCTTCAGGAGTTTAGGAGAACGCTGCAACGCTGTGTTAGTGTGAAGCCCCAGAAATGTTTTTTACAGTAGATAATGATGTAATTTCATGTTTGGGTGAACTGTTGCTTTGAAACACGCAGTGAAGGCATCATGGTCTCCTTTACCATAAAGGTCTTACAGAACATGAATAGATAAAAGACCGAGACTGAGCTGTGACATCACACCGCCACAGACGATGTCCAATTACAGCCTGTTTTGTTCTAGGGGTCATTATAATTAATGGCAGTCTGGAGCGCCGTTATGATCCTCTCAAGTCCATCACAGATAAAAGCCGTTTGGCATCTGGGCTCCGCCGGCGCCTAGACGGCTGCTTACATGCCGCCGTCGCCATCACCGCTGCCTCTGCTGTACGATACGATGAATATTTAATTAATAATTAGTCATGTAATTCCTCCTCAGGAGTTATTATCCCTTAAACTGGTTTGTGAATTTAATTATTAGCAGCCTTTTTGTTTCCACGTCCCCCTCATTACTGTCAGGATTGATGTAACATAAACTTCATTAAAAATTAAAGTGGGATTCTTTAATTACGAGGCCGCCCTCGCCGAAGCCAGAATTAGCCAACTCAGTGATGTGCAAATGAGAGCATTATTTAAGAAACATGCTGGAAGTAGTTATGCTAATTCGCCAGGGTTCACAGTGGCAGACCTTTCCACTCGCGGTTGCATATTCATTAAATGCACTATGCAAATTTAATGTAGCAGCCTTAGTAATGCCTTGTTAATTTATTCAGATTTATTGAGTAAGACTTGTAAAAAGTACCAATTTAATTAGCCCATCTCCTCAGATGGCGGCCGGTGATGGCTGAGCTTTTTAAAAAGACTCGTCGGAGAGAAAAAAAGGAGAAACATCATGTTTTACAATTCACAGGCATTAAAGGGGATATTTGCTGCACTTATGGGAGAGAAATCACTTAAAGTACTCCTGGAGTTCCCAGAAGGAGGATGGAGGAGCAAACGAGTGAAGGCTGAGTCCACAGCTCTAATGGCTGAAATCATGCCGTTAGCTTGGCGCCCACCCTGGAGGTGTTTACTGACGGGCAGATCCCAGGACGCCTCGCCAAAACACCGCCAGAGGAGACCCAAAACTCACAAGAAAAAACTAAATGATGCTTTTTATTCTTTCAGTTTCAGTCCTCAGACGTGAGGGGGAAAGGTCAGGAGGTCAGCAGGAAATGAGGAAAGAAAGGAAAGAAAAGAAAGAGAGAAGAAAAGTAGGGAAAGGAAGAAAGAAGAAAAGGAGAGAAAGGAAGAAAGCAAAAGGAGAGAAAGGAGTTTAAGAATCAAGGTTTTGGATGGACAACAGGACCTACAGTACTGACCACAGGACCTACAGCACGGACCACAGGACCTACACCATGGACCACAGGACCTACAGGATGGACCACAGGACCTACAGCACGGACCACAGGACCTACAGGACGGACCACAGGACCTACAGGATGGACCATAGGACCTACACTACTGACCACAGGACCTACAGGACGGACCACAGGACCTACAGTACTGACCACAGGACCTACAGTGCTGACCACAGGACCTACAGTACTGACCACAGGACCTACAGTGCTGACCACAGGACCTACAGTACTGACCACAGGACCTACAGGACGGACCACAGGACCTACACTGCTGACCACAGGACCTACAGGACGGACCACAGGACCTACAGTACTGACCACAGGACCTACAGTGCTGACCACAGGACCTACAGTACTGACCACAGGACCTACAGGACGGACCATAGGACCTACAGTACTGACCACAGGACCTACACTACTGACCACAGGACCTACAGTACGGACCATAGGACCTACAGGATGGACCACAGGACCTACAGGTTGGACCATAGGACCTACAGAACTGACCACAGGACCTACAGGACGGACCATAGGACCTACAGAACTGACCACAGGACCTACAGGTTGGACCATAGGACCTACAGAACTGACCACAGGACCTACAGGACGGACCACAGGACCTACAGAACTGACCACAGGACCTACAGGACGGACCATAGGACCTACAGTACTGACCACAGGACCTACAGTACTGACCACAGGACCTACAGGACGGACCAGAGGACCTATAGTGCGGACCACAGGACCTACAGGATGGACCATAGGACCTATAGTACTGACCACAGGACCTACAGTGCTGACCACAGGACCTACAGGACGGACCACAGGACCTACAGGACGGACCACAGGACCTACAGTGCTGACCACAGGACCTACAGGACGGACCATAGGACCTACAGTGCTGACCACAGGACCTACAGTACTGACCATAGGACCTACAGTACTGACCATAGGACCTACAGTACTGACCATAGGACCTACAGGATGGACCTGCTCATAGCAGCTGTGTTTATTGTTGACATGAAGTCAAACCAGACATAGCGGTTTTCTGTCATCAGACACATCCCGAGGCCTTTAGAGTCACTTTAACTCTGCAGAACAAATGAGATTTGTTTGAATCTGACATCTGGTCAGGTACAAATGTTGGAGGGATATGGGGGTAATGTGTGAGCACCCATCCTCCAGGGTGAGAGCTACCCAGTGTAGTGAGTTTCAGTCACTATACAACAGTAAATCACATATTTATAAGAAAAAGTTTTTTTGTAAAGTAAATACAATATACAACCATTTAAAGATGTCTGTCCTTCCCCAGTGATTAAGAAATGAATGTAGCCGGATACACTCCAAATTTAATGGCCTCTTCCTGCCTGACGCCCAACCCTCCCAACAAGGTTCAGGAAAATCAAGTAGTTTTTGAGTAATGCTAATAACAAGCTAGCGCTGGTGGCTCAGGAAAGAACCCATTAAATTCTGCCCAGATCTGGATAAAGATTTTTACCATTGCTGCTACTTGTTTGACATTTTTTACCTCATACTATGAGGTGATTGGCAGATTCCAAGTGCTTGTCGTCTTATTCGGGCTGTGTATTTGTGAAATTGACTGACTCACAGCGCCACCTGCTGTTGTCACATGACCTGGGAAATATTGTCTGTTGCGTGTTTGGTAAAGGTGTGTCATGTTTGTGTTTGTTAGAGAATCATACAAAACCTGTTTTAAGTTTGTCAGGAAATTAGCTCCAAATATTTTGACATTGTGTGTGTTTGAGTGCGTACTTCATGCCACTCCTGATACGTCATTGCCCCACCTGGGCCATCCCAGTCCAGAGAGTTTAGACCTAGAGGGGGGCTAAAGAAGAGCATTTTCAAACCAAATGAACACAAACCACCTAATCCATCTAAACTATGAGTTTTCCAATCTGTTGTGAGCCTACATACTCTCATTCATGGACTCAGTGTTCCAGTGAGCCACGTGAAGAAGTAGTGGTAAAATTTGACAAGTTTGGTCTGGTATTAGCTTAATATGAGAAGTCATTTTTACACGACCCAACCTGAAGTAAAACAATACATCATGTTCTTATACGACAAGCTAGGGTAGTTTGAACTTCTGTTACTATCTTCTGAGACGTCCCAGAGTTTGTTTCATCTTCTGAAATGAAACTAAACTCTGTCGACTCCTTCAGAATAAAATCTGCCTTTAATGTCGACTCTGCAGCCAGTAAAACCAACGAGCTGATCACCTTTACATTCAGCTGTGCAGCTCTGCAGCTGATCTCAGGGTATTTACTCTGAAAAACAGAAGCTTTTTGTCATGCCGGAGTCTTTCCCTCTCTGTGTTTGTCAGACCCTCGTCTTCCTCAGCATCAGGAGGAAACAGATTGGTGCATCAGTGAATTAAACCCACAAATATCCTGCAGGAAATCCCCCCCGACCTCCGCTCTCACAGGGACTCACTGCGTTGTCTGAAAGAGAAATGGAATAACAGGCTTCTTTAAGGTCAAGGTTTGCTGTGCCGAGCTCAGCTCAGACATAAATGCTCGGTAATTCCGGGTCGGCTGATTGCTTTACTCTCCAGACGATGTCATTTTTGTCCGAGGAGCAGGGTTGGCATTAAGGCGGCGGCATGTCGAGGGCCCTCGTCGGCGGCCGTGTGTTGGCTAAAGCCCGGCTCTATTATCAGCCGAGTCTGGAGGAAGAGTAATAACACATTACATTCTTAATGTTTCTCATACACAAGACGCTGCTTGTACAATTCTCTTGTGATCTCTCCACAACCTTTTCCTCCTCCCGTCATTTTGTCACACCGTCCTCCTTCAGCTCGGACTCGCCGCACCACATTAATCAAAGCGGAGCGCGGTGTCGAGGGAGACAAGGAAGTCATTAGAGAGGATGAATCTGTTGTATTTACTCCTCTGTTATGCAATAATAAAGACGGAGGACGGTGTGGGATAAAAGGAAATAATGGTCTTTACACAGCGCTTTGAAAGAGAAGACTGGGCTGAGTGCAATCAGTCTGTAAGAGATGTGAAGAAAAAAAAACCAGAGGGTCAAAAATGAGATCATAAAAGAATTGATTACTTTTAAATATGTTCCAATACGTTTGTTAACCTTTCAAACTCAGCTGGACCCTTCACAAAGCCAGAAGATTCAGCCAAAAAACATCCTGCTGTTATAGAAGAGAGGCAAACAAATGGAAAAAGCCTTCATTACGAGGAGAAATCTGCCTGTGTGTTCAGTCATTAAGGAATCAGGTACAGACCATGTAGAAATGCAGGGCTGGAGACGGATTCAACAGGCTCTCACAAAGACAATGACTCCACATGGAAAGCTTCTTAAACTCACGCTTAAATGGGGAACGGCTCTCGTTTTTGAAGCTGATTTTTACCTCCACCCACGTGGTTGTGGGTTTATTATTTTTATGTGGGTTTATTTTTAATTGATGTAGATCAGTTAAAAATAAAAAGTAAATGATGCTGCTTGAGTCCGCGGGAATCATGCAACTGTTACACGCTGCTCTTATGTCTATGTTGTTTGTTAGTTTCTTCTTTAGTTATGATGGAGGCGGCAAAAGCGTGGCTTTTGAGTCCATGACAATAAAATCAGATTGTTCAGATACCTCTGCTGAGGAGGAGATGTTTCTGACGGTCTGTCTGTGAGCAGGACGGCTCACAAACCACTGAATAGATTTCCACCAAAGGTTATGGAGGGGCGACTCAAACAGGCATATGTGGGATTCTTCAGCCTTGACTAAGGCATGTGTTCTACTGCCATTCTAGTTTTAGAAGCTCATTTATTGTCTAATTTATTTATCTGAACTCATTTGTGTCTTCGTGCTGTTGAAACATCTGATTTTGTCTGCATGAGATCAACAAAGTTTGACGTCATCTGTTAGTTTATGTACTGGGATGGATCAGCAGCCGGTTCTACAGGTCTCTTAAGATGGAGATACATACATGATGTGCTCACACTGTAAGGTGTGATCGTCAAACCAATAAGTTGACCTGAAAAGTTGAGTCAAGTCAAAAAGTTGAGTTGAGTCAAAAACGGGCTCAATAATGCGTAGAAGGACATTTATGGAGACAGAAAATGGAAAAAAACTAAATAAAGTGGAAAAGTTTCTTTTAAAACTTCTTTTTCCTTCTGTAGCCAAAGAACAGGAGGATTTATCTTGTCTTTGTCTGTGCATATACTGGCAGCACAACTTCATTTCCTTCCCTGGTGATTCAACAAATAAACACTGGCTAATAAATAAGGATTCAATTACCTAAAGATTAGTGTGTGATTTTGTTTCGATATTAACTTTGATTTAAAGCTCCGTCCCGTCCATCTGAGCTGATTAAATCAAAACCCTCTTCAAACACGAACCACACACTCAGATTTTGGAAGACAAAACTACGAGTCTGTGTTTCAGTCTGTTTTTCAGGGCTTAGCCGGCAAACGCTTTCAATTAATTCAGAGGAAACTTCAGTGAAGCTGCAGCAGGAAAACAATCTGAGCCTCTAATCCGTCCATCACTGAGGTGGATCCTGCCTTTTCTACAGACCCTGAATGCAGCACGGCTCCCTGGACTAACAGCTTATTAGCGCCTGCTTGGCTCTGATTAAAAGTTTCTCGTCAGCCTCAGAGAGGGGCTCCGTGTCGGATCGCAGAGACCAGGACCAGAGTCTGACCCTGACGCTCCCACACTCTGTCAGTGCTACGTTTTTGTGAATGAGCAGAGGTAGAAGGTTGACATCAGACACCTTTTTATATCAAATAAATATTGGGTTTGGTTAGAGTGGCAGACACTTCTACTCAAAACATACAAAAAACATAGCACAAAATGTCCTTTTAAACATTTATTCTACATTTATCTAATATTTTATCCAAATATTCCACTGCTTTTGTCAAACTCAGACTTTGGTAAACTCGTTTCTAGAACCAGAACCATTGGTCCACAGGAGGAAAGGTGAGTTTTTACAGGAGATTATATCTTTCTACATGGCTGGGGGACAAATGGGAGCCTCATCTTTAGAAAGCTGAGACTGTGCTGTAAATGTGGACATAAAACACTTCATGTTGTTGTGGAAGAACCTTAAAAAGGTGAATTTAAGAGGAGGAGGATGCCTTCAGACCCCAGAGGGTTAATCAGAAAACACGTTACTGATGGAAACATTTAACTACGACCACCGTCGACTGCAGAATGTTTTCATCCAGGTGACCGTTGGGGCTCTCAGACAGAGGGAGCGGGTTCACATCAGGACAGATCCTGATTGAAGTAACGCAGGAGGCGGGGCTAAAACCCTCCTAGATGATGTCACTGACCTATCTTAGCATACAGGTAGAGTGGTAGACAGATAACAGAAACCAAAATACAAGCACAACAGCAGAACTCCCAACAAAACAACTGGGATGTACTGGAGTCTCAGTGGGAATGGGCTGGTTTAGTGTGTGCAGGGCTGACGGGGGAGACTGGGATCAGGTGAGACAGCACAGATCAGGGGCCTCGTTTATGAGATTCCATCCTAAAACATTCCGTACTCACAGATCTCAGAATGTACTTAGGCAAGAAAATATTCAGATCTATAAAACGGTGCGGCGCAGACCTGAACACAGTCTTCTCTTCATGAATACACACCTGTATGGTCTCCTCCCAGTGTCGTCCCACAATCATCCAGAATAGTCAATGCTAAGTAGCTCATGAATATACTGACGTTGTTAAGGAGCCTATCAGTGACTGTCTAGCCAATCAGAGAGCTAGAATTAGTAGCTACAGAGTCACAGTTTGAGTGATCAACAAGGTTGGTTGAGATTCTCTGGTGTTACTTGCTAAGAGCTCATGTTGATGTTGTGCATTGTGTTAATAAAACACATTTAAAGGACAAGTCAGCGGTGTCTCCAGCAGTTTGTCTGACAGAAGCATGAGGTGGATGGTGAACAGGGTTGGATCAACTCCAAAACTATTTCATATTTTTTTTCTCTCCAAACTTTCTAGACACAACAACCAGGAACTGAAGTGGAGCCTTTGAATATGTAGGAACTTAAATCATTTGTATATTTTTTCTGTTTCCATGGTTACATGTTGGATTTATTCTCATTCCTACTGCATTTTAAGCTTTTTGTATTTTGAAAATCCAACTTTTTCTCAGATATGCAACTAACAAGATCTACAATGACCCGCTGAAATAGCTTCCAACAGTCTTTGTTCAGTGAAATGCACCATGAAGGGGGATCCTGAGGATTTAATGCTTGTTTTGAGTTTATTCTAACGATTTACTATTAACTACATTACTAATAGTTTTATTTATTTATTTATTCATTTAGTCTCAGGACAACATGGTACAGTTTATTCGGTTAATATCATGTTAAATTGTTGAGACGTAACCAGACAAGTAATTATGACCAAAGTCTTTACTTCCTACTGTTAAATGAACACATTAATATTTTATGAGCAGAATGAACATGATAGAGGAGTTCTGTACATTTTATCATTGATGTCATCAGGAACCCCCAAAACTCCTCAAAACTGGGATGAAGTATTTTTCCCTCAATAAATGAAAATGAATGAAGTGCGTGTTTCCTGGATGTTTGAGATTGATGAACCAGAATCAGGACTTCACACTGCTTTATGAATGTGATGAAAACAAGGTGTATTTCTGTCTTTGTGTTATTATACTGCGACGTCTCGGTGATCTGGACGGCTGAAGCTGAGAGAATGTGTCCAGATTCTGGAGAAAAGTTTCATCGACAGACTCGTCTTAAGGGATCACTTCCTCCCCATCTTATTTAACAACCACAGGGCCAATTTGGTTCCATCGCTGCACTCTGGTCCCACAGTCCCTGAACACATCAGAGCAGTAATGTTGGCAGATTGTCTCACTAACAGCTCAGGACCATTTGAATGGCCTCTCCTGGCTCTTGTTAAATCCCACTTTGTTTGTCCTCTGACAGTTAAAAAAGTGACAAATGGCCATTATTATGGAAAGAAGGTTACTTTTATACACGGCTCCCAGCGCTGAGGGGGGGCACCGGGGGCTGCTCCATCACTGTCAGGGAAACTAATGATAAGATATCATAAGACACGGGTCGGCCATGTTAAGATGGAGTGGCCTCCCGCCTCGATTTTGTCTGTCTGCGCTCAGCATTCATCTTGATTCTGCATCCGCTCGCACTTATTTTGCTTTACATCTGCAAAAATACATCAAACAGTCACAGTGTGTTGAGAGAGAGGAATCTGCTCACAGTTTAAATAAATAATGATGATAAAAGTGTCCTTTTCACTCTTTAGTTCTGCTGGACTTCAGGAGACGGAGATGCTATAGCAGGCTTGCTGATTGACAAACAGCACCCGAACGCAACACACGAATAAATCAAACAGTTCAGGAACATGAAACTAAATGAAAGGTAAAAATATCTGTTCAGCATCTTCTTCTGAGCACCACACACCATTCAGAACAAGAACAGGTGAGACATGATGTCTGACAGGTGAGGAGAGAGGCAGACAGGTGAGGAGAGAGAAAGACAGGTAAGGAGAGAGACAGACAGGTGAGGAGAGGGACAGACGGGTGAGGAGAGAGACAGGTGAGCAGAGACAGACAGGTGAGGAGAGGGACAGGTGAGGAGAGGGACAGGTGAGGAGAGGGGCAGACAGGTGAGGAGAGAGACAGACAGGTGAGGAGAGAGACAGACAGGTGAGGAGAGAGACAGGTGAGGAGAGGGACAGACAGGTGAGGAGAGAGACAGACAGGTGAGGGGAACAGACAGGTGGGGAGAGGGACAGACAGGTGAGGAGGGAGACAGACAGGTGAGGGGAACAGACAGGTGAGGAGACAGACAGGTGAGGAGAGAGACAGACAGGTGGTGGGTTCATGGCGCCTTGGTGTGGCTGACAGTTCAGTCGATACGTATCGATGTTCCAGTTAAGCCGACAAATGAGCAGATTATTGTCTGACCTCCTGTTAGAGAGCAGATCATTACAGCAGTCCATCACACACACACACACACACACACACACACACACACACACACACACACACACACACACACACACACACACACACACACACAGTACTGTGACTGAGCTGAAACACAATCGTTCTCTTTCTCTCGTAGATCCTCTGGTAGATCCAGAGCTTTGGAACATTCCAGAATATTGCAGAATATTACAGAAATTCATAAAGTTATGAATGAGGAAAGAAACAGCACACTATTCCTCACTGAGCTGAATATTTTAAAGTTCCAACAGAGTTTCTAGCTGAAAGCATTAAACGTAGTGAAGCTTTGAAAAACATTCCACTCATTTCTTTGAAAGAGGAAACTTTCCTCCAGAATTCTGAATATTAGTGAGTATAAAAGGTTTGAATGAGTGAAATCAGACCCAGACTGACTGACTGAGCTGATCATTCTAATGCTTGTCTGGAGCTTCCATGGTGCTGAAGGTGGAGACGGTCTGTGGCTGCAGTCACATCACACTGCTTTACTGCAGGTGTCCTCAGGTACCTGCTGCCGTCTCTCCTGACTCGGTGACCAATCAGACGTTTCCTGCTCCTCAGACGCGTCCCGGTCTCAACGGGTGTCGTTTGGCCGGCCTCCGATGAAGACAGATGGTCTGACTGTGATGCCGTTGTCTGCTGCAGGCCACAGTTCAATGAGAACACTCGCTCAACACGACAGGCGTGACTGAGGCCGCCATCATCACACCTGACTGTCCAATAGCATTTGAACGGAGAGCGGCTTTACGAGGGGATGACATGTGTTACCTGTGCTTCTTTTATGGGTGGAGTCTGCCCATAAATGCTGCAGCCATGTTTGACTGTGAAGCTCCAGAAATGTTCTGTGGACCGACCTTCCTTCAACATGGTGGTGAGGAGGTCAGGACTGAATTTTCTTTTTTTGGGTGAACTGTTCCTTTAACTGCAAATATGTTTGATATAAAACCAATGTGTACTTTTACTGCTAATACTTGTAAACTTGTACTGGCAGTGGTATCTATACTGATGCAGTTTACAGACATCTTTCACCACCGATTAAAGGAATATTACAACAATTTTCAGACGTTTCATGAAAATGGCTTCTTAGTTGAAACTATGATTTAATATTGATCTGAATAATGATTGGATGAGCTCAGTGACAGGAGATTGATTCCTCAGGCTGCTGGAATGTCTCTTTCATTAGTCTTTAGGACCATTTAACTCCAAAGCCGCAGTATTAACACAGGCCTCGCTGCCTCGCTGTGATTGATGCCTTCGATTACGTTCATAAAAAATACTTTGAGAGGAGGTCGCTCGTGTCATGTATGAAGAAATGACTCATCTCACTCTGGAGATTTGACTATTATGGAGATGAACGCCGAGCGTAGCGTAAAAGAAAGTTAATATGTAATTTGCTGCGGTTTGTTAGGTGATCAGAAGAGAAAGAAATAGAGCCAGTGTGTTCATTAAAGCTGAGAGAATATTTACACATTCATCAACAAAAACACATAAATGACCTGTCGGTTATTGATTGCTTTGTCTGACTTTAGGTCTTTTCATCAAATAACAGCATACAGGGCCGTATCTAAATGTATAGATATCTATAGATATATAGATATCTATAAATATATACAGACATATCTGAAGTGCGTGTTCTTTGAGTTCATGGCACAAATTCATTCAGGGTGTGTCCAACTCCTTTTGGCTGATTAAACAGTGAATAATCTGAGTGAACCTAAGGCTAAAGGGGTTTGAGTGTCATCTCCCACTGCCTTTAAGAGCCAGGTGAGTCTCACCTGTCTTCACTGAGGGACATGTGGAGGCTCAAATATGTTGGAAATGTCACTGATAAGATATTCAGTAGAATAACTTTCAGTCAGCTGACCCTCTGAGTGTGTGTGTGTGTGTGTGTCCATCCATCACGGTTTTATGTTTTAACTCCCTTGAGGTCACTCAGCTGCAAATTTAATTATGTCTCAGCTCTTATTATCTAGCACACTCTAAAAAGCTGGATTGTGGTAATTAATTTTTTGGACAGTTCATCCAATAGGACACGCACCTGCCTTTAAATCTTCATCTTATATGTTTAAAAAAGAATTGTGGTTAAAAAACCACAAAAAAAGTCAAAGCTGCAGTATTTTTATTGCTATTTAAAGGAACCATCAGATGAAACTACATAGGAGGCTTCACAACGCAGTACACTCTGCTAGTTACACACTAGTGCTCTGCTGGTTACACACTAGTGATGACCTAAACTCTGCTGGTTACACACTAGTGATGATGTACACTCTGCTGGTTACGCACTAGCGATGACGTACACTCTGATGGTTACACACTAGTGATGACGTACACTAGTGATGACGTACACTCTGCACTAGTGATGACGTACACTCTGCTGGTTACACACTAGTGATGACGTACACTCTGCACTAGTGATGAAGTACATTCTGCTGGTTACACACTAGTGATGACGTACACTCTGATGGTTACACACTAGTGATGACGTACACTCTGATGGTTACACACTAGTGATGACGTACACTAGTGATGACGTACACTCTGCACTAGTGATGACGTACACTCTGCACTAGTGATGACGTACACTCTGCTGGTTACACACTCTGCTGGTTACACACTAGTGATGACGTACACTCTGCACTAGTGATGACGTACACTCTGCTGGTTACACACTCTGCTGGTTACACACTAGTGATGACGTACACTCTGATGGTTACACACTAGTGATGACGTACACTAGTGATGACGTACACTCTGCACTAGTGATGACGTACACTCTGCTGGTTACACACTAGTGATGACGTACACTCTGCACTAGTGATGACGTACACTCTGCACTAGTGATGACGTACACTCTGCTGGTTACACACTCTGCTGGTTACACACTAGTGATGCCGTACACTCTGCACTAGTGATGACGTACACTCTGCTGGTTACACACTCTGCTGGTTACACACTAGTGATGACGTACACTCTGCACTAGTGATGACGTACACTCTGCACTAGTGATGACGTACACTCTGCACTAGTGATGACGTACACTCTGCACTAGTGATGACGTACACTCTGCTGGTTACACACTCTGCTGGTTACACACTAGTGATGATGTACACTCTGCCGGTTACACACTCTGCTGGTTACGCACTAGTGATGACGTACACTAGTGATGATGTACACTCTGCTGGTTACACACTAGTGATGACGTACACTCTGCTGGTTACACTGCTAGATGTATGTCCTTACTGAATGTACAACGCAGCATTTGTTTTAGTTTCTTTAGAAATGCTGTTCAGTCTACCATTTGTTCAACAGATTGTTTCTGTGACACAGAGGCTCAATTAGTCGGGTAATGGAGGAAAATCGAACTAGAAGAAACTAGAAGCAATCAGACTTTACCAAAAGAAGACAAACTTGAAGATGCAGTCCATTTTCTTTTATAAGAAACAATAGTTATCTATGGCATTTAAGCTAACAAAGACATAAGGCCTGTCTTGTGTTTGGAGCCAACATTGCTGGATACAATAGTGTTCATTTGTTCAAACATCTTGAATGGGTTGTCAAAAGGCCAATGCTGAGTTTTTTTAAAACTGAGTTGATGCTATTTTGTATGCACTTCTGATCATTGCTAGCTAGCTACAGCTACATTCTGTACATCCCATGAATTACCAATTTGTAGTGTTTTTGCAGACCAAATAACCCAAAGAAATCATTTGCATCGCAGTCTGTGTGAAAAGAGCCTGAGGATGAAAGCAAGACCATAGAACTGATTTAGATACGTCAGCAGATCCTTAAACAATAATTTTGGATTGTTAAAGCATGCTGCATTAAGGCAGTTTTGCTATAATCCGATTTAAGAGTGTTTATGCATTATTCTATGTTGCTGCCAGCCTTGAGGTTACACCATTCAACCAGTCTAAATTGGCCACATATGTGGACTGTGTCAGTGTATTAGGATGGTCGGATTGGTCACTATGCATTACTGGTAGATGAAGCTGCTAACCGCACTTCTCCCTGTTGTAGCGCCTAGCAGCTAAAGGCTACGTTAGCTTTCTGCTGTGTGGCTGGAGTGTTTTCGCCTAACGCTAGCAGTGGTTGTGGACACCGGCTCGTGTCTCCTACATGGCCACCCTCCAAGCGGAGGATGACTGTGACCAGTGTCCTGCATGTTTTAGGATTGACCACCTGAGGGAATGTGTATCAGATAACCCATGATCTATAGCTTCATGCCTCATGCACCGAGGCTTTCTAGATTAGCCGAGGTGGAGGGCACATCAGGGCTGCCTTCTTCGAGGTTAGTTCCCAGAGGTACCAGACGCCGTGGATCCGGGTCTGATGAACCCCCCAAGAATCCAAGACAGGTTGATACGTTGGCTCACAAGGTGGATGCCCTCTCCACCGAGTTTGCACAAGTTAAAGCCCTCTTGCAAAACCTCAAGCCAGGGCATAGTAAGCTGGCCCCGATAAGCAGCCCTGCAACTGATACCCTCTTTATCAGGAGGAGGACGCGCTGTCCACAGGGGACACAAAACAGCCAGCTGTGCTTATGGCCCTGGCACGTTTAGGATTAGATGAAGCCCCGGTTACAACGTTGCCCACTAATGCATTTTTCAAGCTGGCCCCTCACTCCTTCGCCGTCACGGTGCTTCAATCTGAGCCTTACACTGCGGAGCTCCACAGGTGCTGGTCAGGCCCAAGGTCTCTCTCCCATCACGCTAGTGACAGCAGAGCTCTGGTGGCTATGGCTTGGACTGGCAAGCCCCCACTGAGCCTTCTATTGCCACACTTTTTGTCTCCCCAGATGAGGCCCTGTGGCCTAAGGCTCGCTACCCCTGGCCACAGTGCCGGATTCAGATGGCCTGGGAGCAGGCTGTGAGGGACACAGCTGCTCTCCTCAGCCATCTGAACCGGCTTGGCCTTGTGTTCAATTGTACAGAGAGCAATTTTAAACCCAGTCAGGTTACGAGTTATCTGGGGCTGGTGCTCGACTCTTTATCAATGAGAGCCTACCTTTCTCTGAAGCGTATGGCTACCATTCTGCAGCTCCTGCGGCGCTTCCAGCACGGCAGTATGCTGAAATACAGCCTTTTCCTTCGGCTGATAGGTATGCTGACTTCAGCATCCATGTTGGTCTCACTAGGCCTACTCTCTTTGCGTCTAGTAGTGCCTGCGGGTGACGCAACGGCTCCTCACATGGGCGTTCCCCCACTTTCTCAGCCTCAGGGCTGCACATGTTCCAGGTGTGCGGAACAGTGCAGCAGACCTTTTCTACCGACAGAAGCCAACCTCAGGGGAGTGGAGGCTCCACCCAGAGGTGGTAGACATGATTTGGGGCAGGTATGGCAGGGCAGTGGTGGACCCCTTTGCCTCCGAGGAGACAACCCACTGGCCCCTTTGGTTCTTCTTGATGGAGAGGACCAGCCCCCTAAGACAGGACGCTCTGGCTCATGCTTGGCCAGACAGCTTACTCTATGCGTTTCCTCCACTTCCCCTTAGAGTGGCAACGCTGGACAGAGTCCAGCATGGTGGCCACAGTTTACTTCTGGTGGCTCCACATTGGCCGGGAAGGCCGTGGTTCCCTGCGCTGCTCAGGCTCCTCGACGGAGTGCCATGGTGCCTCCCGAAGAGGCCAGACCTTCTGTCTCAGGTCGGCGGGCGCATATGGCACCCGAATCCGGGTAGTCTGCGACTGTGCGTGTGGCCCCTGAAAACCAGGACCCACTCTTGGCGTCCTGTGACCAGTCAGTGGTCCATACAATCTTGAGCTTGAGAGCACCCCCCACTAGGTTGCTCTATGCTAACAGATAGAAGTTGTTTTTGCAATGGTGCGAGGCTCATGGGGAAGTCCCAGAGAAATGTTCGGGGGCTTTAATACTGCGTTTCCTTGAGGGTTTATGTGGCCACTAACTTGGCTGAATAACCAGACTGTAGGGTCCCACTATTTGGTTAAGCAGTTCCTAAAGGGAGCCCAGAGGTTTCAACCGCCATGGGCCGAAATATACCACCATGGGACTTGTAAATAGTGCTGAGGTCCCTGTGTCTACCCCCATTTGAGCCACTGGGGTTGACAGAATTGAAGTGGCTGTCAATGAAGACGGCATTCCTTCTTCCCATAACGTCAGCAAAATGGATGGATGAGCTCCTCGCTTATCAGTGAGCCAGGCGTGTATGTGCTGGCATGCAGACAGGTCAGGAGTCACTCTCTGGCCAAATCCATCATTCCAGTCCAAGCAATTGGTGAGGACAGAGAGAGACAGGTGAGGACAGAGACAGACAGGTGAGGACAGAGAGACAGGTGAGGACAGAGAGAGACAGATGAGGACAGAGAGACAGGTGAGGACAGAGATCTCGGTATTCACAGCGCCCCCTTTAGGCCAACCAGTGTCAGTATTTTAAACTCTGGCTCAAACCAGTAAAGGTGACCTGAAAGTGAATCAGTTCATCCTGTGAATGAAGCAGGAAGGTAAACAATTGTTTTTGTCATATTGTTTTGTTGTTTACAAAGCGCTGCTTGGCGCCCATGTAAAATGTGACTTTAACGGCGACGCCGATGTGTTGTCTTAGAGGCGGAGCTACAATGATCCTCCATCACACCTGTGTAGCGTTTCTACAGAACGGAGAGGCAGAATAAAGGAGCAACAGTCCGGTCTTCAACAGGCTGCTGTAATAATACATGCACTGTAGGTTTACACCAGTGTTTGTCACATGAGCTGAAAAAGGAATCATAAGATTATTAATATTAACTTAAGGAACTCCTGCTGACAGCTGTGAGGATGATTTTATAATACAATATATTTTGTCTTTATCCAGAACTTTTCAGCCAAAAGAAAACATTTGGTTGATGTTTGGAGGATTTTAACATAAATATGTATAAAAACAGTTTCCAGGTGTGGCGGAGGCTTCTGGTGCTGATGAGAGGAGGGTCCAATGTTAACCAGCTGATTAATGGGAGGCGTGGAGCTCCTGTAGCTCAGCTCCGTCTCTCACTGTTATGATAATGAGCTCATTCAATATGCAGATTCAGTCCTCAGAGGCCTCGCTCTATTAATTGTTCTTGTTGACTCCAGTAATTGTTTGTTTGCAGATTTAATCTGGAGATTTAGAAAGTGTCGATGCTGCGTGATTTGTAGGCGCCGTCAATGTGTCTGTGTGTGAACCAGACCTGCTGCAGAAATAATGCATCAGCTGATCATGGGACGCAACAACTGATAACCCAACAGTAGCTGTTGTCATTTCAGCAAATTCAGGTGCAGGCACACCTGGCTTTTAAAGCGATGACACTCTGATTGGTTTAATTCATGTTAAGCCACACCTATGAATAATCAAGAGGCTGAATGTAACCCCTTGGTGTCTTGTGCCTCACTTTGTGGCCAGATTCTGCACCATTTCACTGACAAAAGGGAGTTGGACACGCCCTAAGTGAACGTGCATCATGGACTTGAGCTGTGTTCCCATCAGCTGGCTGTTATTCAACTCAGATATTTTGCCTTAATGTGAAGTCGTGTTTTCAGGTCTGTGTGAACACAAAAAATGAATACATATCTGATTCGTAGCTCTGTCGTCATCATCCAGCACCGACAGCGGTAAAACCAAACCACCAGAGAGGAGAGATGATGACAACAATGCAGATGATCAGCTGATCACCAGCTGCTACTGATAAGCTGATCAAGTGTTAGCCTTTCTCCAGAGCTGAATGACGTCATACATTCACTACTAGCATCCATTTGGGTTTGAACACCATGAGTCGTCTCACTAATGTGACGTTTATTGATGTTGGTGATCAGATGACTCGTGTAAAAACATATCAATGATCACATGTCTGCTGTTTGGAGCACAGGTCACTGGGATTATGGACCATCAACAGGACCAGAACTGATCTGAGGACGGAGGCTGCTGGTTCAGACGCTGCCTTAGACCGTGAGCTTTGGATTGTTTAAATAAGAGGATTAATACTGTCTTTCAATAGAGTTATTTCATTAATGATAACCAGCAGCGGTGCCACAGGGTGCTATGGGGTTACTAGACTTTTCAGTGAAGCTCTAAAAATGAGGGTTTCCTATTAATGTTTCAGTCGCCCTAGTTTATTTTCTCCTGCAACACCCCGACACACGTACAAACACAAGCCGACACACACACACACACACACACACACACACACACACACACACACACAAATGCGCGGTAGCAGCTCTGCCACAGTAACAATGAAACGGTGTTAAACACAAGGAGAGACATTCAGCTGAATGGATATAGATATAAGGGTCACAATCCTGGCAACGTAAACACACCTCAGGATAGAAGATCTCACACATTACACACACACACACCATCACCTCAACTAATGAATCAACAGTACTCTGTTACATAGAACTAATGTTATATGATCGACACCTGAATCTGAGCCTCAACCACCAAATACATGTAATAATTAATACATGTAATAAATAAATGTATATATATAATGTAATGCATCAGGAACTTACCATTACATCTTCATCTTCTTTTGTAGCTGAGAGCGAAGGCGTCCATGATTTTGTTCTGTCAGCGTTTATACTGGTTCCAGGTTACTGGTCGCAGAATCTCCACTGCTGTTTCTCCAGTAGTTTTTCAAACGACGCAGACAAGAAAACCTGCTCACAGCTGACTGATGTGACAGGCAGTGTTAGACATACAGTTCAGTTTGTACACGTCTATAAATGTATGAAATCCATACGTCTTTGGACGCCTGTATTCTAGCAGTTCATACTGATCCATTTGGGGTATTTTTGCAGAACGGGCCTCTTGGGGATAACTGTTAATATCATCCACAGTAACGCTAATATAATCTATAGTAATTATAATATTATCTACAGTAACACTAATATAATCTACAGTAACGCTAACATAATCTACTGTAACATTAATATAATCTACAGTAATGCTAACATAATCTACTGTAACATTAATATAATCTACAGTAATGCGGACATAATCTACTGTAACATTAATATAATCTACAGTAATGCTAACATAATCTACTGTAACATTAATATAATCTACAGTAATGCTAACATAATCTACTGTAACATTAATATAATGTACAGTAATGCTAACATAATCCACTAACATTAATATAATCTACAGTAATGCTAACATGATCTACTGTAACATTAATATAATCTACAGTAATGCTAATATAATCTACTCTAACATTAATATAATCTACAGTAATGCGAACATAATCTACTGTAACATTAATATAATCTACAGTAATGCTAACATAATCTACTGTAACATTAATATAATGTACAGTAATGCTAACATAATCCACTAACATTAATATAATCTACAGTAATGCTAACATGATCTACTGTAACATTAATATAATCTACAGTAATGCTAACATGATCTACTGTAACATTAATATAATGTACAGTAATGCGAACATAATCTACTGTAACATTAATATAATCTACAGTAATGCTAACATGATCTACTGTAACATTAATATAATGTACAGTAATGCGAACATAATCTACTGTAACATTAATATAATCTACAGTAATGCTAACATGATCTACTGTAACATTAATATAATGTACAGTAATGCTAACATGATCTACTGTAACATTAATATAATGTACAGTAATGCTAACATAATCCACTAACATTAATATAATCTACAGTAATGCTAACATGATCTACTGTAACATTAATATAATCTACAGTAATGCTAACATGATCTACTGTAACATTAATATAATCTACAGTAATGTGAACATAATCTACTGTAAGGCTAATATCTACAGAAATGCTGGCATTCCCCGCGGCGGTCGCAGTCAACACCTGTGGTGGGCCTGCTCGGTTCACAATCACTCTGGTCTCCAGGTTTTGACTGAGTCTCAACAGGCGGACGTTTACGGAGTAAAATCGATCCTTTAAGGTCATCCTGCTAGCCTTCTTTGCTAATATCAAATATCGCGCTCTGGATACAGGAAGTGGAAGTAAGATCCAAGGTTCAACGCGCCAATTGGCCGAATCAGATCACTGCGTTTACTTTTTTTAGTCTACAATATTATGCTGGGTTTATTAATGTATTTATTACATTTTAATATACAAATGATAAAAAATCATTACTTAACCACTACCACTACTAACCCAAACATGAAATACTGTTGATTAAAAAAGACAAGACTGTATTTAAAAAATAAAACTTTACTGACATATCCATTTATTTTCATATGCTAAAAAGTGGAGACAATATATTATAGACTCTTCTAAATTACAACCTAAATATTCCGTTCATTGGATGGCTTGAGCAGCAGTCGCGCTGTCGAGGAGGTGGAGCCTGAGCGCTGCGACCATAAAGATGGTGAACTATGCCTGGGCGGAGCCATCTAGTAGGTGGTCCGACCTGGGTCTAGGGGCCAAATATTGAACCATCTGGTAGCTAGTTCCCTCTGAAGTTTCCCACAGGATAGCTGGAGCTCAGAGTGTCACAGTTTTATTCTGGTAAAGAAATGGTGCCAGGCGTGGTTCAAAATAAAAACAACCAATCAAAACATGTTCCATGTCTGGATGTATTCCTAAAATATTGGTTTGGTCTCCATAAGATTGACTGAAATGTTAATAATAGACTCAAATGTCAACTCTTTTCATTAAACTGGACTAAAACACTGACAGTTTTCTTTGATACAATTTGATTCAGACTAAAATGTCCAGGCTTTAAAAGCTGGACTAAAAATAGGATAATGTGACTAAATATCATAAAAACTAATAAGAAAATTTGATACATGACTAAGGCTTAATTTAAAAAAAACAGCTAATTAAATTAACCCTATCTCTTAACTGAGGTATGTCAGCAAGAATTAGCAAATGATCACATTTTGTTTCATTTATGTTTTAGCAGCATCACAACTTTTTATGGCAAAAAGAGAAGAAAACAAAGAATGAATGGAGGGATCTGATTGGCTGCGATCTTTCCTCCTTCTATATAACTTTAACTACTGTATAACAGGCTTCAACTTCATGCATCGGTTTTAATCATTCCAGCTTAGCCAACACTTCCTCCAAATACTTTCTGTCCTCGAGCATATTTATCCAGCTCCGCAGTGCTTTATTCTCCTCCAATGTGGAGACTGGGAGAGGTCAGAGGTCAGAGGTTAGCACAGCGGCTGGCTAACCAGATCTGTTCATTAGCAAATGTCACAGTGACCACATCCATCACACGGAAATGCCTACAGCAGCAACCAAGCTGGTTCATCTCCAGTCTGAGGCTGTTTGTCGCCATCAAAGTGACCTGAAGCAGGTATGCGTCCCTCATTCATGCTTCAGAGGCCTCAGGAATTAGACGGAGCCGCCTCCATGTTCTCTCCCTCCCCCTCACCCTCTTTACATTCACACTAACGGCAGTTGTTGTGCACAAAACCTGAATTATATACTGATATCATACATATAGCTTGTGTGTGTAAATACAGTATTTCCAGATGTACAATATATACATACATATGTACATCTTCATTTTTGATATGAAGTATTTTAATATTTTAATCACAACTAAAATTTCTAATTTTACGACACAAGTTCAATGTTTGCCATTTAAATCGAACCTCTATATAAACTTCTATATAAAAATATTGTTTGTTATTCAGGCATTATTAATAAAAATAATGCATTTCAAATATTATATCTGGTAATAAATCACATTCATGTTATCTAATTTATTCACGTTGACTCAGCATGATAGAAAATGATTGTATTAAATGTGAGTATTTACATTGAACTTTGAGGGACGTTGTGCATGGAATTAAAATACTTAAAATCAATATTTTGGTTGTAATTATACCATAATAATATGTAAATTCTTGCATCATTGATGGTACTGCATGTCTATATTTAAGAGCACGTAACAAACAAAAGAGCATTAAATAATCAATAAGATCTTAAATCAAACATATAGCATCTTTTAATGAAACCTAAAACATCCTTCCACCAGTGATGAAGGGAGAGTTTCCAGTTTTGGTGATTTTCCTCATTGATGTTTTGCTGCCATCTAGTGGTTTTAAATTATTACAGATAGATATTTTGGTTCACAGTTAGGGTTAGGGTGAATGCCTGACTGAGACATTTCTCATTAAAGCTACCATCATTCAGGTCATTCTTATGGTGTGAGGGTGTTTTCTCCATTTTTACATTTCTTCTTAAATTCAGCCTTTTAAGGCCACGTGTTTCCTATCAGAATTGAAAGCACAATCAGCTTTCTTAAGATGTTGCTCCCATTTGTCCTGGACCAATGTGGAAGAAATCATTTGACCCCAAAACCCCAAAAGTTGAGTTTTGATTTTCTTCAAATCTCTTGTGAAAACCCACTTTTACTCATGTGGAGGAATTGTTTTGGTTCTTTAAATGGGTTTACTAAAGCCTGAGATTGCTAGAAGTAGTGCAATATTTGAGTAAAATAGTAAATTAATGTCTAAAATGGCATTTATAATATGTTTTTCGAGCAGAGGTCTTCTGTCACTCTTACTTTCACCAAATGTTAGAGATAAACTTGAATTGAATCATGACTTCATACTATATGAAGATTAATGTTTTGTGTGAAAATGAAAAAATAGCAGAACAAGTTTTTTTTTTTTTACATTTTACTTTAAAAAAACATTTTTATATTCAACCCACATTTCTACAACGCATACCATAAGGATATTAAAAGAAACATTGTAAATCCAAACATTACATCAGAGGGTTAAATACCTTCAAGAGATCACATGAAAATACAAACCTATGGGACGATAATTTAAAGAAGGAAATAATGTAAAAAATTAAAGCTGGAAGCAGCATTGAATGGGCCCTCGCACCCCGGTGCCTGTTGGGGCGTGCACCATCATCGGCCTCCCTCCTGCATCAATTCATCCATTTTCTTCCACTTATCCGGGTCCGGGTCGCGGGTGCAGCAGTCTCAGCAGAGAAGCCCAAACCTCCCTCTCCCCAGCCACCTCTTCCAGCTCTTCAGAAGGTACAACAAGGTGTTCCCAAGACAGCCGAGAGATATAATCCCTCCAGTTTGTCCTGGGTCTACCCCGGGGTCTCCTCCCAGTGGGTAATGCCCGAAATACCTCCTCAGGGAGGCGTCCGGGGGGCATCCTAACCAAATGCCCGAACCACCTCAGCTGACTCCTCTCAATGTGGAGGAGCAGCGGCTCCACCCTGAGCCCCTCCCCCTATCTCTAAGGGTGAGCCCAGACACCCTGCGGAGGAAGCTCATTTCGGGCGCTTGTATCCACGATCTTGTTCTTTCGGTCATTACCCAGAGCTCATGACCATAGGTGAGGGTAGGAAGGTTGATTGACCGGTAAATCGAGAGCTTTGCCTTGCAGCTTAGCTCCCTTTTCACCACTACAGACCGATACAGAGTCCGCATCACTGCAGAGGCTGCCCCGATCCGTCCATCAATCTTCAGAGACACACAGAGTCATTTATTTCATTTATTTTAATTGGATCCATCACAATAGTCTCAAGCACCATGGAAAAAAGACAAGACTGGATCAATAGGGTAAGAAGCTCAAACTTGGAGACATGTTTTAGTAACCACTGCACTTAAAGAGATTACAACTTTTTTTTCTTTTTATGTTTGTTATTTACAATAAATACAGGATTTATGTAATGGTTAGATATAGTTTCTGCTCATACTTGTGTGTAATAACACAAGCTTGAACTTGACCAAATTATCATGTTTGCTGGCAAAATGATTGCATGACTTCAGGGGGTTCAAAATTCAGCCACCAGACTTTTAACTAACTAGCTGGCTGCCTGTCTGTTTTAGCTGAAGACCACAGGTGACAGAGCTTTTAATGTTAGAGCACCAACCCTCTGGAATAGTTTACTGCCGGCTTTTAAATAATCTCTCAAAACTCATGTTTACTGTATGGACTTTGCTTAGTTTCTAATAATTTATTTAATCTGTAACTCATTTACCTGTTACTTTTATGTGCCATTATTCATTATTATTATTATTGCATTTTTCCAACAACAGAATTTTGAAGGAACAGCAGGGAATTGTAGGAAAGCAGCAGAGGCCTCTCTCCCCAGAGAGAGGGACCGTCAAGACTGCGGTCAGATGCGGCAGGATGAGATCAACGCCATCAAGAAGAAGCTGTACGATGTTGAAGGACGCAGTCAAAAGCTCGAGGGAACCCTCCATCAGACAAGTGAGAAGCTTAAAAAGAAAAAAGCTAAAATCACTTTTAATGAGGGTGAGATCGAAGATCTGATGAAGAAAATACAGGAATTCGGTCATGCCAAAGAGGATCTGCAGAAAGAGAAGGAAAAGATAGAGGTGGCGATAAAAGAAGCAGATCATCAGATTGCCACTCTTACACAGAGCCGCCACCAGACGCAGAGCCTCCACCAGACAGGGAACCGGGAGAAGATGGATAACGAAGTCACCCGGCTTAAAGAACTCCTCAAGGAGAAGGACAAACAGCTCTGCAAGGCCAATGTATGTGTTACAAGTTACAAATACAGTTTGCAGCAGCTGGAGGACACTCAGTCAGCTCTAGAAGCTACCAAACGTCTGTGTGGCGCTCTGGAGGAAGAGCTGAAAAGGAAGACAGTAGAGCGAGATGAGCACCACCTGCAGGAGCTTTCAGAGAGGGAAGATGTCCTCAGGAAGGAGCTCTCTGAGCAGGAGGAGAGGTTAAAAGAGGAGCTGGCTAAGCAGAAGGAGAGGTTTGAGCAAGAGCTTGCTGACAGAGAAGCTAAGCTAAAGCAGCAGCTCTCTGAGAAAGAGGAAGCATACAGGAAGGACCTCTCTGAGCAGGAGGAGAGGTCAAAGAAGAAGCTTGCTCACTTGGAGGACAACCTGAAACAGCAGCTCTCAGAGGCAGAGGAGAGCTACAGGAAGGTTTTCTGTGAGCATGAGGAGGGTTTGAAAAAGAAGCTCGACAACATGACAAAGCAGCTTATTGAGAAAGAGGAGAGCTTCCGGAAGGAGCTCTCTGACAGGGAGACCAAGGCAAAACTTTTGGTATCACAGAGGAAAGAGGAGCTTCAGCGCATCAGAGAGGATAACATACAGCAGGTAAGCTGCCTCACCTCATATTTTGCTTTTTACTTACTTATTACAGAAGACTCCAGATCATAAGTGCATTTTTAAGGTTGTGGAAGTATGTAAAATAGGCTGTACAATCAGTTTTTGGCACAATGACAGAGGCAGGTGCAGCTTCAGTGGTGGTGCAGCTAATGAAACAGAATATGTCCATTATTGTCCATATCAAGAAGACACCTGTAACCTCTGGTTCTCTTATGAAATATAGACATTTATATCTCTGCATGTTGGCTCTGGCCACTGGGGGTTCAGTGAGCCCCATGAACCTACAGCGAGACCTTTGGACGACAAATCAAACATGCTGTCTTTTTCTTTTCAGGAGCTCTTAATTGAAGAAGCTAAGAAAAAGAAGAAGGGCTTCTGGAAGCGTTTATTTCAACATAAAAAGAAGACCCCCTGATGAAGACCCCCCTCGCTAACCCAACCATAGACCAGATCAGAAGATCATGAGCCTAGAGGGATAGCTCAGGGCTTGTGCCCTGTTCTATCCTGCCTGTTCTTGTGACTGGAGAGGTGGATGGAACCTGAGGGCTTTAGAGGTTAAGAGGGTACATGTAGACCAAGGCTCTTAATAAGAAACAAAATTAATAAACAAATAAAAAAATTTAAAAAGTGTTTGTGTGTATCTCTTAATGTGTCCATGCAGGTGATATTAGGCAGCAATGATGAAGTAGTCTGTGTGGAGGTTGGGTTCAATGTAAAAAACCCAAAACAAACTATTTTAATAAAGCTGCAAGCAGCGTTGAATGGGCCCTCGCACCCCAGCGTCCGTCGGGGCATGTGCCTGTCGAGCCGTGCAATATCATCGACCTCATTACTGCACACGTGGATAAATGCAAGGTTCTGTATTTGCATGCATTATGGACACTAATGGAAGGATTGTGATTTACCTTATTTTGCCCACTATGTGGCGCTAGGCAACGGCTAATGATTTTAACTCATCTTCGATTATATCATGTGAAGGCCACACCATGAAAATTGAATGAAAATTAAACTAAAGTTGTCACACGAGACAATTGTGTATTTGCAAGTGGGTGGCGCTATCACTTTTACTTAATATTGTTATGTAGATGTCTTCAGGGTGGAACTTTAATCCAACTTGTCAAGTTTGGGCCAGATTGGACCATTGACAGTGGAGTTAGAAAACTTCTTCTTTCATGGCGAATGTAGAAATTCGCCATGCCGCCATGGCCACACCTTCCGAGTTATCTAAAAACCTTTGTAACTTTTCATCACTAATGTGTTGTGATATTACTGACCAAATTTCAAATCGATCAAACAAAAAGCCTAGGAGGAGTTCGTTAAAGTATAACACCTGCAAATCGCAGAAAAATTTACGCCAAATCCAATATGGCAAACTTCTTGTTGCGTTAAGATCATGGTTCAAGAGGCTTTTTAGTAGATCTTGATATGATGATATGTTTCATACGTCAAGGTTAAATGCACAGTGGGGACTGCTTATTTGAACTTTTCCAGGGGGCGCTGTGGAGCCAATTTACCACAATCGATCCTGTAAACCATATGAGATCGTAAGTACTACCACCTTTGACGAGTGTCTCAATTTTGGTGAGCGTCTGAGCTTCCCTGGCCTCTCAACACCAACTTCCTGTTGATGGCGAACATCAACCGTCGCTACACCACCATGGGACCCAAACTCACAATATTTACAATAATGCTTCATCAAGGCCTCATGGCTTTACTGACCAAATTTGAGGTCATTGTGTCGAATGGTCTGATAGTAGCATGTCAAAATCTGAAGTATATAACTTCCTGTTGACACTAGGTGGCGCTGTGACTATTTTCAAATTTGACTATATATGTGTGTTCAGGGCGGGACTCTTATCAAAAATGTGAAGTTTGGGTCAGATTGGACCACTGACAGCAGAGTTAAAACAACTTCCTGCTTCACAGCAAAACATCAACGTTCGCTGCACAGCCACCCCCACATCTTTGCATGAAAATGCACCAGCTTCACAATCATGCATCACCAACTTGTTATAGCTGTTCTCACTGAATTTGAAGGCAATATGCTCAACTGCCTAGTAGTAGTGTATCAAAACGTAAAATATGTCATTTCCTGTTGCCACTACGTGGCGCTGTGACTACAGCTAAATTTTGTCATGTGGATGTCTTTAAGTCCTATGTCCTTAACCAGAATGTGTAGTTTTGTACAGATTGGACCTTAGACAATGGAGTTATGACAACTTTCTGTTTCATGGCAACATCACAAATTGACGAAATTTGACGCATGGCCACACAGTTCAACGAAAACTCGGGATTTGACCAACTTTTCATCCTCATGGGGTTTAGATAGTACTGACCAAATCTGAAGTCAATCAGCTTAAATCTCTGGGAGGAGTTTGTTAAAATGCAAAGAGTGTGATTTTCCAGAAATAAAAATGACCGACTTCCTGTTTGTTTGAAGGCATTGCTCCAAGAGACTTTTGTCGGCCTCGGTCAGTTACATATGTGTACCGAGTTTCGTACGACTGGAAGCAGTGTCTGCACTTTAGGGGGCGCTAGCGAGCCATTTTGCCACACCCATTTCCAATCACCATATCACAGTAAATTTCCCACCGAACAAATTTTTCTGCCAACTTTCATGAGTTTTTGAGTATCGGAAAGACGCCAAAAAGGAGATTCATTTGGGTGAAGGAGAATAATAAGTCCTTGCAGAACAATAGGGCCCTCGCACCCTCAGTGCATGGGCCCTAATAAAAAAGTAAAAAAATTACAACACAATTACTATAGTTCTATATATAGTAGTTCTATTTTTAGTATTATTAGTTGGTGTAAACTCTTCTGGGGAGGCTAACACATTGAGAGTCCTTAAGGTCATATGTTTACAGATGACTCAAAAGTACACGTGGTCATACACATACTGTATATCCTTATGAGTTCTTATATTTTGACCAATAAAAATATTTTAAAAAATAAAATAAAATCTGATGTTTTATTTTGAAATGCTTAGCTCAGACGTCCGCCTGACGTAGCTGGGGCGTTGCAATGCTCGCTTGTTGTGCAGGAAGCGGCTAGCTGCGTTAGCTGTGTCAGCTTGGTGTGAGTTTTAAGGTCAGTGTACCGTAGTTATTAGTTCCTACGGTGGTTTCCATCATGGCGTACCAGCTGTACAGGAACACGACGCTCGGAAACAGCCTCCAGGAGAGTCTGGACGAGCTCATTCAGGTGAAAGTAACCACACACCGCGGAGCAGAGCTTGCCTTGGTTAGCTTGTTGCTAACTTCAGCGGTGGCGGTCAATGGCGCGTTAGCTCTAGCAGGAGAGCTTGAACTCGTTAGCTGCGGTTAGCTACGGCACTAATTTGTCCCTGCTAGAAGTAAATAATATCTTTTGGACTGCACTGTGAAAATATTATATTAATTATTTAATGCAGCTACTAAGCATCAGTTTGAATACAACATCACCTAGCTAAACAATCAACAAAGCTCCTCGTAATTCAAGTTAGCTTAGACTGATATTTGTTTATGTAAACAAGACTCTACAGTAGCATCAGATTATCATCCTTTTCATAAATTCTTTGTTATGAAATAGATGTGACAGTGACGGTTCTGTTGTGATGGTTCTTGAAGTGGAGCCAAAACCACAACCAGTAAAAGGACTGGTCCAGTTTAGCAGTACGTATTTTATCAAACATTGTCTGATTTAGTGGTTCCTTCAACTTCATCTAACAGAAAACTGATAATGATCAGACAGGATGGATATTAGTGATTTAGAAACTCATATGTTGAGTATCAATGAATAAAATACCATCATGTTGTAGTAAATGAACTAGATCAAAACACTTCCCTTAAAGTTCAAGTTTAGACCAATGTTAAAGGACTAGTTCCAGTGCTGTGCCTAATACACGTTTCTTTCAGAGTGTGAGATGTTTAAGGAACAATTCATCCATAAATTAAATCTATGATGGTAGAAAGTGGAAACTTGCTGGAATATTTCTGAAGCTTCACAGCAAAACAGCGTTGGAGCATTCCCCAAAACAACCAAAGAAGATGGAGACTAGTGCTGCATCTCAAATCACACATGTCCATTACTGTATTCATGAAGTGAACCACATGTGAGAATCAGATATGTGTCTGATTTAGGACCACATATGAAAATGGCCCAAAACAGTATGGATTAGATCAGACTCCATGTGATTCGTGCTGGTCATACTGTCACGAAAAAAACGCATCTGAATCACATATGAGCAAAAAAATCAGATCTGGGTCTCTTTTGGCTGCAGTGTGAACGTACCAAAAGTCTCCAGAAGATTCCAGATTGGTTTAAGAAGTTATTTACATCCTTTTATAAGCTGAATCCTTCACTGTAGCCTCTAAGCTAAAAGTTTGTATGTCTGAAGTTTGTTCTGTGTGAACAGGTAAACCCTAAGATAGGCAGAAATCAGAAGTTCTTGTTACTCTGGTGTCGCAGTGCATGTACACGTTTGAGTTTGTGAATCTCCCTCGGATGCTTGCTAGGTGCTGTTGGATGTGAAATAACGTATGTGTTTGTGTGTTCAGACTCAGCAGATCACTCCTCAGCTGGCTCTTCAGGTCCTCCTTCAGTTTGATAAAGCGATCAACACGGCGCTTGCCAATCGAGTCCGCAATAGAGTCAACTTCAGGGTGAGTGCACCTCCTGTGACCCTCAGAGCTAATGCTGGACACCAGCAGAAATGACTCATGAAATGCTCCATCTGTATCTTTAGGCCTTAAAGTGAACATGAAATCAAACTGTCACCTGTTTCTATTCTTCCATTAATGTTATCCCGTACCGACGGGACATTTTTCAGTCAGGCGGTGTTGGAGGCTGCATCGGTCTGTTCTGTCGTTCAGCTGTTGTCTGTCTGTCTGTCCTCCAGGGTTCCCTGAACACCTACCGGTTCTGTGACAACGTGTGGACATTCGTCCTGAATGACGTGGAGTTCCGGGAGGTGACCGACCTCGTGAAGGTCGACAAGGTCAAAATTGTCGCCTGTGACGGAAAGAGTGAGTCGACCCAGAATAAAGCGGAAAAATGGTGAGTGTGAAATGATCACATGCTGATCACTGTAGCTAACGTTAGCACGTCTCACCTGAGGAAACACCTGGTCTAAAACTGTAGCTAGCACGTCTCACTACACTCTTGCTACTACGACCGTTCCTGGACTGTTTGTGGAGGCTGGTCCGATACAACATGTTCTGATGATACTTGTTCATTCTGTCAACATCACATTAAATAACAACGATAAATAATATTAAATTTTTTCGCCTGGGCCCAGTGACGGGCCAACTTCCACCTGCGGTCGGCTGGGCCTGCGATATGTCCTGATCTGTCAGTTCTATCTTTATTAGCTTTGAGACAGCAGACTCTTGTGAAAGGTCACAAGAGCTGGAGAATCTCAATCTAAGTCAGCTGATCCTGGATATAAGCTTTATGAAATCATGTAGGACGTGTGCACATAGACAAGATGCCGCTGCGGACGGTGATGAACAATAACAGGACGTTGGAACTCTGTGGAATTAAATCTGTTTTAAGGCCATCTGACTGTCTGCTTGTCATGATTCTGATATTTCTGGAGTAATTATACATTTTTAATGAATAGGCATATTTTTTACTGGCATTACTTTGATATTTTTACCGAAGAAAGATAATTTTAAGGAAACTGCATATTGTGTAATAGAATAATGTATGGCATTTAAGGCTAAATCAGTATTTTGGTAAGAGGGCACAGCAGCCATGTTACCCTTTTTAGAAAACCCCTGCATTTATAGCAATCAAGGTAAAACTTTGAAATAATCACGATATTGTTTTGACGTCGCCCAGCCCTTATGGAAACCCTGGTTTATGTTTATGTCACAGTTCAGTTCACCAACTACACAGGACTCATATATGTGATGAGGAACCAGTTCACAAGTTAGAATGTAAACTAGAAACTGTACTGCGTTAATAACAAGGATAATCCTCCATCATGATATAAAGTTAATAGTTTCTTCTTCTCTGCCTGTTTTCTGTGTATTAAACTCTGTGTATTAAACTTTATTCTTCTTCTCTGCTTGTTTTCTGTGTATTAAACTTTCTTCTTCTCTGTTTTCCTTGCGTTATACTTTATTCTGTTTTCTGTGTATTTAACTTTCTTCTTCTGTTTTCTGTGTATTTAACTTTCTTCTTCTGTTTTCTGTGTATTTAACTTTCTTCTTCTGTTTTCTGTGTATTTAACTTTCTTCTTCTGTTTTCTGTGTATTTAACTTTCTTCTTCTGTTTTCTGTGTATTTAACTTTCTTCTGTTTTCTGTGTATTAAACTTTCTTCTTCTCTGTTTTCCTTGCGTTATACTTTATTCTGTTTTCTGTGTATTTAACTTTCTTCTTCTGTTTTCTGTGTATTAAACTTCTCTGTTTTCTGTGTATTAAACTTCTCTGTTTTCTGTGTATTAAACTTCTCTGTTTTCTGTGTATTAAACTTTCTTCTCTGTTTTCTGTGTATTAAACTTCTCTGTTTTCTGTGTATTAACTTTCTTCTCTGTTTTCTGTGTATTAAACTTCTCTGTTTTCTGTGTATTAAACTTTCTTCTCTGTTTTCTGTGTATTAAACTTTCTACTTCTCTGTTTTCTGTGTATTAAACTTCTTCTCTGTTTTCTGTGTATTAAACTTTCTTCTCTGTTTTCTGTGTATTAAACTTCTTCTCTGTTTTCTGTGTATTAAACTTTCTTCTCTGTTTTCTGTGTATTAAACTTCTTCTCTGTTTTCTGTGTATTAAACTTCTTCTCTGTTTTCTGTGTATTAAACTTCTTCTCTGTTTTCTGTGTATTAAACTTTCTTCTCTGTTTTCTGTGTATTAAACTTCTTCTCTGTTTTCTGTGTATTAAACTTCTTCTCTGTTTTCTGTGTATTAAACTTCTTCTCTGTTTTCTGTGTATTAAACTTTATTCTTCTCCTCTCCCAGACTCCAGCGCTGCAGAGGACGACTGTCTCTTCAGATGGACCTGGACTGTACATATAATTTATTACAGCAGAGTCAGCTGACAACTGAGTGTGTGTCTGTGTGTGTCTCTTTCTCTGTGTGTGTGTGTGTGTGTGTGTGTGTGTGTGTGTGTGTGTCCTGTACCTGCATCAGTTTTTTTTAAGTATCATCCATTTACAGGAGGTTTGTGTTCAGTTTGTTATTGAGCTGAATCATCTTTAATTAAAACTTTATTTAAAATACAGAGAGTGTCTGTGCTTCCTGATTAACCAGGTTATTGACTAGAACAATGAATACATCAATGATGTTCCAGTAAAGACATCAGTATTGTCTCGAGTTTATTATAACAACATCAGGACTTAATCATGTATAAAAGAGTGCATCTTAAAAATGAATACAGCCATTGTTTTTTCTTCTGCTCATAAAAAAAACATAGAATATAAATAGAGAATCTTTGTCTCAGTTTGCTGCAGAGAAACATGAACGTTTAAAAAGGCTTCAGGAAGAGTCGATGCTGGTCTGATATTTATATTGTGTATCTGTGTATATATACAAACACCAGGCGTAAAACATTGTGTAGTTGTACTTACAAAGATCTGCTGATCAATACTGCATGTAGTTTCCACAGATGAGTGGAGATGGCTTCTGTTTCCCAACATAAAACTGGACTTAAGCCAAGACAACTGAAATGATGAATGGCTTTAAAATAAATGTGTGGAGCCGTTAAAGGAACAGTTCACCCAGAAATTAAAACCATCTTCTTCAACCCATGGAGAAGTTTCTGAGACCTCAAACATCTCTGGAACGACACAGTAAAACAGCATTTTAATAAACACCTGAAGAAGATGGAGACTAGTTCAAAACACAAACAGAAAATGACTCCATACAAATCCTATGGGGGAAACCAGAGGCTCTATATCCTTTATTCCACCGTTCTGTATAAACACTACAAACACATGATGGGGATCACTGTTGTTCCTCTGACAGCAAGACTTGATTCCCTTAATATTAACACTTAAATCCTTGTAAAATGATGACTTAATACTTGAAGTCTTAAACTAGTCTCCATCTTCTTCAGGTGTTTTAAACTAGTCTCCATCTTCTTCAGGTGTTTTAATCTAGTCTCCATTTTCTTCAGGTGTTTAGCAGAACGCTGCTACGCAGTTTTACTGTGAGGCTCCAGAAGTGTTTAAGAAACTTCACCTGACTTTCCATCAACATGTTTGAGTGAACTGCTCCTTTAAATGGGAATGCAGTGTTTTTGTCCCTGTTGGGATCCTGTAGAAGTGGAGACTTGTCATCCATAAACCTGAACCTGAACCAGCTTTGTGAAATTCAGGGTAAAGTTCCAACTCTTCCCTGTTAATAAACTGGATCCTGACCCAGTTGGCTGGTTTCGTTAAAGAGGAAAAGACTCTGCTGCTTCAAGGTCAAAGGTCACATCATAGCTGCCTCAACATGTTCATTAGAAGCACTGACAGGACACATCTACAAAATACACGTTGAAAAGAGAAGGACGCTTCTAGCAAATGTAGAAAGAGTATAAAAACCGACAAATACGTTTCTGGTTTCAGAAAGTAGAAAACATCCACCAGGAGAGGCTCAGCCTTCAGCTCTCCTTCCTCTTCTTCTTCAGTCGAGGAAGCGTTGGCAGGCTTTCTTCCAGCGGCAGGCCGTACACCACTGGTCTCTGTGCTCGATGCCGTAAACTTTACGACATTTTTTGGCTTCACCGCGAATCCTCCTGAAAGGAAGGAAGACGCCGTCAGCAGGGTTTCCTCTTTAAGTCACTATGGATTCATCTGATTCTTTTCTCTATTAGTCGATTAATTGTTGGTTTGATAGTGATTAAAAGTTTGACGCTGAACCACGCCTCGTTCTGCAGGCAGGCGTTCTGAACCATGACACGGTTTCACATGAAGACAGACTTAAACCATGATCTAAATAGTTGATAATATTTTTATTGTCAATTAATGAATTGACCAATCGTTTATCTGTACTTGTATAAACTGTTTAATTTATAACAGATCATTTTATAAACCATTAAAATGTTTTCTGTTTAAAAATCTTCACTTGCAAAGCAACCAGATAAAAATGTGTTTCATAGTTTGTATCGTAAAAAGTAACAGAAGATTAAAATACTCAACTGAAGTACAAGTATTTAAAGTATACTTCCACTGGGTGAATACTGACCTACAGGGGGCGCTCTGTTGTTGAAGCCACTGCTCTCCCACACTCACTGAACGCACCCGAAACGCCAAACCCTGAGGAGGAGGAGAGGAGGGGGAGGAGGAGAAGAAAGAGGAGGAGTGAGTGTGAAGCTGCAGAACGTCTTCTGTGTTTGGTGTAAAAACAACCTGCAGTTGCCTCCATCAGCCTGCAGGCGGCAGCACTGCGCTGTGGCAGATTGATGGAACATGTGACCACAAACCATCCAGGAGGGGATTTTCCTGCTGAATGAAAACCACCAGGGAGGAGCGGACACACCCCCTCCACTATAAACCAGTTCCAACAGGCTTCACTGGGCTGCTGGAGGAACAAACAATAGGCTGCTGTACAGGATCCACACAAAAAAAACCCACAGCAGTGGTGAATGAGAGGAAAACCTCTGATTAACTTCAGGGAAAGTCCTGAACTCTGCTCAGAGCATAGAGAAGTAATCAGAGTACAGATGAGATGTGAGGCAGTCTGCAGGGATCCTGCACACGTTCAAAAAGAGCACAACAACAGCTACATGCTGCTTTTACTGCACACAGAGCAGCTGCTCCGCCCACAGGTGTGACTGTTACTGAACCACACAGGAAACATGGAAGAGTCCAGTAAAAATACTCATAAAGCAAAGTAAAAATACTTCACCTTAAGTGCACACCTTTAAGTTGCCAGATAGGATATATTTTTAATATGTTTTATAGATAGAATATTTAATCATGAAAGAAACTTGTCAACCATACCTCCCAACCAAACGTGGTGGTTGGATCGGGGGTGACACAAGAACCAAATCAAATTTGGTGTGGATCCAGATAGAGGCGGATCCAGGATTGTTTGTTAGGACTTTGTTTAGTATTGCACGACTTTAAACGTTTTCTCAGGTACTAATCGATAAATCCTGATGTAAAAATCTCATAATTTTATGGTTGATATCTCTGAGTGCGTGTTGAGCTGGATCTAAACGTGTATTTATGTATGTGATCTTTATTTAGCTGCTACACGCTAACAGACAGGGCTAGAAACACACATACCAGCTGAGATAAAGGGGTTTAGAGTCTCCTACAGATTTAGAAATCTAAAACGCATCACAGCTGGACCAAAGTGGCCCCAGACTCACAGCAAACTCTCGCGTTGTGGTTTAAAGTATCTCGTACTTTTCCACGCTATTTGTGTTATGAAATATTTTCTCATCTGACCTTTTTGTTTCTGGAATGAAACCATGTGAGAAGTTTAGAGGTTCATCTGTTGGAACCGATGATGACCAGGAGACAGGACTACACACTACTCCTCTGTAAACTACAGCTTTAATCTGTAACATGATAAAAGTAGCTTCAGCTGTCAAACCTAAAAATAAAAAAAAACTAAATAAGTAGAAAGTATAAACACTGAGGTAAAACACATCAGAAATATACTTAAGTAAATGTATTTAGTTACCTTTGCATACATGTGGTCATGTGATCCACTGTTAATATAAAACCACTGATTTAAAGCCTCTTTAAGGATTTACCTGTCTGAGGCAGGTGGTGGGCGGGGCCGTCCAACGGCAGGAAGGAGTATTTGAAACTGCTGTGGTCACATGACTGGGAGGTGGAGCCTAAAGTAATAGAAAATATCACATAGTTCAAATAAGATTCCATTAGAAAGTTTCACAACCAACAAATATAACAGCAATAAACAACTTCATTTGTATTAAATGATCTGATCATTAAAACATTAACGATCGTCTGATCACAGCTTCTAGCAGCCGCCTCAACAATGGAGGCCAACTCAGATCCCATGTCCCCAACCTGCCCCAGGATGCCTGTGAAGGTCCTCCATAGGTGGGAGTTGAAGGCCAGACGGAGAGCGGCCTCCGCCAGATGTTCCCATCTGCGCTACTCATTTGGGTTTACCAGGTCTGTCCAGCAGCCTCTGCGGCTATCTGAAGCAACACACCATCAGGGTCCAAGACATATGGCCACAGGTCTGGTGATTCCACTACAAAGTCGATCATCGACCTTTGGCCTAAGACGGTCCGGTACAAAGTACACCAATGAACCATCTTAAGCTCGAACATGGTGTTTGTTATGGCCAATCCATGATCAGACCAAGTCAAGTAAAGCACAGCTCAGGTTCAGATCAGGCAGACCGATCCTCAAAACCGACACCCTCCAGGTTTCTCCATCATTGAAGTCCACCAGGAGAACTATAGAGTCCCAAGACGGCACCTATTCAGGACACCAACAGAGACTCCTAGAAGACTCCTTCGCAAGAAGGCTAACCTCTAACTCTCTGGGAAGAACTTCACCACAGCAGCGCTTAGCCTGGGTGGGAGTGTGGTTCCAGAACCAGTACTATGAGTGGAGGTGAGCCCAACTAGACTCCAGTTGGTAATGCTTCACCTCCTGCACTAGCTCAGGTTCATTCCCTGCCAATGATGTGACATTCCACATCCCTAGTGCCAGTCTGTGATGTCAGGAGTCTTCACACCCTGATCGTCACCCTCACCAGCTACCTGACATACAATGCACTGACCCCAAAGACTATGCTACTGTGCCCGGCAGAGCCTCGTGAATAAAGGCCCGACCACCAGACACTCACCAACCAAACCTCACAGGTCTGGCTCCTGACAAGGTGTAGCAGGTTCTTTCTTTACGATTCACTGAGAGGAAGGCCAACACAGCTCCAGGACCACAGAGGAACACAAACCCCTCCATCACATTAAAATGGAGATAATAGTCAATGAAATTTTCCCATCTTGGAAAGAATAAATACTACCTTTAATACTAATACTTTTTTTTACTTGTTTAAAGAAAGTCTATTAAATAATATCAGAATGTCTGCTGTGTACAAATATGTATCATTATAATGAGCTTCATGTAGTTACATTAAAAAAGTTAAATTGGTTCATCTTTCATATGAATAACATCAAAATATCAAATGAATAAAAATAATAATACATTTTATTCAAACTTTAATTGTATCAAAACGGTTTAATTTTTTAAACGTGTTTATCTATTTATCAATATTATATTCTAATTATCAAAACAATCTAGTGCACACTTCCATATTGTTTGCTGTGTTAAATTATATCTCTTGCGTTCATAATCAATTTCTGTCAATCACTATTGATAAGCCCCAGCCTACCTGGTAGGAGTGCTCTGATTGAACTTGCCAGGAGCTTCCGGAGGAGGAAGGGGCGGAGCGACTCAGAGTAGTACAGGCTGGAGAAGGGGGAGATGGAGGAGAGGGAGGGGGAGGGCTGGGAGGTGAGGAGGGTGAGGAGGAGGTGGGGGAGGCAGGGCCACAGCAGAGAGGAAGTGCAGGAGATTGCTGCTGATCCCATTGGTTGATCTCAGTGTAGTAAAAATCCTCCTCGCTCCGGGAACAACGCTCATGTTCGCCGCTGCCGCCACGGCTGTGGGAGGTCAAAGGTCAGACATGTTCAGTCTGATCATCACGTATTAAAATAAAATAATGATTTTATATTGGTGCACATTTTAGAAGCAGCTGAGATTTAGAGAAGATATTCATTATAGGTATAGGGAAGCCCATTTCTGCCAGAAAAATTAATAAATAGATTTAACTCATTTTGAGTCAAATCTAATTATTGAATTGATTAATCTGCTTACATTCTGTATCAATTGATTATTTGTATAGTTTATGAAATATTAAAAAATATTATCAGAGATTTTTTTTTCAATGTCTTCAAAAACAAAACCTTTTTAAATATTCAGTTTAGGCTACTGCGCAAAAGTAATTATGCCAAAACATTGAATTTAAGTTTATTAATTATTTTTTAAAAATCATTTCATTTTACTAAATTGACAGTACAGGGTAACATTTTGTGTTTTTCTATCATGTTGAGTCAACATTAATAAATCTGACTTACCATTATATTTAATAATTAAGTAAATATCTGAGGATTATTTATAAGTTTATATTAATTGAATTTAATCAGACTTTAGAAGTTATTTAATTATTATTTAACATTTTGATGAAGTAAAACCAATCATTTTGATTTAATAAGTTAATATGTTGTGAATATCAAAATTAAACATATATATTACACATATTTAATCTTTTTAATCATTATTATTTTTCAACTATTGTTTATTTGTCTGGCAGGATTAAGCTTCCATATTCAGCACAATTCTCTTCCAGAAGCATCAGAGAAAGATGCTCAGGTGATTCTTACCACAGGTGTGTTGTCCTGATGTGACGTTTGATTCCCACGACTGAGGTGAGCACCTTCCCACAGCTTGGCCACAGACACCGGTATGCCGCCTTCACCGAGTTCTGCAGGAGGACACACCATCAGCCCAGCCCCTCACCTGTAGTCGTGTTTTACCCATCCAACAAAGACTCACCCTGCGTTTTCGTGAGGCAGGCTCATCAAACAGCACCTGGTCCAGCTCCATGTCCAGTCCTTCGTCAGGGGGCGTGGCTGGACTAACAGCAGGGTCTGCGATTGGTGGAGAAGGAGCAGGGCTCCCATGGCTGTGGCCAACGCTCCAGTAGCCGCTGCTGCTGCCGTCGGAAAGCTCGCTTCCTCCCCAGTCCATTGGAGGAGCTGAAACACGGCCCACAATTAGTTTTTTCACATTTCACACACTCATTTTACACATTTTAACTTCAACTTTTTCTCTTTTATGTTATTCTTATAGTGACCTCTGCCAAGGAGGTTATGTGATTGGTTCAGTTTGTTTGTCTGTTTGTTAGCAGGATTACACAAAAACTAATGGACAGATTTGCATTTTCACCAAGGATGGACCCTAGCATATCCTAGAGGTGAGTACATTTTGGTGATGATCCGGATGATTGTTGGGCCTTGGCGGAGGTTTGCGCTCTCTGAGTGCTCTTGTTTTTATTGTAGCTTGTTGTTGTCTCTTGTTGTTGTACCTGTTGTGTCTGGGTGGGCGGGGCTGTGCAGCAGGGGGCTGCAGGACAGACTGCTGAGAACCATCGCAGCCATCAGCTCATCCATGTCCACCTCCTCTGGAGTCCTCTGACTGCAGGACGGGAGAAGACACTTACTGAAGCACTGAGACATGAACTGAGATATTTACTGAAGCTCTGAGACATGAAATGAGATATTTACTGAAGCTCTGAGACATGAACTGAGATATTTACTGACATATGAACTGAGATATTTACTGAGACAGAGATATGAACTGAGATATTTACTGAGACACTGAGATATGAACTGAGATATTTACTGAAGCTCTGAGACATGAACTGAGATATTTACTGAAGCTCTGAGACATGAACTGAGATATTTACTGAGACACTGAGATATGAACTGAGATATTTACTGAAGCTCTGAGACATGAACTGAGATATTTACTGAGACAGAGATATGAACTGAGATATTTACTGAGACAGAGATATGAACTGAGATATTTACTGAGACACTGGGATATGAACTGAGATATTTACTGAAGCTCTGAGACATGAAATGAGATATTTACTGAGACACTGAGATATGAACTGAGATATTAACTGAAGCACTGAGACATGAATTGAGATATTTACTGAGACACTGAGATATGAACTGAGATATTTATTGAGACACTGAGATATGAACTGAGATATGTACTGAAGCTCTGAGACATGAACTGAGATATTTACTGACATATGAACTGAGATATTTACTGAAATATGAACTGAGATATTTACTGAAATATGAACTGAGATATTTACTGACATATGAACTGAGATATTTATTGAGACACTGAGATATGAACTGAGATATTTATTGAGACACTGAGATATGAACTGAGATATTTATTGAGACACTGAGATATGAACTGAGATATGTACTGAAGCTCTGAGACATGAACTGAGATATTTACTGACATATGAACTGAGATATTTACTGAAATATGAACTGAGATATTTACTGAAATATGAACTGAGATATTTACTGAGAGATGAACTGAGATATTTACTGAGACACAGAGGACGTCTGACCTTTTGGGGACGTCGATGCAGGAGGACACAGATCTGCTGCAGAAGGAGGAGGAGGAGGGATGAGATGAAGACCAAAGAGAAACATCCCTCTGCATGAGGTCAGGCTGATCCACCACACCTGAAGATTCACCTGCTCCTCCAGTCTGAAAATACATCTGAGAGAGAGAAAACAGCCACTGTGATAGGACGAGACACCTGTCAATCAAGGCAGACTTTCAATGCTCTCTCTGAACAAGTGAAACATGACTTCCTGTCCAACACTGATGAGGCTCGAGGTCGTTGACACTGATAAAGTCTTCTTACCTTCAGCCCAGGATGAGCTTTGACTCTGCTGGTGGTCTGTTGTCTTGCTGTTGTTGTCATGGTGATGCCAGTGTCATCAATCTCTTGGCCTGTTCCGGCTGCTGGGCTGGTGGAGCTCACCAGCGCCCCCAGAGGAGAACGTTTCCCCAGACGTGTTTTTGGCAGCATGTCTGTCTTTCTGAATGTGACACACAGAAATACTGAAGTGTCAGTCGGTTCGACCTGATCTCTGTTTGGAGGGGGAAAGACTGAATCATTTACAGGGTAAAATTATGGTGGTGGTTTCATTGTATGAACCTGCACTGTTTCTCTGTATGAACTTCACTGTATGAACCTGGACTGTTTCACTGTATGAACCTGGACTGTTTCACTGTATGAAGGGAAGTTGGACACGCCCTAAATGTATGATGTTCATTGAACGGCACGTTAACACAAATGGGTTGTATTTAGTTTCTTAATGATTCATAGATGTGTTTTAACATGAGTTCAACCAATCAGAGTTAATCATTCTTGTAATCTCACGTCCTCCTAGACCTCATGCTTTCCTCCTAATTGTGTTGTTGTCATACAAAGCGCCGCTGGACGCTGATGTAAAATGTCACACTAGACGCGATGTGTTAAGGCCCATTTATACTCTATGTTAAAGATGGATACGGGCGGTGCCTTCTGTAAGATAAGATATCCCAAGATAAGATATCCCTTTATTAGTCCCACAGTGGGGAAATTTACAAATATTCTTCGTTCATTTAGTACGTATTTGGGTCCATTTTCAGAGAGCTTACAGATACGGACGAAGCTGAGCAATACCACTGGAAATGGTAGGGGGCAGTGTTGCAACAATTCAAGCAACGCACGACAAATGTGTACAGACACCATGAAGAACTCCGTCCTAATGTCTCGATGTACTTAAGGAGAACATTGTTACCTCCGCTTTTGCTGCTTTGTATTTACAAGGTACATCATCACCACCTCCTCCAACCGTCTCCATATTTGTTTTTGTCGACACTTCTGACTCTTCACTGCCCTCTTGTGGATGTATCGATGCCAATGTAGACGACGGGTGGAAGTATGTGGGCATTGATGGACACATGGTTTCAAACAGGTGTATCTATTTTCATACATAAATGGAGTATAAATGCGCTTTTACACGTCACGCCTCTTGTTTGCAGAACGTCTGCACGCTGTTTAAAATAACACACTGGAGCGCTGTTGCTTTGTTCATTGTAAACAAACAAAGGCGTCGTAGAGAAGGGTCGTTGTTGTGGCGCTGTTGCAGGATCTCTTTTTAAAAAGGTTAGACTTTTCTCTGAGTTAGCTGCTAACTGCTACCTGCTACTAGCTGCTAACTTCTACTAGCTGCTCTAGCTGCTTTTTTAAACTAATGGTTGTGGGTCACACATGTAACATGATGTTAAAATGTCACACGCCTGTCCTGTCCTTATACAGACTCTGATTCGACAGTGTTACTGTCCCCCCCCCATTGACCCTTTTATACAGAACAGACAGGAGCAATGAAGGAGCAACCATCCCGCCGTTAGCAGGATGTGGTGAAGGAGCTGCTGAAATATGACAAATGATTAGTTTACAGTCCATTCATTGTGTTCACCCACAAACTGATTTCAGGTCAGTTCCAGTTCATCTTAAAGCTGCTGGCTGAGTCAAGTTCAAACTGAGGAAAAAATAAAGCATCTCTGTGGAGACGCTTTACTTTGAAACAGGAAACAGACACAAAGATGGAAGAATGCTGCAGTTTAAAGACTAAAGTCATCCATTCATTTTCGTATTGAACACAACACACACACATACAGTACTGACACACCCCTCTGTCTCACTGCAGCTCTCAACCACTCACAGCACTTCACTGCTGAGTTCACACCCTCCACAATAAGAGTTCTCAATAATCACAAAAACAGCCACAAATCAATACATTGACGATCAATGAATATCTGAGACTTTTAGCTGAAGCTCCACAAAGTTAGAGATAAAACTAAATCTTCATCTTCACTCCAGAAACTCTTCATCGGAACAAAAACCAATGACTGGATCAAAGTCACACCAGCTTCATCACAACTATCTGGAAACGACTCATCCTCCATCGATCATATTGATCACTAGTCTAAACAAACACCAGTCAGCGTGTGTTCTCTGCGAAGTTCAGCAGCAGCTCCATGTTTGTTCATTCACACCAGTAAAACCACAAACACCAGTTGAAGACACAGCAAAAGTGAGCTGGAAGGAGAGAGGGGCATCAGTGGTCACATACCTGCAGAGTCCAAAACAACACTCCCAGTTCAGACTGTCCACTGGCATTCACTGGGAGCTGTGTGTGACCAGTATTAACAGGGAGGGAGGAGCGTCACACAACACATGGACTGGATCATACTGGGTCAACTGTTTTTTCTTCCTGTTAAAACATGTTTCAGGGTAATTAATTACAAACACATGATTATTCCAACATGTTTGTGTTATTGATTAGTTTATTGATGAATATAAATGAATCTGTTCATAACCCTCCTCAGCTCTGATCAGCTGATCCGCTCCGGGGTTTCGCAGAAGCTCCACGGAGGCTCTGTAGTAAACAAGACAACACGTGGGGAGGAGCTGAGAGCTGATTGGTGGAGCTCAGCCGCGCAGGAACACACCCCACTGAGGTCTGTTGTTTACTGCACACAAACATAACTGACACTGTACGAGATCACTGCACACTGCATTCCTATAGTACTCTGTAGTACTCCTATAGTACTTCATTAGTATTTCTTCTGCAGCTGTACTGATTCATATTTAACATTAATGCACAGAAATGCAAAACTGTTAGAAAGCTGCATAAATCATTATTATTATTGTATCATAAACACGACTGGTGATGCATCATTCATATTTTCACAGTTTCATTCATGCACAGTACTATAACATGTAGAGTTACTGCGTGTACAGCAGTATTCTGGAGAAACAATGAGCAGCTTGCAGGCAGAGATCCTCTGATTGCATAACCCCCACAGTAAGTACCCGCCTCCCCCCCTCCCCGTGTGTGTGTGCGCGTGTGCGTGTGTGTGTGTGTGTGTGTGTGTGCACGCAGAGCTGCACGTAGCAGCAGCTTGACGCTCGTGAGCTACGTGCTCCTCCTGCTGTTCTTTATGTCAGTGTGAGTTTGGTCCGTTTAACGTTTAACTACATGTGTATTTATGGTTTTCTACCGAGGTCAGTTTATTTGTGCGGCATAATTAACAACAACAGGAAAGTTCAAAGTACTTTACATAAAATATAAAAAAACTACATAAACAACATAAACAAACATGAAATCCACAGGATCCTCCACCTTACAGAAAGACAGAAGGAAAGAAGCTGCTGAAGTTGCTGCTAATCACATATCTGAGAAAAAGTTAGGCCTACACTTCCACAATGTAAACAAACAAACAAACAAACAAATAAATAAATAAGATTCCCAAAACATATCGAAAAATTTTGTTGAATAATTACTTATCAGTTTTTTGGAGACGCTCCAAAACGCTTCTGTTTCCCATGATGCATTTCAGAGCTGTTTGATCAGCTGTTGTCAGTTTGGGATAAATAAATGTTTCTATCTGTGAACATCATCAGAGCAGATGTGTCTGACTCTGGGCCTCATTAAGCAGATACACATGAAGCACGGCGTTCAGGCTGGCTCCACTGCGGGTTGAACCCCGGACCTTCTGCGTGTAAAGCAGACGTGATCACCACTACACGATGGAACCTCTGATTGGTTCTATTGGGTCAGCAGTGGTGAACGTCTTGGAGTTCATGGAGCCCTGATGCCAATTTAAACTGCTAAAGTAAGTCCATGAAGGTTGGCTCAGTGTTTTAACTCCATCTGATCTGTAAATGTGTCTCTGATGAGGGATGATGATGATGATGATGATGATGGATGAGATTCAGGATGGATCATTTAGAGACTGCAGGAGTCAGGAAAAGGAGTTTTGGTTGGACTTTAATATCTGTTGTATTGATCTATTTAAACGGTTACTGTGTGATTGGGTTATCAACAACTGATCAATAGTAGATTTTACCAATAAACCTGATCAATGATGGCGGTTGAATCATTTTGCTTCCAACTCTAATGTGGTTTAAGATTTACAGCTGTGGAAAAGTATAATAAAAGTAATGAGCAGATGTTTCTTTATTGTCCAGGACTAATCATGTCCTACCTGGAGAAAATAAACTTAATCCTTCATATTTTTCCTTTTTATGTATCTTTTTAGATCACATGTAAATTTAAGTCTCTTTAGGTTTTGGAAGGAAACAAGAGTCTTTAAATTCTTGTTGTGTTTTAATTTCCTCTGACAAAACATGAAAATAGTCAGTTTATGGTCCACAGAGGTTAAACTTGTCTTGTGTCTTTGGAGTCTGATTTCTTTGAACTGCCCACACTTGTCCTCTGTACGTGTGAGTTTGAATCCCATCCTCGTCGAATGAGTTCTCTCTTCTTTCAACATGTCTCAGTCCACAGTAGCTCCCACCAGTATGATGAACTGGTGACGTGTGTCAGCTGATGAAACCGATTACAATTTCCAGTAAATGTTGAGTCAGTAGATTGATGGGGTGACCAGACATCGAGTTTTTTTCTTCATTCACCAAAACGTTTCCACTGAGCTGTGACTCAGCAGCATCATGTGACTCATTCTCTAAATGCTGCAACTTTATTCCAAACTGGTCCAGCAGACAGGATCAGGTCCTACATTTCTAAATGTTCTTTACGTTTTAATAAAGTATATGAATGTAAAAACTGTCCCCGCCCCATCTGAGTATGGTTCTTATTAGCACCACCGCTAGAACATCCATGCTCCTCATATGTTTTATGGTTTTACTGTTTTTTCATTATATATTATATATATTATAATAAGAGATTGTTAGATTCTGTTAGGCTATTAGCAGCTAACGTTGTAGAGAATGGTGTTTGTGCAGCGCTGTTGTTTGATCTCTGTGTAAAAGGGGGCTAGTGACTACACAAAAAGGCAAACAGAGCATCTGAAAATGGCAAGCCAGGTCCGGTCTATCCAGTAAAACGTAGCTAGCTTAGCTCCAGCTCTCTCTGCTAAATGGACTAACCATACTGGCTACGTCCCCCTCCCACCTGAGAGTCTATATATGCTGACGACTCTTCTTTTACGGCACACAGGCAGCTGAACCCTCCGCTAGCAAACAAACTTCTACCCGCGCCAGAGGAGCTTTCAAATGAAACTTTATTAACAATTCTCAATATCCAGACTGCTCTGTCTCTTTACAGGGTGAAAACATAAATCATGAGCTTTTGCTTCAGTTTGCAGATGATTTACTGGAGTTTACTGAGTTGAACATTTGTTAAATCAGACAGCTGGCGGCCACCTTAACTCTCACTGCATAAGAACTGTATAATATACAAAATATATGAAATATATGTGAAATATATGTGAAATAAGAAATATGATGCAGAAAGTTTTACAGCTCTATTTCATTTTTATAGAATTAAACTGTAAGCGGTGTCTGCAGGGAAGGAAGGAAATCAATCTAAAATGACATATGGGGTATTGGAAAATGATCAATACTGTGATCATGTGATCTGTAGTTTATGAGCTAAATGTTGGGATGGATATCCTCCGTCTTGTTGTTGTTCGTCTTTCATTCGTAGCCGCCGTCCTTCAACCTCTCATCATCATCATCCCTCCATCTGTGTCTCCCTGTGAGGCAGCGGAGGTGATGGCTCCTCCTCCTCTTGCACCTCCTCAGGTGTGTGAACAGGTGGCGGGGTCGGCCTCACCTTCCTGCTGACCCGTGCGTACATTTGATTTGTGTCCACCGCCACCGCCTTGGCAAACTGAGCGCTGCTGTCCTCTGGCTGCTGATTGGTCAGATGCGATGAAACGTCAGCGCCGCTGCTCCGCTTACTCTCCATGATGTGGTGGATGTGGGTGGAGTCTGGAGGGGTGAAACAGATTTTCTGATTATTTCTCCTCTTTCTTCCCCTCCTCTCCTCAGCTAGTCTGCTTTTACATCTTACGGACAAAAAACGTCTCCTATCAATAGAATATTGGGCTTCGACTTTTTCACATCTTCTAATCACATTGATTAATCTCTTGACCCATTTGGTGTGGAAAAATTATTATTATTATTATTATTATTATTTTGACCTATCCAGCTTTGATAAAGCTTCAAATGCTGGCAATTAAGAACAGAGTTGTTGCTATGGAAACGATTCACCATCCCACTAGTTGCACTAGTCTTTGGTCGGCTTAAGCTGTAACTGTTAGCTATTAGCCACTGGCTAATCCGTTAGCTGGTATCTGAGTCTAAAGTGACTGAGGATGGATCAAACTAATGTCCTCGATGGATCTCCTGTGTTCTATGACTGCAGACGGATGTATATTAACTTGAAATAGTGTCTTTGGGTTGTTTATAAATTAATTTAACTTTTAGTTTTTGCTGCTATTTTACATTTATCTCTACGGCAAGAGGCATTTTTTTCCCCTTGAGAAGGGCGATAAAGTGTTTTAAAAACAAAGATCCTGGATGTGATGTATTGACAAATAAAAAGGGATTTATTTATAATAACTTATAATTGATTGACAAATACTTTCATTTCTAATCAAATTAATTGTTTCTCATTATTATTATCATAATTTTCAATGTAAATACAGACCTTCACTCTGCGGCGCCCTCAGGTGGCTCCTCCATGGTGTGAACTTGATGACGTTTTCCTCTTCAGGATTTGAACACACACAGAGCAGAAGGAATCATGGGAAATGTAGTAAAATAGGTTTATGATATGCTTAAGTGTCAGTGAAAAATAGTGAAACTGAAAAAAAAAAAATAAAGTACCTGGAGGAGGTTCAGATTCACCTGTCGTCTTCATCACTGCTGCGCTGCCATTGGTCTGAACGTCTGAGGACAAAGTTTATGGAGTATAAAACTGTTAAATCTGCACTTGTGACAAAACACCCAATGGGTAGGATGAGTGGCTAATCTGTGCAATTTTGCTTTATTTGTTTTCAGTCAATTGATTGATTGATTCTGGTGTTTTCCTGAGTCTACTGGTTTAAAACAGATAAAGACACATAATGTGTCACAGCAGCACCATAAACAAACAATAGAGTAATTAGAGTATGAAAGTTAGGAGACTTTACACATTAAAGTTGTTTACTGGAAAAAATAACAATAAGGAGAATAAACTAAAACGCAGTGTTTTAACCTCTACTGATGTAAAGACATGTAGTTTATGTTATTTTATGTAAATATACACTATTAACTCAGTTTAAACATGGAGGCAGACTGTCAGACTAACCTTGGTGGTTCTGTTCTGGGTTCTGTGGCACCTCCAAGTGGCGCCTGCAGGTAGTGTAGGACTCAGGGTTTACTTCAAACATAAAGATGGAAAGAGACAGAAAATCACTGTAAAATTCAGATTTATATTTTTTCCCAATATTATGTTTAATTTTTTTTAAAAATTCATATTTATTTTTCAAACACCTCTCAATCACTGTCCATTAAAAAAAAATAAACTGAAAGAGGAATAGCTCCTTAAACATAAGGATTCATGTTTCTCTATTTCTACAATAACTCCAGTGTAAATAGAGACTCAGTAAAGGAACCTAATTAAGGTTTTCATTGTCACCTAATTAAATAATTACTAATTTTTAAACCAATTTAATTTTAGTAGGACTGAATGTTCCCTTCTAAATAGAGCGTTATTTTGTGTTTCTGCAGTTGTCAAAATTCAACCTTGGGAATGAAATGAACAATTTATGAATAAATTGTAAAATGCATTTATTCTTTTCTTTTACATAACATGTTTGTAGGGTACATAAGCTGTGTCTCATATCAGTGGTTTTATCCTTCGAAGCCTGTATTTGTAGACTGGATGAACAAAGCTGGCCCATTTTAAAGGCTCCTTCAAATGCAGCCCAGAAATGCGGCCTTCTTCTCCACAGCCACGCCTACCCCTATCCCATGATTCATTGCGCAGGAGGCCATGCCTTCATAGACCTTCTAAGGATGTGGCGCCTGAATTGAGACACAGCCATAGACTGTATGCTATATTTTAGCAGTCACAGGCTAACTTTAGCTAACGCCACAGCTCACACTCATTAGGATTTAAAACGCTTTGAATCTAGAGGCCTAATCATTCAATGAAATCTTTTTAATTGGTGTAATGCTGACATAGAAATATTAATTACTATATGATTAGGTTTGATAGGCTACTGAAAATTGTAGAAAAATCATTTTGCTAGTATGCTAAGACTGCTAGCATGCTAATGGTAAGTTACTCAACATCATCATCCTACAATAAAACAACATTTGTGGCTGTTACGTTTTTAACTCTTATTAAACTACCTGAAGTGATGTGTATGTGTGTGTGTGGATTGCTGAGTCAGTGTTCATCTCTGATTAAATACGTTGCTGTTCACACTCACCTTCATCGCTTTGGATCTCATTGATGGCTGGATTCTCTCTCACCTCTAAGGCTTCTTCCAGCTTCACCTGTCAAATCAACATTAAAGGTTTATTTCATTCTGTCGGAGGTTTTCACATTTGAGATGAACACAGGTCAAAGGTCTCTTACCACCCTGATGAGGGTTGAAGGATTTTTGTCTACATCAGAAGCATGAAGATCAAATGAATGTCTGGAAAATAAAATAAAAATAGTCCTACTTTAATAATAAAACCTGAATTCAATTCAATTCAGTTCAATTTATTTGTATAGTGCCAAATCACAACAAAAGTTATATCAAGGCACTTTCCAAAAAGAGCAGGTCTAGACCGACTCTTTATTCTACAGAGACCCAACAATCCCCCAGGAGCAGCACTTGGCGACAGTGGCGATGAAAAACTGCCTTTTAACGGGTAGAAGCCTCCAGCAGATCCAAGACTCAAGGTGGGCGGCCCTCTGCTAAAGAACGCACATTACCTGCCTGAAGAACACACATTCACAGCCCAACGGGACACAACAGGTTCCTGGGCTCCATTTTACACCCAACACTAATGTCAGAGCTAGTTTCCATCATGGACTGTTTCACTGTATGAACCTGGACTGTTCCACTGGATGAACCTGGACTGTTCCACTGGATGAACCTGGACTGTTCCACTGGATGAACCTGGACTGTTTCACTGTATGAACCTGGACTGTTCCACTGGATGAACCTGGACTGTTTCACTGTATGAACCTGGACTGTTTCAATATGAACCTGGACTGTTTCACTGTATGAACCTGGACTGTTCCACTGGATGAACCTGGACTGTTTCACTGTATGAACTGTGTGAACCTGGACTGTTTCACGTATGAACTGTGTGAACCTGGACTGTTTCACTGTGTGAACCTGGACTGTTTCACTGTGTGAACCTGGACTGTTTCACTGTATGAACCTGGACTGTTTCACTGTATGAACTGTGTGAACCTGGACTGTTTCACTGTATGAACCTGGACTGTTTCACTGTATGAACCTGGACTGTTTCACTGTATGAACCTGGACTGTTTCACTGTGTAAACCTGGACTGGACTGTTTCACTGTATGAACCTGGACTGTTTCACTGTATGAAGCTGGACTGTTTCACTGTATGAAGCTGGATTTTATACTCAAATAAATTTTTTTTCTCATTTTAGATGGACCTATCTTCAGAGGCTTTCTTCTTTAGACTTCAGTCTGCGTTCTTTCTGACAGACCTCACTCATGCACACAGTCAGAGAGGGTCAGAAGCCACAGCTACTTATATTCAACTTTTTGGGGATGGTTTTTCTAAATTCACTTTTATTATTCACTTTACTTCTCCTTGATGCATCACGATGTAATAAATGTTTCTGCACAAGACAACATTCGTCTCCTGAGATTTTTGAATTGACCTTTTTTCACTTTGTGTATAAAAATGACAGATGGAATATTTCCATCATGTTTTCCGTCATTTGATCTCTAACTGGAGCTCTTTTTGTGTCCCCTTCTTCTCCGGTGGAGAATCAGCTCAACCAGCTGTTAATCTCCATCAACCAGTAAACACAGAATAGAAAACAACCAACTTGAAATAGTCATGTAAGTAAAGAACCAGCCGACCTCCTGCAGTCATTGCAGAGAGTTGTGAGGAAGATGGAGAGGAGGAGGAGGACGATGAAAAAACTGACGGGTCCTGGCAACAGGAACCACGAGCCGGTGACCTCTGGTCCAACCGCAGCCATGATCACTGAGGCAGAGAGAGAGGACAGGGGGTGAGTTATAGGGATTACAGAGAAGCCATGTCATCAACGGTAATGTACAGACGTACAGACATAGGAATCCTTCAGGCTGTGCTAGTAGCTAAATCTGGTGCTAAATCTTGATAAACTAAACTAAGCCTTTCTGTATAGATACATGTGTTTATCACATAAATAAATATATTTTCATGTGTATGAATCTTTTAAACTGTGTTTTTTTTAGTCACTGCTGATGAACCTTTGATAGACATCAGTGACAGGATTTTGTTTTGACATTTTCTGATTGTTCAGGTCATAGAGACTGTAGCGTTGGTGCAGGTGTACCCTCTCTGACTGCTGTCTTTGGATCTGCATCACACTATACACACTCATGGATATTAGCACCATGAATATATGTGATTTTTACATCATGACTTATAGATTATTAACTGAGAAAATATAAAAAATTTGGAAATGTTAAGGAAATGTATAAAGTTTCTTGGAAATTCGTTCAGTAGTTTTGGCCTCATCAGGGAAAATGTCAAAAAAAAATGCCCCAACAACAAACTTTAATGGACATTTTATGAAACTTGGTATACAGCTTTTGGAGTAATCCTGCTGACAAACCAACAAACCGACCAACCAACCAAAAAACCAAACAACCTACCCACCCACCCACCAACCAACCAAGCAACCAAACAAACAATATACTAACCAACCAATCAACCAACCAACCAGTAAACCAACCAACCAACTAACCATTTGACCAACCAACCAACAAACCAACCAGTAAACCAACCAATCAACGAACCAGTAAACCAACCAACCAACCAGTAAACCCACCAACCAACCATACGATGGATACGGATGAAATCAAACCCTCCTGGAGGTAACAAATAGTAAGGCTGACTGAAATGACGAAGTATAAATTAAACAAACATCTTTCTTAAGCTCTCTCACCAATGTTTAAACAACACGTTTGTTAAAGAAATATGATCTCTAAAGAAAATGTCCTGCAGCTAAACTTCATACCAAGAAGTTCACCTCGTTTGATTTCCTCAGATTCCAGAGGAAATGGTGCATAAACACAACTCAGCATGAGATCATATTTACTTTTTAAAACGATAAAAGAGCTGGCAGTGTGTACAAAGGCCCTGAGTCATGAAACAACGTGACCAAACCCATTCTGTGGATGTTTACCTTGTTCCTCCTCAGGTCCAGCTCAGTGAGGACTGAAGAAACAGTTCAATCATCCCGACCGACTCCTGTCAGGAAGACCAACACGGAGAGGCGGAGCGTATTTAAGGAGTTCCTAAGGTTCAAATAAATGCATCTCTAAAGTGTTATTTGAAGGAATAGATTGAAATATTTAGAAATATGCTTTTCATGGCAGAGATTATAAGGTTGATAATGGATGAGGCTTCAGCTGGCAGCTTGTTAGCTTAGCTTATCTTAGCTTAGCATAAAGATTGGAGACAGAGGGAAGCAGTGAGCATATTCTAACTGCAATAAATTTACATGTGCTACAGTATTCATTTTGGGAAACACATTCTAACACCAGGGTTAGGGTAGTATTGTATAATATTGTATATACTGTATGTATTCTGATATACTACAAAAATACCATAAAATATAAAATATAAAACACTTACAGATCATATATGTCTATAGATATGTCTGTATGTACGGCTGATATTCCTCCTAGAGAATTTCTACTATTTATAATATAATTTAATTATTCTAACATGCATACACATACAGGTTGTGTCTGGTGTTTATAATGACCTAAAGATACTTCCTTATTTCTGTTGTATGACTGATATTATCTAAAATAAATAACAGTCATCAGTCTCACACCAGTTTTATTACTCTATTAAATATTTGTTAGTCTAGAGCTAATATTTTAACTCTTACATGTTTACTGCAGACAGCTGACTTTTTAGTTTAGATCTCACAGAAAAATAAACATCTATATTAGTGACTTGTTATAGACTATAGATTAAATAGTTATGAAGGAGTATAAATAAAGTGAAGCCTACCTATGTCCACGGTGCAGACAGCTGTGAGTTCAGGTTCTGATACTGGATGGGAGGAGTTGTTCCTGCTTTACTCATTGACAGACTGAACAAACACTGAGACGATCTGCTGTTTGAACTCCTTAAAGACACACCACCCACACACGTCTAATACACAACATGTGTGAGACTGACGGATGGACTGCAGAGGAGACGCCGTCCTCTGGTCCTCAGTGCTCCACGGAGAGGTTACCCACGTTTTATGGAATAGAGACAACTGGACTGAGGCGCAAACTTTTTTCATTACCTATAGGAACACTACGATTTAGACTTTTTTTCTGTAGGAACACTACCATTTAGACTTTTTTCATTACCTGTAGGAACACTAACATTTAGACTTTTTTCTGTAGGGACACTAACATTTTGACTTTTTTCTGTAGGAACACTAACATTTAGACTTTTTTCTGTTGGAACACTTACATTTAGACTTTTTTCATTACCTGTAGGAACACTAACATTTAGACTTTTTTCTGAAAGAACACTAACATTTAGACTTTTTCATTACCTGTAGGAACACTACCATTTAGACTTTTTTTCTGTAGGAACACTAACATTTAGACTTTTTCCGTAGGAACACTACCATGTAGACTTTTTTCATTACCTGTAGGAACCCTAACATTTAAATAGTTTTCATTACGTGTAGGAACACTAACATTTAGACTTTTTTCTGTAGGAACACTAACATTTAGACTTTTTTCTGTAGGAACACTAACATTTAAACTTTTTTCTGTAGGAACACTAACATTTAGACTTTTTTCTGTAGGAACACTAACATTTAGACTTTTTTCGTTACCTGCAGGAACACTAACATATAGACTTTTTTTCTGGAGGAACACTAACATTTAGACTTTTTTCATTACCTGTAGGAACACTAATATTTAGACGTTTTTCATTACCTGTAGGAACACTAATATTTAGATGTTTTTCATTACCTGTAGGAACCCTAACATATAGACTTTTTTCATTACCTGTAGGAACACTAATATTTAGACGTTTTTCATTACCTGTAGGAACCCTAACATTTAGACTTTTTTCATTACCTGTAGGAACACTAATATTTAGACGTTTTTCATTACCTGTAGGAACCCTAACATATAGACTTTTTTCATTACCTGTAGGAACACTAATATTTAGACGTTTTTCATTACCTGTAGGAACCCTAACATTTAGACTTTTTTCATTACCTGGAGGAACACTAACATATAGACTTTTTTCTGTAGGAACACTAACATTTAAACTTTTTTCTGTAGGAACACTAACATTTAGACTTTTTTCTGTAGGAACACTAACATTTAGACTTTTTTCGTTACCTGTAGGAACACTCACATATAGACTTTTTTTCTGGAGGAACACTAACATTTAGACTTTTTTCATTACCTGTAGGAACACTAATATTTAGACATTTTTCATTACCTGTAGGAACCCTAACATTTAGACTTTTTTCATTACCTGGAGGAACACTAATATTTTGGGAAATAATCTCTGCAATCCAAGACACACCAAAGACATGTTTATTCTAGTTTAGCGCTAATGGGTAGGGTTAACTGCTGTCATAGAGCTCATAAGAGAAAAATACATCTTCCAACAGCTTCAAGACAACCAACCAACCAACCATTAAACAAACCAACCAACCATTAAATGAACAAACCAACCAACCAACCATCCATCCATCCATCCATCCATCCATCCATCCAACCAACCAAACAACAATTAAATGAACAAACCAACCAACCATCCAACCATTAAACAAACAAACCTATTAACCAACCAACCAACCATTAAACAAACCAACCAACCAACCAACCAACCAGCCAGCCAGCCAACCATTAAACCAACCAACCAACCATCCAACCATTAAACCAACCAACCATTAAACAAACCAACCAACCAACCATCCAACCATTAAACAAACAAACCAACCAACCAACCATCCAACCCTTAAACAAAAAAACCTATTAACCAACCAACCAACCAACCATTAAACAAACCAACTATGCAACCGACCAACCAACCAACCAATAAACCAACCACCAACTATTTTATTCATGATTTAACATGTTTTGGTTGTGGGTACTTAAAAAAGTCATTTCTATGTATCACATGATTGTTTGTTTCAGTAGATTAGGGCTAGTGGACAGAAAATATTGGATTTTTAAAATTATGCATTTCTACTGTTGCTCAGTATAAGTCAAATGTTAAAAGGGAAATTTAATTCTGAGAGATTTCAACTATTAATATCAGACAATTGATATTCACAATACAGGTAAATATTAAATAGTTAAAATTACATGAATGACACATAAATATAACAATGAATAAACAATGTTAAAACATTTTTAAAAAAAAAGTCCCTTACAAAAGTATGCCCAAATCAATGTACATGTGTCTTGGCCATGTTCTTTTCTGGAGCTGACTTGACACCAGCCCTCAGGGTTTCCAGCTTTACAATCTTTTAAGTTCAAGGTGGTCCATAGGACAGGGTCACAGATGGCTGTGGCTGATTTCCTCTCCTGCTCTAGTGGAGGGGTAGGGTAGGCTAGTCCAGATGGCTCCCAGGCCAATGTTGGGCAGTAGGGGTATGTGGTCCTGTGGTTATGGTTACAGCTCAGTGTCAGGAGACAGAGAGACTAGAAAACAGTTCAGAGAGCAGGGCCAGGGACAGAGAGTTGATTATAACAGGTGTTTAGTGTTGTACTGATTACTCTCTTTACCTTATCTGCAGTCAACTCCTGGACTTGAGGGAGTCTCTATCATACAGTCAGAGGTGCTGCCTTTTCAAGACTGGAGACATGAGGCTCACGTCTGTGTCAAAGCTGCAAAGCTTGTGTATTTTATGTTTAGTTATATTGTGCAAAAATAAACACTGTTACAAACCATCATCGCTGTGCCATCATTGACACCAGACAGGGGACCACTGATTATTTAACAGACAGAGGTCAGTTCATAGTAACCATGCATGACCTAATACTGCAGTCCTTGCAGACCCGAGGTCTATTTGTCAACAATGTAGACAGGTTAACACACATCACAGAAAAAAAAAGACTGACAATGTTGTGAATAATAAAGAATTATTGTGTATTCATGTGGCATCTGAGTAATTGGAAAATGGGTTCCCAGCTGGGAAAAATCCCATGAATGCTAACTAAAGTCAGAAAAACAACTTGGAAACTTGGAAATGCTGTTACAGAAGTAGTCAACTTTGATGTGACAGACCCAGAAACACACAACGAGGCCAGCTCAGTACAAATGTCGGGGTCCTACGACTACAGATTGCTTTGTTGCTACCATAGGCTGCTACATACGCTACGTTCAGCAGAGGCACTTAGGCACACAACATGCATGGGATACCATTCTCATAACAATACATTTTTAAAAAGTTGACAGTAAAAATCAAGTCTTCTGAGATGACTGAATAGAAAAGTATGCATTCCTTCCTCCTGCAACAAGCTCAATGAGGCCGGTATGTCTAGGTTGCGCAGAGTCTTTTGTGGTTACCTAGAGTGGAAATATTAAATGCCATTATAAAGCTAGACATGGGCACCTTGAAGAAACTTTATGTGTACAAAGAGGAAAAATAAATGAGCTCACAGTCCGCTATGAGCAATCTACACAAGTCGTCACTCATTCCCTCCCAGTACAACGAGGATACAAGTGTTCGCTAAGAATATGGATTTTAGGAAAACATAAAAAGCCCTTCAAAGATGGCAAATGTAGCAAAAGGAGTGTATGGATGCTATGTCTGAAACGATTCTAGATGGAAAGGATAGACATGAACTAAGAGAATATTTTTAGCTTTCAGCCGCAACAGGCACAGAAATACCTGAAGTATTAGCAAAGGATGTCACAGCTCAATGCTGTGCTAATCAGCATATACCTTGCATAGCTTTAGCAGCTGATGAATCAAAAGAGATTAGTGACAATGCCCAGCTTTTGGTGTATGTCAGATTTTACCATGCAGAGAGGAAAGATTTCTGTGAGGACATCACTAGGTGTCACAGTACTAACAACACACACCAGAGGCAAAGACATACCTGGCCATTAAAGAACTATATATATTACTGAACAAAAATATAAACGCAACACTTTTGTTTTAGCTCCAATTTTTCATGAGTTGAAAGCAAAGATCTAAGACTTTTTCTATGTACACAAAAGGCCTATTTCTCTCAAATTTTGTTCCAAACTTGTTTAAATCTGTGTTAGTGAGCACTTCTCCTTTGCCGAGATGATCCATCCACCTGACAGGTGTGGCATATCAAGATGCTGATTAGACAGCATGATTATTGCACAGGTGTGCCTTAGGCTGGTCACAATAAAAGGCCACTCTAAAATGTGCAGTTTTATCACACAGCACAATGCCACAGATGTCACAAGTTTTGAGGGAGCTGCAATTGGCATGCTGACTGCAGGAATGTCCACCAGAGCTGTTGCCCGTGAATTGAATGTTCATTTCTCTACCATAAGCCGTCTCCAAATTCGTTTCCGAGAATTTGGCAGTACATCCAACTGGCCTCACAAACGCAGACCACGTGTAACAACGCCAGCCCAGGACCTCCACATCTTCACCTGCAAGATCGTCTTAGACCAGCCACCTGGACAGCTGATGCAACAATTGGTTTGCATAACCAAAGAATTTCTGCACAAACTGTCAGAAACCGTCTCAGGGAAGCTCATCTGCATGCTCGTCGTCCTCACCGGGGTCTTGACCTGACTGCAGTTCGTCGTCGTAACCGACTTGAGTGGGCAAATGCTCACCTTCGATGGCGTCTGGCACTTTGGAGAAATGTTCTCTTCACGGATGAATCCCGGTTTTCACTGTACCGGGCAGATGGCAGACAGCGTGTATGGCGTCATGTGGGTGAGCGGTTTGCTGATGTCAACGTTGTGAAGAGTGGCCCATGGTGGCGGTGGGGTTATGGTATGGGCAGGCATATGCTACGGACAACCAACACAGGTGCATTTTATTGATGGCATTGTGAATGCACAGAGGTACCGTGACGAGATCCTGAGGCCCATTGTTGTGCCATTCATCCACCACCATCACCTCATGTTGCAGCATGATAATGCACGGCCCCATGTTGCAAGGATCTGTAAGCAATTCCTGGAAGCTGAAAACATCCCAGTCCTTGCATGGCCTCCATACTCCCCGGACATGTCACCCATTGAGCATATTTGGGATGCTCTGGATCGGCGTATACGACAGCGTGTTCCAGTTCCTGCCAATATCCAGCAACTTCGCACAGCCATTGAAGAGGAGTGGACCAACATTCCACAGGCCACAATCAACAACCTGAACAACTCCATACGAAGGAGATGTGTTGTACTGCGTGAGGCAAATGGTGGTCACACCAGATACTGACTGGTTTTCTGACCCCCCCCTGCATATCTGTGAAATCCATACTTCAGTGCCTATAAATGTCTCTTTTCAAGATAAAACTGCACATTTTAGAGTGGCCTTTTATTGTGACCAGCCTAAGGCACACCTGTGCAATAATCATGCTGTCTAATCAGCATCTTGATATGCCACATCTGTCAGGTGGATGGATTATCTCCGCAAAGGAGAAGTGCTCACTAACACAGATTTAAACAAGTTTGTGAACAAAATTTGAGAGAAATAGGCCTTTTGTGTACATAGAAAAAGTCTTAGATCTTTGCTAAAATTGGAAAATTGGAGCTAAAACAAAAGTGTTGCGTTTATATTTTTGTTCAGTATATATATATATATATATATATGTGTACATCCAAACACCAAACAGAGATGATTCTTCTGGTTTTGACTTTGTATTTAAGGCACATTCACACATTTTGGACACAGTTTGATCACATGAAATATTGTGGAAATCTTCTTCTGTCTCGGCGGCTCTGATTCTTCTGTCTTCAAATGGTTTCTTTTTGACATTTCACATCTTGGACTCACTCAAATAAAAACTTGAAGTCTGTATTTCTTTGTAAACGTACAACATCTTTGGAACATTTGACATGTTGGGGGTAGCCTCATGTTTGTCAGGCTGTCCTGATCCTGGATCTGTTTCTTTCCCCCCCCTCATTTTCTCATGCGTTGGTTCCTCTGGGATATTTTTGAATTCTCACAGTCTCTTAAAGAAAAAACAAAACAAACACACACAGCCTTTAGTTAATTCTGAGATAAATGACTGCATTTTCTCAGACAGCATTAGATCGAATACTAATTTAAACATACTCTATAGTGTCTTCAGGACTAACGTTGTACATTTAGATTTCTAATAATTACCAGTGGATCATGTTGTTCCATTTGGAGGATGAGGAAGTTGTTTCTGTCATCTCATTTCTTCTCATCTCTCTTTTTGATGTTGTTCGTCATCATCTTCATTCATTCAGGTCTCGTCTCTTTACTCCAGGTGGGATTTATCTCCATCATCTTTCTCTTACTGGGCTGGGTCCCTCATCTGTGTGTGACTCCTGGGGCTGTTGCTGATTGTCTTTCTCTTCATCAGGACTGTTCCCTCATCTGTGTTTGACTCCTGGGGCTGTTGCTGATGTTCTGTCTCTTCATCAGGTCTGGTCCCTTGTCTGTGTTTGAAGCCTCGAGTTTTGCTGCTGTAGTTTTTCATCATTTGGGGTCTTGGAGTCTCCCAAAGAGAGATGTGATGGAAAAATAAAACAGATAAATCTTTAGTTAAGTCTGGGATAAATAACACATTTTATGTTTATATTTCCTTGAAAACATAAAATACCTTTTGAGCCATTTTATGTGTTGCTGTTGTTCGTCTCTGTGATCTGATCCTGTATCTGTATCTCATCTCCTCTCTCATCCTGTCCCTCATCTCTTGTGTCCTACTGGGGTCCCCTGGTGTCTTCTCTTCAGTTTGGGTCCTGGAATCAAAGAGAGAGAGAAAACAAACAAACAAACAAACAAACAGAATCCAAAGCAAAATATCTCTCCTGCTGTTCTGTGTTTTACCAAATGATGAAATATTTTATAATTTCAGAGCAGAAACTGTGGTGAGATCAGTTTGCACCTAATTATTATTGTACTGTCCTCTCTATGTGTTGTACTTCCAAAGTGTTAACATAGATAGACAGCAAGCCAAACTCCTTTTCAAGAGCCAGGAAGTGAGCGCTCTTGCTCCTTTAATGACTTCTTTTTACAGCAGGTAAGTCAGGTTGACAACATTGAATTGGAGTAAAACTAGAAAAGAAAATACAAAATATACTGAACTGGACTGTTATAATAAAACAGGTAAATATGAACAGTCTAGTAATTTGTAAGAACAATATGTATCCAGAAACTAAATATTAGCACTGGCAGTACTATAAATGATACATCAAGTGAGTAGCAGATATGTATACAGCAGTACTGTTACCTCATTAGCTCAAACATCAAATGTGTACAAACGTGAAAATATGTTCATAAAAACTCATAGATATAAACTGTCAAGCATGTAGAGAACATCTATAACTTACAGCCATTGCTTTCTGAGGGATTCACACGGAGGATTGCTTTAGGTTTAACAGGAGAACCAGGCAGATTTTACCGTGCTTTTTCTGTTTACAGGTACTTCTACTTCCTACTTCCTGTTTCCTGTACCTTTCTGATTTCAAAATAAAACCATGAACCACAAAACCAGCAATACTTTGTGGAAACAACAACACACCTATCTTTTAACAGTCAACTTTTTCTCTTTAACACATTAAACACATTCCGGGCAGAACACTCCCCGTCTGGCATTCGCTGATGCCACTTATGATTTAACTGTCCTTACTTGACCTTTGACCTTCTCTCGGCAGGAGCAACACAACGTCAGAGACAGGCCTTAAGAATGTCTTTACTTTGTCTTGTGATGATGTCCTGACCTCGATTTTGCGGACTTTGCCATCACTGCTTGGGAGTGTGGAGGTGACCAGACCCATTGGCCACTCGTTGCGAGGTGCTTGGTCTTGTTTGAGAAGCACAACGTCCCCAACTTGCAGGTTTCGACATGCTGTGTGCCACTTGCGTCTTGGCTGAAGAGTATGGAGATATTCATTCCTCCATCGGGACCAGAACTCATTTGCCAGTGCCTGCACTTGTCTCCACTGACACTTGAAAAGATCCTTTTCGTTGAAACTGCCAGCTGGAGCAGGCATACTTGGTTTTTGGGTTAGGAGCATAGCAGGCGTCAGCAGCATTGGTGAAGAAGGATCAGAGGAGACAGGGACTAATGGTCTTGCATTGATGATAGCAGACACCTCTGCCATCAGAGTACAGAGCACTTCATGAGTCAGGTGAGTATGTCTGGTTTGCAGCAACATGCAGTCGAGTATCCTCCGGGTTACGCCAATCATGCGTTCCCAGACTCCTCCCATGTGGGATGCATGTGGGGGGTTGAATTCCCATGTACAACCATTCTCGTGGAGGAACTTCAGGATGTTGGTTTGACTTGGATCATCCCGTCCCATGCCCAGTTCCGAACTGGCTCCAACAAAATTTGTGCCTCTGTCCGATCTCAGCTGCTTAGCTGGCCCTCTTATTGCAAAAAACCTTCGCAGGGCGTTGATGCAACTGTTGGTGTCCATAGACTCTATGACTTCCACATGTACAGCTCTGGTACTCATGCATGTAAAAAGAATAGCCCACCGCTTACTCTGGGCTGCTCCACCCCTTGTGCGTCGGGTGACCACATTCCAGGGCCCAAAAACATCCAGTCCCACATATGTAAATGGTGGGGATGTGCTCAGACGTTCTGGTGGGAGATCGGCCATTTTTTGGGTCTCAAGTTTTCCCCTCAGCTTGCGGCATGTGACACAGTGATGAAGAATTGAACTTATTAGCCTCTTGCCAGCAACAATCCACAGGCCACCTGCCCTGATCGCTCCCTCTGTGAACTGCCGCCCTTGATGTTTCACCTTTGTGTGGTAATGACTCACCAGTAGTCTTGTGATGTGACTTTGTTTTGGGAGAATAATAGGATTTTTTACCTCAGGATTGACTGATGTATGTCTCAGACGTCCTCCAGTCAGCAGGATCTCATCACACATGAAAGGATCAAGATCCAGGATTGCACTTGATCTTGAGATTGCTCTGTTCTCTTGTAGTGCAGCATACTCTTCTGGATAAGCATCCCTTTGGACAGACTTGAGTATGACCAGCTTTGCTGCTGCCAACTCCTCTGGAGTGCGAGGTTTGTTGCACTGATGCCATCTTTTACATGTATCTGATGAGTCTGACCTGTACGAACGAGCCTGGTGGATCAAGAAGGAAACCGCTCTCAGCAGAGACTCCCAGGAAGAGAAGCGTTGGAACCGTTCTGAGGTAAGTTTAGCTTCATTTATGTAAGTAGCAAGTGTGGTCAGCTGAGGTCTCACATCCACATCTACTCCTGGATCCACTAGCTCAAAGGACTCATGTGTTTCAGACTGAAGGGGTTTGTGAAGGAACGCTGGTCCTGTAAACCACATGGTGTCAGCGAGCCGCGATGCAGGTACGGACCTGGTGGCCAGATCAGCTGGATTTTGATCTGAAGGCACATAGTACCACTGTTGTGGAGAAGTTGTCCGACGTATACGGTGAACACGGTTGTGAACGTATACAAAAAATCGCCTGGAGTCGTTGTGAATATATCCAAGGACAACTTTGCTGTCACAATAAAATTTGACCACGTCTGGCTTGTGGTCAAGCTCATCGAGGATCAGTTCAGCCATTTCAACGGCCAGCACAGCTCCGCACAGTTCAAGGCGCGGGATAGTGGGCTCAGGCTGAGGGGCTAGCTTTGCTTTTCCGAGCACGAAGCCAACTTTACACTGCCCTCCTGTCGTGATGACTCTCAGGTAAGCTACCACTCCGATAGCCCAGTTAGAAGCGTCAGAGAACAGACATAACTCAGACTGTGTGGCACTGGAGAAGGACTGCTGAATGTATGAGCGAGGAATGTGGAGGCTGCTCAACTCTTGTAGCGATTTTTTCCATGTTTCCCACTTGATAAACTTGTCTGCAGGAAGTTCGGTGTCCCAGTCATGAATGTCAGCAGAAAGTTCCCTGAGTAGTGCGCGTCCCCGAATTGTCACTGGCGCAACCAAGCCCAATGGGTCAAAAAGGCTATTGACTGTGGACAGCACTCCACGTCGGGTGAATGGCTTGTCATCGACTGCTACTCTGAATGTGAAGGTGTCAGAGTCTATGTTCCAACACAAACCAAGGCTTCTTTGTACAGGCAAAGCTTCGTCATCGAGGCCTAAGTCTTTCAGGCCTGCAGCCAGGTCCCCAGGTGTGAAGGCTTGCATCACTGTGATGCTGTTTGAGGCAATTTTGTGCAGTTTCAGATTTGATTCCCCCAGTGAAGCTTGAGTGCGCTTAAGCAGGTTGATTGCCTCAGTCTCCGTTGAGAGGGAGATGAGCCCGTCATCTACATAAAAGTGTCTGTCGACGAAGTGGCGTGAGCCGGATCCATACTTCTGCTCACCTGCTTGGGCTGCTCTTCGAAGGCCATATATGGCTACTGCAGGTGAGGGGCTGTTCCCAAACACATGCACTCGCATTCGGTACTCTGTCACCTCCTTAGTCAGGTCATTATCCTTATGCCAGAGGAATCTTAAGAAGTTTCTGTGGTCTTCTCTCACCAAGAAATTGTAGAACATTTGTTGAATGTCAGCTGTGAGTGCGACAACTTCCTTTCTGAACCTGAGCAGCACTCCGAGCAGGGAGTTATTTAGATCAGGGCCCGAAAGCAGGACACTGTTGAGGGAGAGGCCCTCTTCTTGAGCACTTGAGTCAAAAACAACTCGTATTTGACCCGGTTTTTGGGGGTGGTACACCCCGAAAATGGGTAGGTACCAACACTCTTCATTTTCGTGGAGAGGGGGTGCTTCCTCAGCATGCCTGTTGTCAAAGAGCTTCTCCATAAAAGCAACAAACTGTTCTTTCATTTCAGGATTTTTGTTCAAGGCACGTTGCAAGGAGCGGAGGCGGGAGAGAGCTTGAGCTCTGTTGTTTGGGAGACGTGGTCTGGGCAACTTGAATGGTAGGGGAGCGATCCAGCTGTTTTGTTCATCTCTCTGAAACTCCATTTCCATGATCTCCAGAAATGTCTCATCCTTGAAAGACAAGGCAGGTTTGTTATCGTTGTCTGTTCTCACAAACACGTCCATTCCAAGTTTGTCTTTGGCAGGCACAACAGAAGTAGCACAACTAGACGGATGAGCGGAGATACAGCGTCTGTTCTCCCCGCCGTAGCCTGCTTTCTCTTTAAGGCTGATGTGATCATGACATGGTGTCAGAAAAGACGGACGTCCATTTTGCAGGACGTTGGTCTTGAAGACAGATACATTGGGTTTGTGGGTACTGTCGATGCAAACTTCTCCTACTATCACCCACCCTAAGTCCAAACACTGGGCAAAAGGGGCATTGTGGGGCCCATTGATTTGCTGCCTCACCTTGTGAACACGTATGAGGTCTCTCCCCAGCAGGATTAAGATCTGTGCTTCAGGATCGATCCTTGGGATGTAAGGTGCCAAGGAACTCAGGTGAGCGTGGGAAAGAGCAACCTCTGGTGAGGGAATTTCTGATCTGTTACTCATGATCTCATTACATTCAATGAGTGGAGGTAAGTCCAAACACACTTCACCATTCACCGCTTCTATCTTAAAACCAACTGCCTTCCTTCCAGTCATTTCAGTGGTTCCAGCACAGGTCCTCATCAGGTAAGGTGCATGGCTTCCATGGATGTCAAAGAGCTGGAAAAACTCTGATTTGGCCAGCGAGCGATTGCTCTGATCGTCAAGAATGGCATACATTTTGACTGAGCGTTCTCTTTGTCCTTGTGGGAAAACTTGCACTAGGCATATCTTTGCACAAGATCGTGCCGGGAGACCTTCTCCACAGACCTCGGTGCACCTTGAGCTTATCTCTGGAAGAGAACTGTTTTGCTGTTCTCTGTCTGACTCTGTCGTAGGAGCCATTGGAGATGAGAAGGAAGTGTCTGGATGCATGACTGTGCAGTGTTGATTACTCTCACACTCGTTACATTTCAGCTCCACTGGACATTCTCTGGCCAGATGATCGGCCGAGCAGCATCTGAAACAACGTCTGTGTTCTTTTAGTAATTTCTTGCGCTCTGTGAGTGGCTTCATTTTAAAGGCTCTACATTTCTCCAGAGGATGAGTTTTATTGTGAATTGGACAGAACTTAGATGTATCAGTATTGTTTTTCTTTTCAGTCCCTGTTCTATGCATTGAGCTTGAATCTGCTGTTGCTGAAACATCTGTCTTATGCACAGATATAGCTGTCCTCACTGCATCATGCCTTGCCAATGCGGTACTGAGTGCGGTTGCTGTTTGTCAATACAAAGCTAGGATCATTTCTGGCTTTTGCCTGACTTGTGACAAAGTCAGCAAAGAAGGAGAAAGGAGGAAAGCAAACCTTGTATTGTTCTTTGTAACGTGAACCAGCTGACAGCCATTTTTCTTGTAAGCCCGGTGGCAACTTTTCAACGATGGGATTAATCCCTCGAGGTGTGTCAAGGTAGCTGAGTCCAGGTAAGTACCCATCCTCCTTAGCCGAGAGTAGCTCCATGAGCAGGTCACTAAGTTCTCTTAACTTAATGTTCTCTTTTGAAGTGAGACGAGGAAAACTGTCCAGCCGCTTAAATAAAGCATTCTCTATCACTTCAGGGGTGGCGTAGCACTCTTCGAGTCTTGACCAAGATAAATCGAGTGCAGCTTGAGGGTTATTAACATGGACAGCTAGTAGTCTTTTAATGTGTTCAGATGACTCCTTTCCAAGCCATTTTACAAGCAGATCCAACTCCTCACTGGCTGTTAGCTCTAAGCCCTGAGTTGCATTGAAGAAGGAGGACTGCCAGGCTCTGAAGCTCTCAGGCTGGTCATCGAATTTAGTAAGCCCTGTGGTTACCAACTCCCTGCGGGCGAGGTACTTAGCAAAGTCTATCATGTTAGCAGCTGGAGTGGTAGGAGATATCTGTGTGTTGTTCCCTGGGAAATTATCTGAGTAACTTGCTTGCCTGAATGAAGAGGAGCCCCACTCCTGATTGGTTTTAAAGGAACACTGAGGGTGCTGAAGGTGTGAGCTGGGGTGGTGAGGCATATGCGTCTGGTGCTCTGGTGCTGGTAAGTATTCACTCTGCTTTATGTGTCTTGGCGTTATGGGCGTGACATCACAGTGATGTGGAGAGCTTAGCTCAGGGGCTTTCTGCTTTGTTAATGGCATTGTATTGTTAATATGGAGAGAAGGAGGTATATCCGTTGAGGGTGTGGCAGATTTGATGCTGACCTGAGTTTGATGTTCCAGGTAAGCTTCTGTTCGCTGTCTTATTATCTGTGGTGAGACGCCGCTCCTGGCGCTACGCATATCCTCACATTCCGTCCCTGCAGCAGCTTCTAAAACTTCAGCCTCTGCGATGGCAGCAGCAGCTGCTTTTTCCAGTTCTAGTGTCTCCAAGTCTGCTTGTAAGGTAGCCTTTTCCAAATCTAATTTGGCTTTCTGTTTTTTCAGTTCCGACTCCTTTTGTGCAAACGTGACCCTTGTGCGGGCAGCTTCAGCTTTGGCTCTTGCTTTAGCAGCAGCGCTGGATACTGAAAACTTGGAAGATGATGTTTGCTTTGAGCTGGACACTGATGATGACTTTTCATCTTTATCTGTTGTCTGGGGTTCCATAACTCCGGCGGATGAATCCTTCTAATAATATGGCTTTTTACTGTACTGTCCTCTCTATGTGTTGTACTTCCAAAGTGTTAACATAGATAGACAGCAAGCCAAACTCCTTTTCAAGAGCCAGGAAGTGAGCGCTCTTGCTCCTTTAATGACTTCTTTTTACAGCAGGTAAGTCAGGTTGACAACATTGAATTGGAGTAAAACTAGAAAATAAATACAAAATATACTGAACTGGACTGTTATAATAAAACAGGTAAATATGAACAGTCTAGTAATTTGTAAGAACAATATGTATCCAGAAACTAAATATTAGCACTGGCAGTACTATAAATGATACATCAAGTGAGTAGCAGATATGTATACAGCAGTACTGTTACCTCATTAGCTCAAACATCAAATGTGTACAAACGTGAAAATATGTTCATAAAAACTCGTAGATATAAACTGTCAAGCATGTAGAGAACATCTATAACTTACAGCCATTGCTTTCTGAGGGATTCACACGGAGGATTGCTTTAGGTTTAACAGGAGAACCAGGCAGATTTTACCGTGCTTTTTCTGTTTACAGGTACTTCTACTTCCTACTTCCTGTTTCCTGTACCTTTCTGATTTCAAAATAAAACCATGAACCACAAAACCAGCAATACTTTGTGGAAACAACAACACACCTATCTTTTAACAGTCAACTTTTTCTCTTTAACACATTAAACACATTCCGGGCAGAACAATTATTGTTCATGTAATAGAGTACGTTTTGGGGAATATTGACATAGTACCAAATGTAGTGAGATAATTAACTCCAGTTTCAGCATTCCAAGTATTTATAATGATCTAAGGATGGCTTTTGACAATTAATAACATTTTAAAAGTATTTATCTAACAATCAGCAGACCAACAGCATGAACAGGAAATAGTATCAATTCAAGAGTTTTCAAACTCACCTTTACATATTTCATCTGCTCCAATCTTCCACTCAGTCAACCAATCATGTGACACATTGTTATGAGGAGGCGGCGGTCTTACCTGTTAAATGAGCCTCTCCCAGATTCCACCATGACTGACAGGCTACATACAGGTGGACGATGAATTTTACTTACCTTTTCTGTACCATGTCACCAGACCCCATGTGGACCGAAATCACTTAAATTACTACATCAAATAAAATCAGATCAGATCAAATCATTTAAAATGACCTCAAATAAAATCTGATCGGGTCAGATGAACTCACTTAAAATCAATTCAAATGAAACTTTATGAGATCAAATGGAATCACATACAGAGACATAATCACATCAGATCGATTAAAATATTAAAATATTAATACACAAATTAATCCAAATAACATGTAATCCTCCTCCTCCTCCTGTAGGAATAGCGCGGGGAGGAAGACGATTAAGGATGGGCAGACTGTGCCGGACCTGAGGTTCAAGGAGAAGAAAGGGAAGATCTAGAAGATCTGGAGAATAAGTTGGGGACGAAGGGGCGGGGGGGCGAGGAAGATAAACAGGGAGATGTAGGGGAGGAGGAGGAAGAGGAAGAGGGGTTGGTGTAAGGGGTAGAGGGAGGGCTAGGGAGGGAGACATGAGGTGTGAGAGGAGGGCACCTGGGAGCGGAGCACCGGGAAGAGCTGCTGGAGACCACCGGTGCTGGGACCCTCCTCAGGATCAGTCTGGAGCTGCCGGGCTGGCTGGGGTCGGGGATGAAGACAGACGTCCAAACGGAACGCTGAGGAAGAGGAAGACAGAAACAAAGCTTTAAACTTCTGCTGCAGGTCACATAAAATGCACCATCGGCTGTTTGATTATTGATGATTACTTGTCCAATGATTATGACTACAACCCAATAAAAGTTCATTTATGTTAACAGAGGATAAAAATATCAAGTGTGTCTTTAGTTGAAGCTGCTCTATATAGCAGCTGTAATGAAAATGAACACAATGAGGCCAAATAAATGAACACATGAGGGATTATGTTGAATAAAGTTCATGAGTAAATCAGCTAAACAAAGTGTATGAAGACCAAATCAACGACACACAACTTTAATTATTATTTCAGTGTTAGTCTGTAGGAACAGGATTTTAAATACTGCAGTTTTATTCTTGCACTAATTCAGCCACAACCTGATTTTATACAACCCAAGCTTTAGTAGAAAAATTGACTAACATTAGAAATTTGCAGCATTTATTTTAATGCTATATTTGTCTAAATATTAGTGGATTATTGGAGAGGAGCAGGAAAAATATTCTAAAAAATCAATTAATTGCTCTCAATCCCACATTTGTGACTCCACTTGTAGTCAAATTTGTGCTGTTTCTTTTCATGATGCTTTAGAAACAATCAGACTTGGCTTCAGAAGACCTGGAACACCAGGAGCACCAGGAGCACCAACAAACTGCCCTATAAGAAACTTGCTGTAAAGATGACAGTTTTTACTTAATCCAGACAAATTATACATGGATTTGTTCAGCAGCTTCTTAGGATGATAATGGTGATGTCATTTCAACAATATGAGCTACAGTTTTCTACAGATCCTCATTTGTTTAGAAGCTAGAATCTGTTTCTCTGCTAGATAACAGAGCTAACATGTTAGCTGTAAGTGAACGTACTCCTTATTCAAATTAAAAACAGCATTTTAGTTTGGCATCAGCTTTTCATCCTTAGAATATCCCAAATCTTTCACACATTGTAGATATGATTCAACTTCTAAAGGCAGCATTGGAGTATCAGCTCTTACATCCAGCATTCATTCCCACTATTTCCTCAGAATGTTACCTACATTAAACCTAAAGTGTTATCATTTAATAAAGTGCATGTTTCGGAAAGTCTCAAAATGCAGAAATATAGAGCAAATAAAAGTTTCATTTCAATAAAACTTACAGCTCTCATGCTCAAACAAGGTCTGTCCTCGTCAGCGGGTCAACCTCTGCTGTAAATCTAAAGGAAAGAGTAAAACTCCTGGAGAGAGGTTGTCGTCTTCAAGAAAAACCCTCAATGAAGGTTGTTTTCACAGAAAAACTCCTCAATGAAGGTTGTCTTGTCCAAAAAACTTCGATGAAGGTTGTTTTCACAGAAAAACTCCTCGATGAAGGGTTTAGTCTCAGTAAAGCACTTGGATAGATGTTCACTCTGCCAAAAGCTTGAGAGAACTGGGCTGACACTCAGTCCGTATTTAGTTTAAATAATGATCATGTTGGAATGATGCACTTGGAGACGAACCATAGCAACCATAGAAACGGCCAGTCTAGACAAGCACACAGAGATTCCATAATTAAACAGATGTTTTTAGAGTAACATGGACAAATTTAATGTCATACAAAGACAACATAAGAATGAACAGATGCAGATTTATTTGATCTGATTACTGGTTGGTGGTTTCTTGGTGAAGTAACATGAAAAGGCCGCCAGATGATGCTGTTTACAGAGAACTGACTGTCTCCAGGGTCTTAGGGTTCATGTCTCCCTCTTTCCTTCAAAGTTAACCAGCAAACACTGAGGTATTTGTTTTTATGTTTTATGTTTCTGAGAGACACTCTTGAAGCCAGTGAGTAAGAGACTTATTGTACTCTTTCATTTATTAGTCAGTCATTTAAAATTTTACTAATAATTCCAATAGGTTTCCTGGAAAAATGTCATCTGGTCCTAATTACAGGGGAAATTTTAATATTCTTGTTGTAGCTGTATTTAACATTTTTGCAAGTTGAGCTGACCTGATGCACTGATTGGGAAATACTAGCATTTAATCAACAATAATTAGAAGTGTTACAGTTGAACCTGATCTCTATTTTCTCTAGAATTACCACCAAATAATACAAAAAGGAAATTGACTGAAAATGTTTGATCTGCAACATGTTTCTACAGTAGCCCAGAATGGACAAACCAAACACTGTCTCTGGAAAGGGACGTTTACATTTGTAGCAGCTACCATAAGAAAGGGTGAGGCGAGGTGTATTCAAGCTGGTTGAAATCTGCAACCTCACCGCTGGATGGCACTAAATTCTGCACACTGGACCTTCATAGAGGAGAAAAGGTTGATTCCTTGTAATGGCCTTCACCAAGGAGGTTATGTTTTTACCCATGTCTGTTTGTCCGTTTATTTGTCTGTTTGTTTGTTTGCAGGATTACACAAAAACGTCTGAACTGATTTTCATGAAACTTTGTGGAGGGATGGGTCAGACAAGCTACGCAGACATCTGCTGGATTTGGCCTTGGGTGAAGTACTGTATGCACTCTTTGATGCTCCATGTAGAAGAGGGTCTGGTCTCTGGTTCTGGTCTACATGGTCCTTAAAGGATGAACCACCATCCAGTCCTACTGAGTGAGAATGCCCTGAAAGCTCCAGCCCACTGGCCTGGACCAATCAGATGGTACAGATATGAAGTACAAGGACCCAGCAAAACCTGCAGTGGAGGGTTAGGGTTCCCTCGTCAAGAATGTGTGGTTGGAGCCCCACCTGCTCTGCTGAGAGTCCAGGTAAGGGATGACATCCACCTGTGTTCAGAGCAACAATATCTAGAAGACAGAGAAGAAACCAATGTTTGAGATTTAAAGGTTTCCATATGATAAAAAAAGGTTTGTCATGAAACAAAGTTTCCACTGTGGTCAAAAGATAATGTCTAACTTCTCTGGTTCAATGTAAAGAATCAAAAAGTCCAGTCTTCTTTACTCGACTACTAGTTAGTACTTTTAACCCTCATGCTGTGTCAATTTTTTCAGCCTTTTTGTAATGTTCACGGTCAAATTGATGAGGCACAAAATAACAGTATCAAGGTACTTTTGTTGTCTAACTCTCCCTCAAGCAATAACGGTAACAATGACCACATTTACCATTTATCTCAGATTAATGACATTTTTTTTGTATAATTAGTTAATTATTTTAATCAACACATTGTTTTTTTCTTGTACATACAATAAATGAAGCAAGTGTTTTTAAGACTATTAAAAAATGTATTTAGCAAACTGTGGATCTGAAAATTCCTTTGTCTTATTCAGTGTTAGAATAACAAAACAAGTGCAGAACAAATAGAAGCACACGAAAAATGGTGCAATTTTTATGCCAACTGTAAAATAAATCAATAAATATTTCATTTCTTAATTTCTGACCACTAAACAGCACATAATGAATACATTATCACTGTGTGGGTATTACAAATGTATTTGCCGCATTTTGCACATGTGGAGGATGTCTTTTTGTGATGGACACTTCTGGCAACGCTTCCTCTTGTTCCCACCAGCAACCCACAATGAAGAAAAGACAATTAGTTCATGTTGTGTACAAATTACTCTGAATTTACAAATGAAAGTTTTCACACAGTAACAACAACAGCAGAAAAAATGTGTCATTAAAGATTCAAATATCATTAAATCAGAATTAAAACAAAGCCACATACTTTGTACATCAAGTATGTACAAGATTGGAGTGGCTGTGGCTCAGGAGGTAGAGCAGTCGTTGACGCATTGAAAGGTCCGTGGTTCGATACCCAGCCCCTGCAGGTCTACCAGTCAAAGTATCCTTGAGCAAAGATACTAAACTCCAATTTGCTCCCCAGGCGCCGTAATGTAGTGGCAGCTCACTGCTCCTCGGGGATGGGTCAAATGCAGAGAAAGAATTTTCCCCGGTGGGATTAATACAGTCTCTCTCTCAAATACTATCAAGCTTCCATTGCTAAACAAGGGATTTGACTCCTTTTTAAAGATAATTATTCCCTTCTGTGACACCAATATTCAAAAAAGACTAATTTTATTGTCATGTTTCGACCAAATACTGGACCCAAATGCAGACAAAACAGGAGGTCGAGAGTGCAGTTCAGGGATTTAAATAATGCAAACATAACATAACAGTCCAAAATGAAAGGCCGGGACAAAGTAAAAAAACAAAGACAAAAACTTACACAGGGGTAGATGCCAAGATCATACCAGGGAACACTGGAGAACACACGGGCAAAACAGACAAACTGACAATGAACACCATAGCAACATACCCACGGGTAAAAGTTGGACAATACTATGTGTACGACTGATTTAATGAGACACAAACAGGTTAGTGGTAGTAAAAAGTATATTTAAAGCTTCCACTACTGTTGATACGTGGTGTAGCCATCTTGGACTTTGAGGTCTGGGTGATGGGGTTCTGGTGCGTTCCAGTTGTTCCATTGCCTTCTCGGAACTTCTATGTGTTGCTATGGTGTTTGTATGGGCTACTAGTTGTTTATATTCTAAAAGGGCAAACACAACCAGTGTTTTCTTGGAGGCGTCCGTCTTGTTTTCCAACTTGTTTAACTGGAACTCGTCAACTCGGGTGTGACGTCATTCCCAGCTTTCCGAGTTTTTTCAGAGTTCCGAGGTAAAGGAAAGCACCATTCCCCCGACTTTCTGAGTCGGAAATCCAACTTTGGGGGCGTTCCAGTTGAAACTTCCAACTGGGAACTCAGAAATTCCAACTTCTCAGTACACCATGAGATCACTACAACCTTTTTGATACAGATGAACGTAAAACACACATCACCACATATATATTTCAAAAATGTATAGGCCTGCCTCTGATCGTGGATATAGTCTATATTTATTTGTTAGAGCCTAAATACATAAATATGTAAATGTAATTTAATGTAATTATATTGTTTGCATGCAGATATGGATCAAATTATTTGAGGATTGTTTATGTTGTTACATTTTTAATTGAATGGCAGCATTGTGTATCGGTCCGGAGGTGAGACTTCTCCTCTGTGTCAAACAGTTTTTGACCGCAGTAAAATTGTTGTTTTTGAAAGTCTAAAAACCAACAAATATGGACAGAAGAAGAATATTTTGTGAGATAAAAACATGTTCTGAATTTTGAGAATGATTACATCCACCTTTTTTCAATACATTTTGACTTTTGGACTTTACAAATCTGGAAAAGTTTGGTTCATAGTGTAGCAGAATAAATACACAGTGCATGGCAGCTTGCGTTTCTGCTATGTACTCTTAATTATTTTGTAGTCGCACATCCACTATAAATACTGGTAGATCTCCTCTGAGCCTTCCTCTTCTCCTGACGGCGAGCACACGCCCGTTTCCTGCTCACCTGACTTCCGCCTCATCTGCAGGTCTCTGTTGCTCCCATTGTGATTTTTTACATTGTTGTTTATTGTAGTTATTTAATCTTTTTAGAGCTTCTCCTTCCCTCAAAGTGCTCCGTCAAGGATCGCTATTGGTACAGGTATGTCACTAATTTTATGCTGTGATCCCCTCATGCTGCGCTGCTGGTGAATGACTGTGTTTGCATTAGGTTAATGCTGTATTAGCTGTGCCATAGGCTCACTCCTCCCTGAGCTCAAGCCACACTACACAGCGGTACGTAACTCTCCCTTTGTTATGTTGCTAGATTATATTGTAGTATTGCCTATGCCTTAACCTGGCGTATTATGTGTCACAAGGACTGTGGGTCAATTGATAAAAACTGCTGCTTTACCTGTAAGATTGCCTGCTTTGCCTATACAGCTGCCTGGTTTGCCCGTACGACTGCCTGCTTTGCCCGTAAGACTGCCTGCTTTGCCCGTAAGACTGCCAGACTGCCTGCTTTGCCCGTAAGACTGCCTGCTTTGCCCGTAAGACTGCCTGCTTTGCCCGTAAGACTGCCAGACTGCCTGCTTTGCCCGTAAGACTGCCTGCTTTGCCCGTAAGACTGCCTGCTTTGCCCGTACGGCTGCCTTTACCTGTACGACTGCCTGCTTTGCCCATACAACTGCCTGCTTTGCCTATACGGTTGCCTGCTTTGCCCGTATGACTGGCTGATTTGCCCGTACGACTGCCTTTGCCCGTACGACTGCCTGCTTTGCCTATACGGTTGCCTGCTTTGCCCGCATGACTGGCTGCTTTGCCCGTACGATTGCCTGCTTTGTCTATACGGTTGCCTGCTTTGCCCGTATGAGTGGCTGCTTTGCCCGTACGATTGCCTGCTTTGCCTATACGGTTGCCTGCTTTGCCCGTACGACTGCCTGCTTTGCCTATACGGTTGCCTGCTTTGCCCGTACGATTGCTTGCTTTGACTATACGGTTGCCTGCTTTGCCAGTAAGACTGCCTGCTTTGCCCGTACGACTGCCTTCTTTACCTATACGGTTGCCTGCTTTGCCCGTACGACTGGCTGCTTTGCCCGTACGATTGCCTTCTTTACCCGTACGATTGCCTTCTTTACCTATACGGTTGCCTGCTTTGCCCGTACGACTGGCTGCTTTGCCCGTAGGACTGGCTGCTTTGCCCGTAGGACTGGCTGCTTTGCCCGTAGGACTGGCTGCTTTGCCCGTACGACTGGCTGCTTTGCCCGTACGACTGCTTTGCCTGTATGACTGGCTGCTTTGCCTATACGGTTGGCTGCTTTGCCCGTACGATTGCTTGCTTTGACCATGCGGTTGCCTGCTTTGCCAGTAAGACTGCGTGCTTTGCCCGTACGACTGCCTTCTTTACCTATACGGTTGCCTGCTTTGCCCGTACGACTGGCTGCTTTGCCCGTACGCTTGCCTTCTTTACCTATATGTTTGCCTGCTTTGCCCTTACCACTGGCTGCTTTGCCCGTACGACTGGCTGCTTTGCCCGTACGACTGCTTTGCCTGTATGACTGGCTGCTTTGCCTAGAAGGTTTCCGGCTTTGGCTATACGGTTGCCTGCTTTGCCTGTACCACTGCCTGCTTTGCCTGTACGACTGGCTGCTTTGCCTGTACGACTTCTGCCTTGACTGCACTGGTCTTTGCGCTGCCTACACGGCTTTCTGCTCCGCCTATACGGCTTTTGGACTTGGCGGTATAGCTATGTGCTTGGCCTGTAGCTATATTACCATATGTGTTGATCTGTTGCGGTGGTGAAGTTATTGTGTGCAGGCTTCATTTACTCTTCTCCTTTAGTCTGAGCCATTTTTAACATATGTATGGGGTTTAAGGTGACCAGATGTCCCGCTTTGTGCAGGACTGCACAGCATTTTTATCCCTTGTCCCGCGTCCCACATATTGAGACTGTGTCACACATTTTGATTAGCTCTAGCTTAGAAAAGTAAATTGGGCTTTTATCCAATGGCTGTGAAGAAAGCTATGAAGCCTTTCATCAAGGGATGGGGTTTGTGTGTGGGGCTGTCAATCAAACTATACACATGTGGGTCAAGCACAGGTAAACATGTCACCGTCTATGATGCCTTAGAGGTGAAAAATGATGAAAACTGCCACAAAGAAACGGTGATGCAGCTACTGGGAAAACACTTAGAACTAAGCCGGTGGAGGCGGTTCTCAAAGAGTTTTTACCTTTTAGCCAGAGTTATTTTTTCAGTCTCACATGGGAGAGAATACGACATGAAGCGTCACGGTTTATGTGAGTCACAACGTGAGGCTCAAGAAGAGATGTGCTGATCTATGAATGCATTCCTACTGAAACCAAAAGATGACTGTGAGACAGGTAACAGCAGCTGAAACAACCAGCGTTTACCATACTGTAACACTCCCAGTCATACAGACCAACACACTGGTGCAGTAATACAACAGTAGCACCAGTCAGACTCAGAGACGGCAAAAAATGTCATGCAGTCGTACAGAAGCAGTGGTCATAGTTCCAGATGTCAGAGTTAAAAACACCAATGGACCAACTCCAACGTGATAAAAACAAACACACCATTTTCTGTGAACTCAGGTTTTGTTTTATGTAATATTTTATTTTGTGCCTACATTTTTATGAAATGCAGTCGTTTAATTTGGGATAGGAGGATGAATATTTAGACTTAATGTGAATAATGCTGCTGCTTTTCTTTAGTATATGGTTGTATTATCTTCAGTGTATGGGTCTACATGACAAGTGTGAATAACTTTAATAGTCAAGTTATGTGTTAATAGCTGTTGTTGGAGAAAATATAGGTAGGATCAGACCTGAATCTAAATGTGTTACTTGTCTTTTTTGGTTATACTATGGGCTCGCCCTCACTTTTAAACACCCACATGATCTACACCTTTTTAAAACACCAGTAGAATACTTCAAAGAATAGATCCCTACGTCAGCAACCTGTCCTGTTTTATTGTGCTTAGTTTAGTCAGATTCACTGTTAAAATAAAAAATAAAAAACAACTACTTTAAAGAGTTAGTGGGATAAAAATAGGAGTACAAGCAGACTATCAGACAATACAATAAGTACTGTGAAATTTAATAATATGATAATAATAATATGTTAAAGTTTTTAACATGCTACAGACCTAACCTGTCACCTGCGTAATGTATTGTGTGTGTTTATTTTTTTAAGTTAGATGGACATTATATCAAATTGTAGGCTACTTCTCAGCATTGGTCATGTGTCCCATGACTCTTTGTCCTACATTTGGTTTGTTGGGATCTGGTCACCCTAATGGGGTTTAGTGTGGGGATTCATTTCTGTAAGTTTAATAATGCTTTACATTCATAATTTATAATTAGTTCCTACATCAGAGTATAGTTTGGGGAATGTATTTTGCTGTTTGGAATTTTGAGCAAGTTATTCCAATTATGTATGGTTATTTAGCTGATTTAGTTCATGTTGTGCAGCTCACCTGCTGAGACCGTTGCATGCAGGTGTGCTGGCTTATTTGGATTTTTTTTTGTTTATTTCCAAATTCTGCTTTATATTGTATTTATATTTTTGTATTAATTTTAATTTATTTCGGAATTCTGTATCGTTTTGTATTTTGTATGAATTTTCTTTATCTGTTTTGTTGAGTGTGTGCCGCACTAATTGTGTTTCTTTGTCCCTTCCAGGAGCTGAGAGCCAAAGGTGGTGGTGGCTGGGCCCTTTTGGTGGTGGTATTCTTCTTCCAGTGTGCTGTGTGAGTGTCTCGGTTGCCAACCACACGTGTGCTTGGGATGATTTCTATAGAGGATACCTACCTCCCCTTGTAAGCCTGTCTCTCCACTGGTAAGCCTCAGCTCTGGAAGTGTGACCCTAGTGTGTGAGTGGGCCTTCGACTGGCTCTTTGATTAGTGTACTATTCATATACAATTTTAAGGTGTCATCATTCATATTCACTGCCATTTTTAAAAAAGTAATCTGTTAATAAAGTTGTTTTTGATAGATGGAACCTCATCTCCAGCTTCATCATTATAACAAACCTGTGTGCCTTTTGGGTAAAACATATTGTGGTAAACCAAATAATTCTTTCGCTGAAATTCCCAAGGTGGCGTTGTTGGTCAACATTATATGAAGCACTAAATATCTACGGTTCTAGCTCTTACACCTCCTCTAGTGAACACCCAGTTTCTGTACTCCTTCACCCGCTCCACTCACCACAATCTGGCATTGCTAGTCGGATAACCTTCATTGCCTGTACACGCTACCGCACCCCCCTCGCCACAATCGGAATCGGAAACAATACAGTCACCACTGAAATCTAATCCTAAATTAGGCCTATTATTTACACCACTCACATATCTTTTAATGTTTAACGCTAAACAACACTAAAACAAATTGAATGTGCCAATCATGATATTGAAATCACCTTTGTACCAGCCTATAAATAGTGCTCATGCGCACTTGTACTCGGCATCTGCATCTTTCCCTCACTGATAGTCCAACAAAGGCTCCTTAACAACGTCAGTATATTGCTAAATATGAGCTATTTAGCAATGACTATTTATGGACGATTGTGGGTTGACACTGGGAGGAGACCATACCTGCACAATTCACTGCAGGTTGGAATTTATGATGAGAAGACTGCGTACAGGTATGCGACATACAGATTTATAGATCTGAATATTTTCTTGCGTAAGTACATTCTGAGGTCTCTGAGTACACGTAATGTTTAAGGATGGAATCTAAGCTCAGTTTTATAAATGAGGCCCCAGATCTCCATCCAATCTATGGAAGCCCCACAGGCCCCAAAGGGTCTTCCACCAATATTCTGGTGCCAGACACCCTGTGTGTCCGTCTCTTGATATGTCAGCTGGCTTACCTTTGCAGCAAGGCAGGTGGTTTTCATGTTGAAGCTAATTGTGGCTAATTTAACACAAACTAATGAAACCCTCTACGATGAAGATTAAACCCATGTGCATGCTACCAATGACCTTTTCACCATGCTGCCATCCAACAGGACATTTTGCCGGCCTGTCAGTCAACTCGATGCAAAAAAATGCATGCACTTTCTACCTCATTTTTTAATTAATTAAATGCAGATAGTTCTACGGAACAAAAATAGCATATGTTTAATGATCCAACAAGAAGTTGGGAAAAATTAAAGCTGAGACTGAACATGCACGATTTAAAGGACCCATCTTCAATCAAGTTTCAATAGGAGAACGCTTCACTGACTGACATCAAAGTAAACAAACTCCATCTTTCTTTCCTCATGTCAAGGTTTGATGTCTTAGGAACCAAGAACATTTAGACATAAACTATACCTCTAGTCCAAATTTGAGTTTTTTGGCTCAGTTAATTCAAAATTATTCATTTATTTTGCTCTTGTCTTTCATCATGGCTCTTCTACTTTTGGTCATTCATCAGTTAAATAACCTGGTTTAATTCTAATAAATCAGTCCTGTTTACCTTGTGTTGGTATTTATGTACTTTCATGAATTATTTACTTTAGATCAAGCACTTGTTGTGAGTGTTCCCTGTTAAACTTTGTGTACACATCTGCCACATTATGGGGAGGGGTCTTTTGAATGATTTGGGAATTTTAAGCATTTTTTGTATTCATTTTATTTTTACTTTTGAAAATTGAACTTTCAATTCAAATTTGAATTAACAAGATTTGCAATTAACAGGGACAGCTCTCTCTTCAGTTACTGTAAATGCATCTGTGCAGGATATCCTGAGTTTTTCATGTCTGATTGATCCAGGGATGCTGCTGCAGCTGCTCTAAGGTGACAGATTCTTGAGGATATGAATTCAAACACATCTTCAAGAAACCCCTGCAGTCTGAGTTGAGAGAGGACAGAGAACACAGGATTGGTTAGAAACTAGTTTCCTATAGATCATATTCACATGGCTGACATTTTCCTGACATTCAGCTCAGGGTGGGAAGCTCAAATGTTGTGCTGTTGATTCCCTGGTTATATAAACATAAGGAATCTTGACAATCCTCATCATTTCCCTGCTTCCCGATTGATCAGAAACTGAAGTAAAGGATATTGAAAATCTGGAAGGACATCTGGCAATAAAAGAAAAGACATATTTGATGACTAATTTCCTATCGTTGGGATTCAACCACTCCCAAGCTAATGTTACCATTTGGTCTGATTACATCTAGATAAATAAATGGCTCTAAGATGATGTTTCAGAATTGATCAATGCCTTCCCAGCACTCTCCAGTCCCTCCAGGATTCCGCGGGCCTTTTTTGTGATTGTTCCTGATCTTTGATTTCATTACATATCCAGTTGCTGTGCTGAATGAAGCTTTAACACTGTAATCTTAATGTTAATGTACACATTTCATCTGAGACTTTTTATCCCTAAATTATTTTCTCTATCACACACACACATTATCACTAACCATGCCAATTCAATCTAAGTTATGTCGATCTTTCAGCACTTGCAACAGATCTGGATGCAACAGCCTCTGTTATGCTGACATGTTGAGTGTGACGTCCACACGTTTCAGCCATTCTCCAGGTGTGTTTTCTGCTATAAGTGTGTTTGTCAGTTGATGACTTTCGTTTCTGTTCCATCACAACGTTACATGTGGTGCAAAACAATTAACCCTTGCTGTCATGTAGACCTCAAACGGTCTTTAGCCATAATTTTTGCTGCTAAATGTGAGACATTCATGTGAACATCTTCACGACCAAAAAACAAGGAAGTGAGTTTGGTGACGTACAAGTATGACGCAACATGTCAGACTGATTTGATTTGTGATACTCACCGCAAACTACCATTATTGGACAAAAGTTGCAAATAAGTTGCGGTGATTGGACAAAATTGCAAGGCCCTGCAGAATTCGGGGGGATTGGTTGAATTTACGTTAATAGTTAGGATGGCGACATTGCGAAATCTTGGAGGGACTGACTCTTGTAAGTGTTAGCTAGCCTTCCTAGCCAACAAGAATTTTGACTATGAAGTGATTGCATGCTAACATTAACTGTTATCTCCAAGTAGCTAATGGTTTATCTTGTTTTAAGTAAAAAAAAAGGCTAGTTTTCCCAGATTTGCAGTACAAGTTGTGTTTTCAGTTACTAATCAGTCTGGAAGATGTAAAATTAGAAAAAAACAATTGTCATATACTCCTTTTATATGATTTTCAATTGGGACCAGAGGGCCATGACATTTGAGCTTCCCACCCTGAGCGTGACGTCAGAGAAAATGATCTATAGGAAGGTTTGCACACTATTAGTAAGAAAGTCAGGTTCTATATTGACACCAGCATTGTCTTACCTTGGGACACATTGGGATTGTTCAGTTCACTCATGAAATTAGTAGTAGAAGTTAAGATGTTCGGGCAGGTGTAGAAGTCTCTAAGGGCCAACATGTCGTGAAGGACCTCACCCAACTGAGAGACTGTCAACTCTGTTTGCCAATCTGGAGGGAGGTGCACAGGGTTTTGTTCAGTACATTAAAAGACAGATGGACACAGAAAATAACTAAATGAAAGTCATCACTCCAGAGATCAAAAGATGGATGAAGATCAGGAGCGGAAACTAGTTAATTTACCAGACTTGCAGGGAAAAGGTATCTTCTTCACGAAGCAGCTAATGCCAAAGTCGATGACCCGCACTCGAGGGACATCGGAGCCGGTTTCAACCAGGATGTTATTTAGTTTGATGTCCCCATGGAAGACTCCCTTAGAGCTCATTTCAATGGCTGCATGGACCAACTGCCTCATAATGTTCTGAGATAAAGAGAGACGTTTCGCATTCACATATGTGACAGTTTTCACATAAAAATATTCCTCAAAGTTTAGTTTATTTGGCAAGGTGGGAAAAATGCCATTTAAATAACAACAATCCCAAGACTGGACATGGAGAATATTTTAAGTTGAGCCCCAGTGCATACACGTAGAGCGTTATTGCTTTCTGTTTTCTAGTACTTGAAAAGTGGTTTGACTGTTTTAACTTTGGGTTGGACCAAAATAAAAGAAAGCTGCAGGTTAAAACAGACAAAATTCAAAAGACCGTCCACTGACACAGAAACATGCCTTAGCCTTACCTTAGCCTGCTGTTCCTCCAGGGCTTCCTTCACATAGGACAGCAAGTCCTCACAGGGGACTGGTCTCTCAATGACCAGGACAATCTCCCTGTCCAGTTTGTACCAGTCTATCAGTGATACAGCTGCTGATTTCCCCACTGACTCTGGTCCACCTGCCATTCTCTGCATAATCAGCACCTCCATTGGGATCCTGTATCTCCTCTTATTTATGACCTAGAGTAGAAAATATGTATGATAGAATTATTTAAAATAAGTATTTTAATAGATGTAGTTATGTGTAGTCCTAATCAGCAACAAAATGAAACAGGGCAAAAAAAATCACTTTAACAGTTGGTGCTTAGTTGGGTTGGGAACCGATATGAACGGTAACTTTTTAGGTACTCAACCCTCTCTGTAGTAACAAAAATGTAATTTTAGTTTTAAAAGAAACAGCAGCATTGCTTCAGAGGTACGCAATTCATCCACTATTATTTTCATCATCAGGTTTCACACATGCTAAAAAACTTGCATACTGTTTTAGCATGCTAAATAGCTTGTTGCTAATGACTTTCAGAATGAAAGGAGCTTTTGATTAAACATAAATCAGCACCAGTTCGTACTGTCATGATTCAGTCAGGACTCTTAAAAAAACAGAGCTCGGTCCCCAACCCTTGTGTTGAGAAAGGTATGAAATTACTCACAACTCTTTCAGTCTTCACCATTTCATGATCAATGTGCTTGATCGCCACCTACAGGACAGAATCAATAGTTTCTTGGTTATTGCAGGGAGTGATGACTGTGTATGTGGAAAAGTGAGAATACACCACTCATACTTACTGGTAAATTGTCAGATCGTCGATAACCAGCATAAACACATCCGAAATCTCCTTGCCCGAGCTCCTCAAGCTGATGGTACTTGTCCTCAAAGTCGTCTGGACAGACAAACACACAGTTATCTTTTACTATAAAGAACATGTCACCTTAATCCCTCCATGACTGAAACCAGTGGTTGTTAAATCTGTTTGTAACATGTTCTACTCTTTTGCCTTATATCTGAAGTGTGTAAATCTGAAACCATTTATTTACAGTTTGCTTTAGGTTAAAAAAACATTTTCACAAACTTCATAAATGTTTCATGTTCAGCATGTAACAGAAAGGAGTTTTCCACTGACACTAAACGGAACCCGAGGGTTCGACAGAGCGTCAGTATGTGACGACTTGGGATGAGAACGAGCTGTTATGTGGTTATCTCTAGTCCAGCTGGTGTATGTGCTCATACACAAACAAAAGAACACACACTCATCTCATTCTTTAACACTGTCACCTCACCTCTGCTGGTATTGTACGGGCAGGGCGTGGTCCAGAGGTGCTCTGTGTAGGTGTCTGGCTGCTGTTTAGGATTCTCCTCCCTCTCAGTCGGCTTGACCTCCTCTACAGACACCCTGGTCGCTTCACCAGTGTTGTTAATGGGAGCCCACTGCCTCTTCCTTGTCGTCTTTATCTCAGAGCTGGCCTTTCTCTTTTTCCTTTTCTTCCTCTGAGTTGGTCTGACGTCCTTCACAGACACACTGGTGGCTTTACCAGTGTTGTTACTGGTAGCCCTCGGCCTCTCTCTGGACGTCCCATTACTGGCCTTCCTCTTTCGCCCCCTGGTCATCGTAGCCTCCACTGCCACCTCATTGGGTTCATGGACACCTCTCTGTCTTTTGGGCTCTCTGGGTGACAGGTGGTCTATGCTGGCCTCTCTGTTGGACCAGGTCACCTGAGAGGCCTCCTGCCTGTTGGACTTGGGGGTGCTCTTCTCCTCTCTGTCAGTTAGCCTTACCTCCTCTACAGACACCCTGTTGGCTTCACCAGTGTTGTTACTGGTAGCCCTCGGCCTCTTATTGGACGTCTGTAACTCAGAGCTGGCCTTTCTCTTTTTCCCCTTCTTCCTCTGAGTTGGTCTGACGTCCTTCACAGACACCCTGGTGGCTTCAACAGTGTTGTTACTGGGAGCCCTCGGCCTCTTCCTTGTCATCTTTATCTCAGAGCTGGCCTTTCTCTTTATCCCTTTCTTCCTCTGAGTTGGTCTGACCTCCTCTACAGACACCCTGGTGGCTTTACCAGTGTTGTTACTGGGAGCCCTCAGCCTCTCTCTGGACATCCCATCGCTGGCCTTCCTCTCTCGCCCCCTGGTCTTCATAACCTCCACTGCCACCTCAGTGGGTTCATGAACATGTCTCTGTCTTTTTTGCTGTCTGGGTGACAGGTGGTCTATGCTGGCCTCTCTGTTGGACCGGGTCACCTGAGAGGTCTCCTGCATGTTGGACTTGGTGGTGCGTACTAGAAATGAATTTTCATGAACTGAATGAAAATAAACCCTGTTAACTTACTGACAGAATCTACAATTCCATCAGAAGTTTCAACAACATTGTTTTGTAGTCTTCACTGTCAATGTTTTAGCTATGGTATGTTTTATCCAGAAAGTAGGGAAAATATCTGAGCAATTTTAAGCAAAGTTATTAAAACTTCAAGGATCCACCTGGTTTCAAGTATTAAGTTACTCACAACAAGGAAAAGTTATAAGTTATAATATCTGATGAAGATCATTAAGGACAAAATAGATTAATAAAGGTGAAATGCTCAAACATAAAAACTGTCTGGTCAGAAAAAATATTGTCAGCCCAAAGACAAGCTTATATTGTCTTGATTTAAGATAGTTTATCTATCTTAGTATTTATAGTGCATCAACAAATGAACCACAGGTCCATGACAGTGTTATTGTTATTCAGGTTACATGAGGGTCAGGTTGTCCTCTATAAAACTTTACACAGCTTGCAGCTGAACAAGCATTTTTCACTGCTTAAGTCACACTGTCATTCATTCAAATGTTTCTGAGATAATCATTCTTTATTGAAAAAGTTAAAATTATTTGAAAGCCATATTTTGCTCTCACATTAATAGTTTGTTGATCTGTTTCCAATGACACCATGTATTTTGAAATCAGCATGTTGTTGACCAAACATAGCCAAACATAACACCCAAAAAGGCAGTTCAAGGAAAAAAAAAGTAATTATCTTCCTCGTCATTAGCCCAACCACCCTACCAAGTTTCATCAAAATCTGTCAAGTAGTGTTTGTGTAATCTTGCTGACAGACAAACATATCAATTAAACTCCAGCTAATCTTTCATAGAGTCCTAAAAACCATCTCTTTTTTCGACAAGTGAGAAGTTAGAATATTACAATCTGATTCAAGAACTGCCGTCTGAAGACAAGTCAACAATACAATGATTTTCATTGGAAACACAGTGAAATATTTGTAACATTTTAAGGAAATGGCTTAATAAGAAACTTCCAGGTATGGACCAGGATTTTAAACTCACCTGAATCGTTCTCTGAGCAAAGAGAATGAAGTGTCTTTACAGCTCTTGAACACATGTTGCGTTGTTAGCGTGGTCAATGCCAGTATCGGACGGAATAATGTGCAGATCAAACAGTCGCATTGAACTCTGACCGAATTTTCTAGAATCCCCATCTTTGATGTCTTGATCCTATTGGGTTGGAACATCAAAGCCAGATCTACAAGGCAGGGTGATCGTGCGATTGGAACACTAGCTGAAGCCTGGATGAGTGGGGCAGGGACATGGCCAATCCTGCTGACCTGCCAACTGGAGAGTGCCGAGGTCGAAACACTCGGTGAAGGTTGGTAGCCTCCTGATAACCTCCTCTCCAGGCCAAGCAACCAAATTTGGCAGTGCCCTCACCCCCAAACCAAGGCAGTGTGGAGGACACCATCAAAGTGCACTGCAGCATGGTCACCGGAGAGACCTGCATCTCTGCCAACCCGTCCAGTATACCTCGTACAGCATGGTGGAGCACTTCCAGGAACAAACCTGTGTGGTCTGGAGCTGACATCAACAGAGGAACCCATGTGAGCAGTTCCGTTTTAGATGATGGGAGAGGACTTTGCAAAGAATACTGTATGTTGTAAATAAATGTACTTTACTGCGTGAGAAATGATGCAGAATGTGAAAATGTGTCCAAGAAATTGTTAAAACTTTTTCACGAGTGCACCTTGGCTTACTGATGGAGTTTAGTGTCTTTCCTGATTTCTCTAGTTCGCGTATGGCAACAAACATCAGTCAGCAAACTCTGTCACGGTTCAGATGACTTTCATCCACCTGCTCTCCAAAGAGGCATCTCAGACCATCACCTACCATTGCAAGAACTCTGTCGGCTACAAGAACGAGAATATGGGCAACTTAAAGAAAGCTGTAGTCGTCGAAGGCTCCAATGATCTCGATCTCAAAGCAGAGGGAAAGAACCAGTTCAGATACACGGTGCTGGAAGACTCCTGCTCGTTAAGTTCCCTCCTCATCCGTGGCTTAGCTGTCTATACATAATCGTTCATTAAAACTGTATCAAGAGAAAATTTAAGGCTGACATTATCCTAGATTGTTCTTATTTTCAACAAATCCCATGAAATGAGCAAAACCAACACAGGTAATCAAGCCCAGTCTCATTCTGGCACAACTGGTCTGAGCCGAACACAGAAGGTACCCTTTTGTGCCTGGATGACAAACATCCGGCTGGTTAAGAGAGTGTGAAAGCTATTACACATCATCACATCATCAGTCCTTTCCCACACCTAACCACATGGTGTGTGCGCCCAAGGGACAAATTACATGACAATGTTTTTACCATAAAATCGTTAACTTTTGTTGTGTTTTTGGCCGTTCATCAACATCAACGGTGTTTTGGGGGCCTGAAAATGGAAACTTTTGAAAACAGGCTCCAGAGTGTAAACTTTTGAAAACACTACTGTACTGTCGCTGTGTAAATGGGCAACATACAACTCCTCTGAAAACGATGACAAGACAGCCCTGCTTCGTGCATGTCTATCACGTTCCAGCCTGATTCGTGTACACAGACAGAACAACAACAAAAAAAGTGATGTCGGACTGTCAAATTTTGTTTGCGCTGAAGACTGTTGAGTTTATTAACCCTCCTCCAATGTAGATTTGCTGAACCATGACTGATCTTATTCTGTGGTGTTGATTTTGAAAGGGTACACTGCCAACTACTGCCCTGGCATGGATACTACAGTGTTTGCAATTAGTTTTGCGAATCTGTGTGTGCGGGGATCATTTTGAAAACATTGCCGTGTGAATGCAGAACTTTTATAAAGCGCAAAGGAAAAACTTTATAACGTGTAAACTGGGCCTAAGTTTAAGCCAAGTTTTGTCTCATCTCATCTGTTTCAGAAAGACTTTGCCAAAGGGTACCTTGTGTGTCTGGATGACGGGACAAAACGTCAGTATGTGACGAGCTGGGATGAGAAAGTGTAGCTTAGTCTGCTCATCAATACGTTCCTAAACATAAATCTTTGGAACCAATCACATATACAGTATGTTGGTTTCATTGATTAAAATAGCTGACTTCTAATTCAATTCATGAGCTGATACCTTCAGTATACTGTGGTTTTACCACCTGAATTCAAGGGCTGTCCTATGAGTTTCATTGACTCTGTTTTGCCACTTCAACTTCCCTTTTCTTACACTGTTGACACAAATGAAGCACATTTTTCCTTTTGCTAAGCCTTGATCCCCTTCAGCCCCCAGACACACCAAATCTACATGAAAAAAACCTGAAGACAGATTCTTGCATCGTCTCATGTCGCCTGTGACGAGGCCTAAAAGTTGCATTTCAATACACTGCAAAGACTACCACTGACAGTCAACTTCCACATATGTTCTGCACCTGCATGACAGGAAATAACTCTCCATACCATCATGTGGCAGTAGGTTGTATTTGAGAGTTAGAAAGGAAAACCGGAAGTCCTAGAACAGCTGGTATACAACCCTTTCTTTTGATACAGCAGCGTTTTCCTACAGTTTTCTAAACAATCTCACTCACCACTGTGACTGATTCAGTTAATCCCCAATTATTCCAGATAGCCATGTCATTGTAAAAATATTTGTCTATTGCAATAACTGATGAAACATGGCAAGACTTCTGTATGTGCTCAGTTGGCTTTAGTCTTTTGCTCCCTTCCTCACTTCTGTTTGCCATCCCATACACTGATTTGGCTCTAGCTGAACAACTAATTACAGTGAGTAATTATTTCACTTCACAAGGACAGGTTCTCACTCTGAGACAAAAGATAAGAGGGCAAGGCTGGAAAGACTGTTTTCTCCACCTCACTCACTACATTCCTTTGCTATCAGAGGAATAAAATTACATTCCTCTCACACTCTTACTTCATGTCCTGTCATTCATCAGTTAAATCACCTGGTTTCATTCTAATAAATCAGTCCTGTTTACCTTGTGTTGGTATTTATGTACTTTCATGAATTATTTACTTTAGATCAAGCACTTGTTGTGAGTGTTCCCTGTTAAACTTTATGTACACATCTCCCACATTATGGGGAGGGGCCTTTTGAATGATTCGGGAATTTTAAGCATTTTTTGTATTCATTTAATTTTTACTTTTGAAAATTGAACTTTCACATATGCAATTAACAAGATTTGCAATTAACAGGGACAGCTCTCTCTTCAGTTACTGTAAATGCATCTGTGCAGGATATCCTGAGTTTTTCATGTCTGATTGATCCAGGGATGCTGCTGCAGCTGCTCTAAGGTGACAGATTCTTGAGGATATGAATTCAAACACATCTTCAAGAAATCCCTGCAGTCTGAGTTGAGAGAGGACAGAGAACACAGGATTGGTTAGAAACTAGTTTCCTATAGATCATATTCACATGGCTGACATTTTCCTGACATTCAGCTCAGGGTGGGAAGCTCAAATGTTGTGCTGTTGATTCCCTGGTTATATAAACATAAGGAATCTTGACAATCCTCATCATTTCCCTGCTTCCTGATTGATCAGAAACTGAAGTAAAGGATATTGAAAATCTGGAAGGACATCTGGCAATAAAAAAAAGACATATTTGATGACTAATTTCCTATCGTTGGGATTCAACCACTCCCAAGCTAATGTTACCATTTGGTCTGATTACATCTAGATAAATAAATGTCTCTAAGATGATGTTTCAGAATTGATCAATGCCTTCCCAGCACTCTCCAGTCCCTCCAGGATTCCACGGGCCTTTTTTGCGATTGTTCCTGATCTTTGATTTCATTACATATCCAGCTGCTGTGCTGAATGAAGCTTTAACACTGTAATCTTAATGTTAATGTATACATTTTATCTGAGACTTTTTATCCCTAAATTACTTTCTCTATCACACACACACACACGCACAGTGTGTCTCCAATCACTTTATACTACACTGACATTATCACTAACCCTGCCAATTCAATCTAAGTCATGTCGATCTTTCAGCACTTGCAACAGATCTGGATGCAACAGCCTCTGTTATGCTGACATGTTGAGTGTGACGTCCACACGTTTCAGCCATTCTCCAGGTGTGTTTTCTGCTATTAATGTGTTTGTCAGTTGATGACTTTCATTTCTGTTCCATCACAACGTTACATGCGGTGCAAAACAATTAACCCTCACTTTCATGTAGACCTCAAACGGTCTTTAGCCATAATTTTTGGTGCTAAATGTCAGACATTCATGTCAACATCTTCACGACCAAAAAACAAGGAAGTGAGTTTGGTTATGTACAGGTATGACGCAACATGTCAGACTGATTTGATTTGTGAAACTCACCGCAAACTACCATTATTGGACAAAAGTTGCAAATAAGTTGCGGTGATTGGACAAAATTGCAAGGCCCTGCAGAATTTGAGGGGATTGGTTGAATTTACGTTAATAGTTAGGATGGCGACATCGCGAAATCTTGGAGGGACTGACTCTTGTAAGTGTTAGCTAGCCTTCCTAGCCAACAAGAATTTTAACTATGAATTGATTAAGTGCTAACATTAATTGTTATCTCCAAGTTGCTAATGGGTTACCTTGTTTTGAGTTAAAAAAAAAAAAAGGCTAGTTTCCCAGATTTTCAGTTTAAGTTGTGTTTTCAGTTACTAATCAGTCTGGAAGATGTAAAATTAGAAAAAAAACAATTGTCATATACTCTTTTTATATGATTTTCAATTGGGACCAGAGGGCCATGACATTTGAGCTTCCCACCCTGAGCGTGACGTCAGAGAAGATGATCTATAGGAAGGTTTGCACACTATTAGTAAGAAAGTCAGGTTCTATATTGACACCAGCATTGTCTTACCTTGGGACACATTGGGATTGTTCAGTTCACTTGTGAAATTAATGGAAGAATCGAAGATGTCCAAAGAATTGTAGAAGTTTCTGTCAGTAGCCAATATATCACGAAGGACCTCACCCAACTGATAGACTGTCATGTCTGTGTAATGATCTGGAGGGAAGTGCACAGGGTTTTGTTCAGTACACAAACAGACAGATGGACACAGAAAGAAAAAAATGAAAGTCATCACTCCAGAGATCAACAGATGGATGAAGATAAGGAGCAAAAACTAGTTGATTTACCAGACATGGCAGGAAAAGGTATCTTCTCCACGAACCAGCTAACGCCAAAGTCGATGACCCGCACTCGAGGGACATCGGACCCGGTTTCAACCAGGATGTTATTTAGTTTGATGTCCCCATGGAAGACTCCCTTAGAGCTCATTTCAATGGCTGCATGGACCAACTGCCTCATAATGTTCTGAGATAAAGAGAGACGTTTTGCATTCACATATGTGACAGCTTTCACATAAAAATATTCCTCAAAGTTTAGGTTATTTGGCAAGGTGGGAAAAATGCCATTTAAACACAACAATCCCAAGACTGGACATGGAGAATATTTTAAGTTGAGCCATTCAGTGCATACACGTAGAGCGTTATTGCTTTCTGTTTTCTAGTACTTGAAAAGTGGTTTGACTGTTTTAACTTTGGGTTGGACCAAAGTAAAAGAAAGCTGCAGGTTAAAACAGACAAAATTCAAAAGACCGTCCACTGACACAGAAACATGCCTTAGCCTTACCTTAGCCTGCTGTTCCTCCAGGGCTTCCTTCACATAGGACAGCAAGTCCTCACAGGGGACTGGTCTCTCAATGACCAGGACAATCTCCCTGTCCAGTTTGTACCAGTCTATCAGTGATACAGCTGCTGATTTCCCCACTGACTCTGGTCCACCTGCCATTCTCTGCATAATCAGCACCTCCATTGGGATCCTGTATCTCCTCTTATTTATGACCTAGAGCAGAAAATATATATGATAGAACTATTTAAAATAAGTATTTTAATAGATGTAGTTATGTGTAGTCCTAATCAGCAACAAAATGAAACAAGGCAAAAAAATCACTTTAACAGTTGGTGCTTAGTTGGGTTGGGAACCGATATGAACGGTAACTTTTTAGGTACTCAACCCTCTCTGTAGTAACAAAAATGTAATTTTGGTTGTAAAAATAACAGCAGCATTGCTTCAGAGGTACGCAATTCATCCACTATTATTTTCATCATCAGGTTTCACACATGCTAAAACACTTGCATACTGTTTTAGCATGCTAAATAGCTTGTTGCTAATGACTTTCAGAATGAAAGGAGCTTTTGATTAAACATAAATCAGCACCAGTTCGTACTGTCATGATTCAGTCAGGACTCTTAAAAGTACAGAGCTCGGTTCCCAACCCTCGTGTTGAGAAAGGTATGAAATTACTCACAACACTTTCAGTCTTCACCATTTCATGATCAATGTACTTGATCGCCACCTATAGGACAGAATCAATAGTTTCTTGGTTATTGCAGGGAGTGATGACTTTGTATGTGGAAAAGTGAGAATACACCACTCATACTTACTGGTAAGTTGTCAGATCGTCGATAACCAGCATAAACACATCCGTGTGCTCCTTCCCCGAGCTTCTCAAGCTGCTGGTACTTGTCCTCAAAGTCGTCTGGACAGACAAACACACAGTTATCTTTTACTATAAAGAACATGTCACCTTAATCCCTCCATGACTGAAACCAGTGGTTGTTAAATCTGTTTGTAACATGTTCTACTCTTTTGCCTTATATCTGAAGTGTGTAAATCTGAAACCATTTATTTACAGTTTGCTTTAGGTTAAAAAAACATTTTCACAAACTTCATAAATGTTTCATGTTCAGCATGTAACAGAAAGGAGTTTTCCACTGACACTAAACGGAACCCGAGGGTTCGACAGAGCGTCAGTATGTGACGACTTGGGATGAGAACGAGCTGTTATGTGGTTATCTCTAGTCCAGCTGGTGTATGTGCTCATACACAAACAAAAGAACACACACTCATCTCATTCTTTAACACTGTCACCTCACCTCTGCTGGTATTGTACGGGCAGGGCGTGGTCCAGAGGTGCTCTGTGTAGGTGTCTGGCTGCTGTTTAGGATTCTCCTCCCTCTCAGTCGGCCTGACCTCATCCACAGAAATCTTGGTCGCTTCACCAGTGTTGTTACTGGGAGCCCACTGCCTCTTCCTTGTCATCTTTATCTCAGAGCTGGCCTTTCTCTTTATCCCTTTCTTCCTCTGAGTTGGTCTGACCTCCTCTACAGACACCCTGGTGGCTTTACCAGTGTTGTTACTGGGAGCCCTCGTCCTCTCTCTGGACATCCCATTGCTGGCCTTCCTCTCTCGCCCCCTGGTCTTCATAGCCTCCACTGCCACCTCAGTGGGTTCATGAACATGTCTCTGTCTTTTGTGCTGTCTGGGTGACAGGTGGTCTATGCTGGCCTCTCTGTTGGACTTGGTGGTGCTCTCTAGAAATGAATTAAATGAAATGAATGAATGAAAACAAACCCCCTTAACTTATTGACAGAATCTACAATTCCATTAGAAGTTTCAATAACATTGTTTTGTGATCTTCACTGTCAATGTTTTAGCTATGGTATGTTTAAGGTCAGGGAAAGTAACTAGGAAAATTATATTAGTACTTTAGCTTAATGGACTTCTACTAATAGTTCCAATGAAACTGTCTGTTCATCATTCTAAATGAACAGACACCTTCACATATAGAGGCTAAATAAAGATCACTCCCCATAAACAGTTTGATCCAGCAGTTCTGGATATTGAATATATGTTACTTTTTATATCTTGATTTATGGATCATTTATCCAGAAAGTAGGGAAAATATCTGAGCAATTTAAGCAAAGTTATTAAAACTTCAAGAATCCACCTAGTTTCAAGTATTAAGTTACTCACAACAAGGAAAAGTTATAAGTTATAATATCTGATGAAGATCATTAAGGACAAAATAGATTAATAAAGGTGAAAAGCTCAAACATAAAAACTGTCTGGTCAGAAAAAATATTGTCAGCCCAAAGACAAGCTTATATTGTCTTGATTTAAGATAGTTTATCTATCTTAGTATTTATAGTGCATCAACAAATGAACCACAGGTCCATGACAGTGTTATTGTTATTCAGGTTACACGAGGGTCAGGTTGTCCTCTATAAAACTTTACACAGCTTGCAGCTGAACAAGCATTTTTCACTGCTTAAGTCACACTGTCATTCATTCAAATGTTTCTGAGATAATCATTCTTTATTGAAAAAGTTAAAATTATTTGAAAGCCATATTTTGCTCTCACATTAATAGTTTGTTGATCTGTTTCCAATGACACCATGTATTTTGAAATCAGCACGTTGTTGACCAAACATAACCAAACATAACACCCAAAAAGGCAGTTCAAGGAAAAAAAAAGTAATTATCTTCCTCGTCATTAGCCCAACCACCCTACCAAGTTTCATCAAAATCTGTCAAGTAGTGTTTGTGTAATCTTGCTGACAGACAAACATATCAATTAAACTCCAGCTAATCTTTCACAGAGTCCTAAAAACCGTCCCTTTTTTCGACAAGTGAGAAGTTAGAATATTACAATCTGATTCAAGAACTGCCGTCTGAAGACAAGTCAACAATACAATGATATTCATTGGAAACACATTGAAATATTTGTAAAATTTTAAGAAAATGGCTTAACAAGAAACTTCCAGGTATGGACCAGAATTTTAAACTCACCTGAATCGTTCCCTGAGCAAAGAGAATGAAGACACTTTACAGCTCTTGAACACATGTTGCGTTGTTAGCGTGGTCAATGCCAGTATCGGACTGAATAATGTGAAGATCTAATAAATGCATTGAACTCTAATCCAATCCCCTAGAATCCCCTCTTTGATGTCATGATCCTATGGTGTCATAGCATGGGGTTCCTATGGGAACATCAAAGCCAGATCTACAAGGCAGGGTGATCGTGCGATTGGAACACTAGCTGAAGCCTGGATGAGTGGGGCAGGGACATGGCCAATCCTGCTGACCTGCCAACTGGAGAGTGCCGAGGTCGAAACACTCGGTGAAGGTTGGTAGCCTCCCGATAACCTCCTCTCCAGGCCAAGCAACCAAATTTGGCAGTGCCCTCACCCCCAAACCAAGGCAGTGTGGAGGACACCATCAAAGTGCACTGCAGCATGGTCACCGGAGAGACCTGCATCTCTGCCAACCCGTCCAGTATACCTCGTACAGCATGGTGGAGCACTTCCAGGAACAAACCTCTGGAGCTGACATCAACAGAGGAACCCATGTGAGCAGTTCCGTTTTAGAGGATGGGAGAGGACTTTGCAAAGAATACTGTATGTTGTAAATAAATGTACTTTACTGCGTGAGAAATGATGCAGAATGTGAAAATGTGTCCAAGAAATTGTTAAAACTTTTTCACGAGTGCACCTTGGCTTACTGATGGAGTTTAGTGTCTTTACTGATTTCTCTAGTTCGCGTATGGCAACAAACATCAGTAAGCAAACTCTGTCACGGTTCAGATGACTTTCATCCACCTGCTCTCCAAAGAGGCATCTCAGACCATCACCTACCATTGCAAGAACTCTGTCGGCTACAAGAACGAGAATATGGGCAACTTAAAGAAAGCTGTAGTCGTCGAAGGCTCCAATGATCTCAAACTCAAAGCAGAGGGAAAGAACCGGTTCAGATACACGGTGCTGGAAGACTCCTGCTCGTTAAGTTCCCTCCTCATCCGTGGCTTAGCTGTCTATACATAATCGTTCATTAAAACTGTATCAAGAGAAAATTTAAGGCTGACATTATCCTAGATTGTTCTTATTTTCAACAAATCCTATGAAATGAGCAAAACCAACACAGGTAATCAAGCCCAGTCTCATTCTGGCACAACTGGTCTGAGCCGAACACAGAAGGTACCCTTTTGTGCCTGGATGACAAACATCCGGCTGGTTAAGAGAGTGTGAAAGCTATTACACATCATCAGTCCTTTCCCACACCTAACCACATGGTGTGTGCGCCCAAGGGACCAATTACATGACAATGTTTTTACCATAAAATCGTTAACTTTTGTTGTGTTTTTGGCCGTTCGTTTATACATCATCGGCGTTTTGGGGGCCTGAAAATGGAAACTTTTGAAAACAGGCTCCAGAGTGTAAACTTTTGAAAACACCACTGTACCGTCGCTGTGTAAATGTCTATCACGGTTCCAGCCTGTTTCGTGTACACAGACAGAACAACAACCAGAAAAGTGATGTCGGACTGTCTAATTTTGTTTGCGCTGAAGACTCTGTTTAGTTTATTAACCCTCCTCCAATGTAGATTTGCTTAACCATGACTGATCTTATTCTGTGGTGTTGATTTTGAAAGGGTACACTGCCAACTACTGCCCTGGCATGGATACTACAGTGTTTGCAACTAGTTTTGCGAATCTGTGTGTGTGGGGATCATTTTGAAAACATTGCCGTGTGAATGCAGAACATTTTTAAAACACAAAGGAAAAACTTTATAATGTATATACTGGGCCTAAGTTTAACCAATGCTGTCTCATCTCATGCATGTGTCAGAACGACTTTGCCAAAGGGTACCTTTTGTGTTTGGATGACGGGACACATTACGATCAGTGATCAGTCTGAAGCTATCAAGCCCAAATTGGTATTTCTCGAATCTGTCACAAGCCTAGACACTTGCTAAGCATTCTTTTTTGATCCGAGCATAGCATAGCTGCTGGCATCCGCTGACACTACTGTAGGCTTATTTGCATCATAGAAGGTGAGTACAGGGGCTGTGCTAGAGCATCTTTAAGCTTGTGGAATTCTGTTTGCTGTGTATGGTCCCACGTCCACTCAGTCTTGGTCTTCAGTAGCTCATAAAGTGGTTGGCCCACTGTTGAAAGGTCGAACAAATTTTGCCAAATAATTAACCATCCCCAGGAACCTCTTGAGCCCTGTCACATTGGTGGGTTGGGGAAAGTTCACAATACCGGCCGGTCTGGGTCGGGTCTAACGCCTGTCTCATCAATAATATGACAGAGAAAGCAGATCTGTTTCAGTTTAAATTTACAATTGGCTTTATTCAGGTTGAGACCTGCTGCCTCAATGACTCTCATTGCCTCTGCTAGATGTTTGTCGTGGATTTCCTCTGTCTCTATGGATAAGAATATTGTCCATGTAGACCTCGGTACCCTCAAGTCCAGCAAGAGTCTCTGCTATTTTCCTCTGGAAAATCTCAGGGGCACTTGTTATTCCAAAGTGGGAGACGGCGGAAGACTTATCTCCCAAAAGGAGTGATGAATGTTGTGAGCTTCCTGCTGTCCTTGTGTATGAGGATCTGATAGAATCCACTTGCAGCGTCCAATGACGTGAATATTTTTGATCCTGCAAGTCTTGGCATTATCTCCTCTACTGTGGGTAGCACGTATTTTTCGCTCTTCACAGCATGGTTTAGCCTCCTGAGGTCTGCACAGCACTGAACCTCTCTCTTGTTGGGTTTTAGTACTGGAACCATGGCAGCGCACCACTCTGTTGGCTGAGTCAACTTTTCAATAATGCCTTCATTTTCCATACGCTGCAGCTCTTTCTTAACCAGTGGCAGTAGGGGTAAAGGAATCCGCCTATCTGCGTGAACTGCGTGTGGTTGAGCATCCTCTTGTAAGGTTATTCTCACTGGCTCTGTTTTCAGTAATCCACTCGATCCAAAAACACCACTGATGTTATCTATCCTCTTCACTAGACCCATCTCTATTGCATCAGGGCGTCCTAGAAGGCAGTTGCCTCTGGAAAAGCATACTGTTTCTCCTTGTAGCTGATGGTGGCTTGGAACATGCCCACACACCTGAGGTTGCCGCCTGGACTTACAAAGCGTGTGTCTGGAGGATCCAGTTTCACTCTAGGCCACATCTTTTTAAATGTTCATTTTGTAATAACTGTAGCATCGGCTCCTGTATCTATTTTAAAGGTTACTGGTGTGTTGCCGATGGTTACAGTCCATTCATCTTTACTATTCTTTGTGCTCACTTTTCCTAGGAAGTACAGCTGCTTAGCCTCTTCTGTAATTTCTTTTTGAATGGCATACAGGCTCCCAATGTACCTTTTTATTGCACTTGTTGCATTTACTTTTCATTGCGGGGCACTTTTTCTCATCAGAGTGCTGGGGCTTGCCGCATCTCCCACATTCCTCCATTTTATGTGCTGCAGGGCTGCTGCCTCCCTTTCCTTTAAACTGGCTTTCAGCTTGTCTTGCAGTGTTGATGTTAGATAGCTGGGCTTTTGGTTGACCGGCTTGAAGACTAACATGCTTCGTTATCTCCTCCGCTTGGTGCACCTGCTCGATGGCTTGCGCCAGTGTAAAGTCCGCCATGAGTTGGAAATGCCAGGAAAGCTCCTTGTCCTTTATGCCGACTACCAGATGATCTCTGATGTGCTCATCCCTCCTGTCTCCAAACTCAGTGTTCAGCAATCTCGTACAAAGTCCTTATCTACATCTTTGCGGTCTTACCTGGCTGCTGACTTCTCTGGTAGAAGCATGCGCACTCATGTATAATGTTGCATCACGTGAATCTCCCCTGCGTCCTCATTCAGCCTGGTAGCCAGCCTGGTAGCCAGCCTGACGCGCGAGAATCTCTGTCTCCACTCCAGCCATTCCGCGGGGCAGTCAAACCTGAATTCGCTCGGTGGATTAAACTTCAGCATGGCGCTTCTTTACTCGGCAACGCAGTCACTTCTGACACCATGTAATGTCTGTAGCTATTTAATTTACTAACATAATTATAGTTTATGAATAGAATGAGTTGACAACGTGCATTCTTCTTCTGCTTCTTTTTATTTAACCAGCAGAACACATGACCAAAACATATCCCTTCCAAATACGTCACACACTGACTGACATGCACATTCATGTTGAGATACAGTGATAGTCTCTGGTAACTTTCATTCATTACACCGATTATTTCCAAGCTTGTACTTGATACTCGTTTTCCATGCATCATAACCTATGATGCTACCTGGCTCCTTCAGGCATGGATACTTGAGAACCAGCGAAGACGCAACTGATTCAATTTCATCTTTCTCTGGGTAGCTTTTGATCTCAAAAATTGCCTGTGCAATTTTATCCAAAATTTCCATTTTAATGTCTCTTGTCATTTCAAGTCCCTTCTTTGACTTTTCATATGTCTCATTGGCCTTGTGCAATTTAAGTTCAACATAATATGAAAACTTTGGGATGGGAAAAGGAGATGGCCACTCAGCGACATGCCTTAGATTGCACTGGATAGAATCTGTATAGCTAGACATAAAATATTCAGAGTGAACACTGGCTGTGTCCAGAGAGGAAACTGAATTAATGGAATGGTCACTAGATTGGGGAAGTGGAGTTGAATCACAGCTCCACAGAATATGCAGGACTGCACGCTCAGCTGGTAATTCGGACATTACTGTCAAGTTGCATAGTGCATTTCCAAAATCTGGATCCTCAAACTGCAGTGAAAAATCACCTTCAAGTTCAAGTCTCTCTTTAAGAATATCAGTCAATTGGTCCACTGATTCTGGTACTTTTGGAAGCTGGATTCGCCGAGCTTCTCTGGAGGAGACAACGACCCGAAGTGACCTGAAAAAAGGAGAGAAAGGGATAATAAATAGTTAAACCTGGTTAGAAAACGTTTTTGTCTGCGGTCAGGGGTTGCAACAAGGGCAGAAGGGCAGAACTGCAGTTTGGGAGAAGGGCAAGCACCTTATCACCAAGTTGGAAATCCCTGTAATGGCTTTCTTGTTGAATTTCTTTTTCATCTTCCCCTGAGATGCAGACAGAGCGCTACATGCAGCCTCACATGCTTTATGCAGCCTCTCGCTAAACTTGCTTATATAATCTAATTTGAGGTGGGACTGGTGGTCTCAGACAAAAACTTTTCCTGGAGCAAACGGTTAGGACCACCCATGGTGTGTCCAAACACTAATTTGGCAGGGCTAAAACCAGTGGTCTCCTGTACACTTTCTCTGGCAGCTAACAAGTGGAAAGGCAACCCCTCATCCCAGTCTCTTGCACTTTCAAGGCAGTATTCCTTCATAATGGACTTCACCATCTGATGAAAGCTTGGGACTCTGGATGGTACGGGCTGGATTTCCTATGCTCTATCGAGAGCGACAAAATAACCTGGCCAAAAGGTTTGGATACATTTTGGCAACCCTTAAGTGGAGAAAAAGTGAGTAAATGCTTTCATGATGGCTTTGGACTTTCAACGTGTGTAACAGAATGGCTTCAGGGTAGCAGGTGGCGCACATTAAAGTTAACAAGTATTGGTGTCCAGACTTGGTTTTGGAAAGTGGTCCTACACAGTCAAGGACTAATTGTTCAAAAGGCTCTCCCATCACTGGAATGGGTTGAAGTGGAGCAGCGGGGATGGTCTGGTTTGGTTTTCCACTAATTTGGCATACATGGCACGAGCGACATTACCTGGCGACATCAGATTTCAAACCTGGCCAAAAGAAATAAGGCAGGATGCAGTGGTAGGTTTTTTAATGCCTTCTTTTTGGGTATCACAACTTGCTGAACTGAGTTCCACCCTAAATCACCTGCAGCTGGGGGGTACCAGTTGCACATTAAAATGCCATCTGCCACATTATACACAGGGGAACACTCAGTTTTTGGGACAGTTGCCATTCTCAAACACATGCTCAGGGTCGAGTCATCACGCTGTGCAGCAGTGAATGTACTCCGATCGACCTCAAAAGCTAAGTCTGGCTCAGCAAGCAGCAAACTTGTAGACACATCCCTCTCCGGCTTCACTGTTGGTACCTCCGGTTTTACTGGCATTTTTACAGGACACATAAATGAATGTACCAAATCTATCACATCGTTAAATTTACGAGACTGTGTGTGGATTACAACAGAGATAGGGAACACAGGATTGGCAGCAGCGGACACAGGTTTATCAGGATCTGGAACAGGGTTTTCAACAACTTCAGGTGTGGGAAAAAATTTTTTTCCTGCTAAATCAATCCCCAAAATTAGATCTACACCCTGAACTGGCAACTGAGCATGTAAAGCAATTTTTACAGGACCAGTTACAAGAAGAGAGCGCAGAAACACAGTGCCCAACGGAGCTCTCAGAGCGCTAATTTATACACATCACAAAAGTGCATCCGACCCACAAAATGAGCTGGACAAAAAAAGCAGCGCATTCCACAGTAGGAGGAAGGGACTGGTTTGCTCCAGAATCACGCAAAATCATGACCGATACCTGTTCATTATCTTCTCCAGTCAGAGAAACCGAACCCTCTGTAATGAATGGCTTGAATAACTCATCCACCTCATCCTCCTCAGATCTGAGCTGAGGGGAGGCGACACAGATATGAGCTGATAGGAGGACGGAGCAGGAACAGACTGGAGAAAACCGGCTCTGTCTTCGTGTGTATTACGGACACTGAGGGTAGGATTGTGATTTAACTTTTTATATCTACTATGTGGCAGTAGAGAAGACCTCGTAATCTACCTAACATGTATGCTGTTTTCACTAAATGTGATATGAAACTAAAGGGAAACCTTGTTTGCCTTCAAATTTACTGTACAGATTAAGACCAAGTTTGAAATTTCTGCAGCTTCTTAACCCTTGTATTGGCTTCTTGTCGACCCTGCTGCTTTTGTTCACTCGCATGAAAATCGACCTGGTCTGGTGTGGCTGTTTATAAAGCATAAATACATTCCCCATATCTCACAATTTCATGTTACACCACCAAAATGTTTTACATTTCTTTTTAAAATCTATGGTGTTTGCACAAGCTTTCTTCTTAGTTTCTCATGTTTAGTGATAATACCACACATGCTCATTTTGGCCTCATCTCTCCGAATTACAATTTGTTGCCCTCTTCGGGTGGGGATCAGTGGCCTTAGGGGAGGTGTCGGCCCTGCCCCTGGGGTGTTGCCAGTCGGCTGTGGGCATTGTCGTCCCGCTGCCTCGGGGGCAATGGTTGGGGGGCCTCTCAGTTGTGTGGTGTGCTCTGTGTCGGGGGGTCTGGGCGGGTCCCGGATGCGCGGATTTTCGGGGCCCCTCTCGCGCTTGGGGTGGGCGGCGTCTTGGGGGCTGTGGGCTCCGCTTGTGCTTTTGGGGTGGTGGTGGTGGGGGGGTGGCTGGCCTCTGGTCGGGCCGGGGGTCTGCCATCTCATGTCCTTCTGTGGGCCGGCTCTTGGCTGGGGCGCTCCCTCTGTGGCCCCTGGCTGGCTTGGTGTGGCCTTGCGGTTCGCCCGGGGGCATTTGGCCTCGGGCCCTTCTTGCTTCTCTGGGGCCGTGGGGTGTCGTGGTGGTTTGGGTCCTTCTCTGCCTACTGCTGGGGGTCGGCGTGGTGTTGTAACGATCCCCTCACTTAAAACCACATCCAGTGACGATCTTTCACACACACATGAACACTTTTTGTTGTTGTTTTTGTTGTTGTTGTTTGTTTTGCTGTTATTGTGGTTGTCTCCCTTGTCTCCCCAACCCTTTGCTGTTTCTGTTTCTCCCTTTCTTTCCACAGAATTTTTTGCACAGCGCTAATACATACAAAGTGAATGGCACGACGCAAATGACACGACGCAAATGAAGCGCCCAAGTTGAAAATAATTCACGTGATGCTGTGACGCGAAAGCCTATCAGTGTTGAGATCCTCCACATGTCTGGATATCAGTGGGATGTTAATGCGGAAGTGGAAGACGAGCTAATCATATCTGTATGTGGTCACCCAGAGCTGTCTGTGTGCCTCCAGTTAGTGTTGTGAACACAGACACGGCAACGTTTGGTTTTCCAACATATTTGTGACTTCCACAACAAACACAAGGCAGCTATTGTGTTTACTACGGTCATGGTTGATGACGGGAGTAAATGGAGGATACGAAAGTTTTTCATATTGGTCATGTTACTCGTGCGAGTAATGTGAATAAACTCAAATGATCCAACGTCGCCATTCACGTGAGTGGAGTGACGCAAATAGAGCAACGTGAAAAATTCCCGTTTGGTGTGAATGCAGCATTAGTGTTTGCAAGTCAAAAAGTGTGGATGGTGATACAGAGAACAACAGTCAGTACCGTGTGTGACCACCTCCAGCATTTATCATATTTTCACACCTCCTTTGCATAGAATGGATAAGATGTTATTCTGGACTTGTAGGATGACGCCATTCTTCCTGCAGAGCTGTGACAAGTTGTTCATGTGTTGCTGGAGCAGGATCTCCATGATATGTGGACCTAGGACCGTATCTCGGTAACGGATAGCTGTCAGTGTACCATGAATGTTGAGGAGGTCAGACTGCCATCCATTAGCAATGGCTCCACACATGATGACATCATCTTTTCTAAAAATATGCACACAAATTGGCAGTTTATTGTGGCTGATGATAGAATTGTGTTTTAATTTCTTTTGTAATTTGGCTCTCAGACAACTGTAGAACTGTTGTGTCTTGGCAGAGGTATGGGCTCTGCTGAGTAACCCTCAGGTTTTCCCTCTTTTCTGCATGTTATTTTTTGTATATAATTTGTCGACTAGAAAATGAGGCCCATGTCGTGCTGATCGGTAACTGACCACCTGATGGTGGGAATATAAAGGATATCGGAAATGACACTTAAGGATTTATGCTTCACATCAGCTTAATACATAGTATTTAGAAGATTAACTCATGTATGATGCTTTCTTTGTCCTAAAGGGACGGACAGACGTGCAGGCATGACACAGTGACATTCATGTTCAGCATCCTTTATTTCTGTAAATTTAATAAGGGAAATTTAAACTCATGGAGCTTCATTACTTTACAGGCCCAAGCTACATATACAACAAATCCATCGAAAACACGCCAACTGTACCAAGAGTCATATGCATGTATGCAGTGGTGTCTGGTTCAATTGTTAAAACTGAGCCATAATAGTTTCTTACACACATTATACATACACAACAGTAATAACATTACAAGTCACAAGATGTCCATTTTTACATCTGGATAAACAGTCTCTGTACAATAAATATGTATAAAATATATCTCTTAGCAATCTGTGGACTTTTAAAAACACATTAAACATACTAAGTTACTGCTACAATCTCAGAAAAAAGACAAGGTACTTCAGCAAAGTGAGGGGAAATCCTTTTTTCTTCAGACTGAAATAAAGATATCTCCGTCATTTTGAAATGGGGAAATTGACATTTAAAAACTCCCTGATTGAACATTAAATAATTTACATTTTAATTATTTTATATTGTATGGCCTCATTGCTGGTTCACTCTAAAAACATAGACAAATGGATGGCAAGCACTGATAAGCCCAAAAAATCTGGGAGTAAGAATCACAATATCAATTTTTTTTAACAAAGCAGGACATCAAACCACTCAACATTTACATCTTTCACACATCACCATGACCTGCAATGAGAGGATGATAGACGTGTTTGATTCACTGCTTCACATCTTAAGTACTTGCTCCCTCTTCATATAAAGGCTGTGCATCTGTTCTATAACTACACTTGTGGCTGACGTCATCAAGGTCCATTAGAGCAGATGGAAAAACAGACAGGGAAATGATTAAAAAGTGAAAAAGCTAATACCTCTAATACTTAGGTTATGGCCAGTAAACTGACCAACCAAGACTCCAACCAACTGCAATCATACACAGCTCTTTTTAATGCCAATGCAGGACATAGTATTAAAAAAAATATACTATTAGAGTAACAGCTCAAAGAAATCTGGTTTCATTTGGTTCAGTTTGTTTAGACCGTCGCAAAAGCTGTTGAATGGACTTTGGTTTGGACCAAACTGAGCTGATAATGGGACAGATGAGAGTTTCAGTCAAACTATTTTTATCAATCTGCTTCTCTTTTCTCATTTAAAGCATTAAGTTAAAGAAAAAAAAACCCAGATTAATAGGAGAAAATAAATGTTAAACATGACCTTGGATGGATCACAGGACCCCTGAGGAGGGTTCTACAAGATGAATGTTAGTGAGATACGCTGAGCCTAAAGCCATGGTTTACAATCTTTACAACATCAGCTCTTTTTTCCTGATAGCTTTTGCCTTATTTGAAGCAACAGTGTTGCTGTTTGCTCTATTTTGTTTTTCTATTTCATCACAGCTCTCCATTATCGTTAAGTCGGCATCATTCAATTGGTCCATTTCAAGTGTCAAATGATGCAGCAAATAAACATTTTATGGGAACATGTACAGAGCCTGAAGCAGAGAACCAAAGAGTTGAACATGTATGTGACATATTGAGAGAGAGGGCTTTGTTCAACATTTCCACCGATTATGCAAAAAAAACAAAAAACAAAGTAGATTATCATGAAACAGGATGGTCGGGTGGGACATGTGTCAAGGATCTAAATAAAAGGAAGGATCCATTCTTTTTTTCTTTCTTTCTTTTTTTTTTTTTTTTACAACTTTGTACTTCCTTTGGGATACAATAGGGCATTTTCAGCATTGTATCAACACTTGACTAAGTTCATGAATCTTAGTTGAAGAATGGGGCATGTGCTAAAGAAAGAGCCGTTTAATGCTGGAGTAGTTTGGAATAAATGGTGGATTCATTATTATTTATATTTATATAAGATATAAAATATATGAAATACAAAAAATGTATATTTATATTTTATATTTCCATCTAATTTTACTTCCATCACGTAAAATAGGTAAGCGCTCTATTGAGTGCCCTTCTAGTTTCTTTTTGTTGCCATTTTGTGTCTCTGTGTGGTCATTTTGTGCATCACTGTAGTTATTGTGCAGAGCACTGGAACTGAATATTTTGCAGATTTGTTAATCATTACTTTAATCAGGATGGCAATATTATTTTCTGCTAATATGAAATATCTGCATATGATTGCCATTGGTAGGAGGTTAGTTCAAGTCTTTTATAACTTCATAGATCTGTAACAGCCTTCCCAGAAATCTGTAACAGACAATGCAATTTGTTAGACAACCTACTGAAGATTGTTTTTAGAGTAACTGGGGAACAAACTCATTCAACAGCCCAGTTTGCCATTCATCATTAGTTACTATCTTTTGATATACTCTGGTAAAGACTTTTCTTCAGTAAACCTTGTTTGAACTTTCATTCAGTCTCTGTGATTTCTGACTTTTGCATTTTGGGTCCAGTTATTCCGATACACATATAACACTGCTTTATAGATCACAAGCAATAGAGAACCTGCTTAAGCCAGCTTTTTGTACGCTCTGCATCTTAAACTAATTAAATGTAAAAACACAGCAAGAAATAATTTTTAAGACTAAGAATACTAAGAGTAAACATTTTTTTTTTATAAAGGAGGCCCCATTGGGATGCATTAAGTTGCCAGAGCAAGGCTGGTTTTGAACTGGAGCCTTGAGTGGAGCCTTTTTGAAAAACAGCTTTTGCTTTTAGATGTGTTTGGACAGCACTTACAAACTAATCATTTCAAGTTAACATGTGTGTCCAAACCTATGGACTGGATAAACATCCTCTCCCAGCCTGGCTGAGTCACAGAGACAACATAGGGTGTTTGTGGATCAAATTCTAGGGACTCACTGAGAGGAACTACCCACTGGTGAGTTTCTCTGAGAACGAAATACCTTCAACAGCTTTTACTGTGTTTGCATTTGCACCACCAGTAAATAAGCTTAGGTGACCTGGCCGGGAGTTGGTATAGCAATGTCACTACTGCCGAAATACAACAACACATTTCAAAAAGACCTATAGAGTAAGCCTCCCTGTATGCTCACAGTTGGGAGAGTGAAATTGGCACCACCTTGTAAACATAATCTGACAACACTGTCCATCATTGTCCTCTAACACCAAAAGATGCAATCAGAGTGTGGGAGTAAACAAATCGCTAATTTTGGACAGACTAAGCACAAAATATCAAAGGTTCAACTATCTTTACCCCCTTTTTTCTATTCATTTTTCTACTTTTTCTATAGGTCTAGTTTGGGACGTGTCAATTCATGTTTTTAATTGAAAAACATTTTAAATTACAATGGAAATGTTTCCATTTGGCAGCTGCCTGATCTCTCAGTGAGCTGCTAAACCTACAGAGTAGGGAAATATTAACATGAAAGTTAAAGCTTATGTTAGCTGTTGCACAAACAGCATATCAGTCATGGTATGCGGACCAAGCTAACATTATATAAAACTAATTAAGTTAAGCATAAATATGATCATTGTCATTTGACAGCTCTGGAAAATGTCTATGAATATCTGTGAAGACAGCAAACACTGCCTGTTCTGAGCCACTGTTACCAAAGAGCTGAGGACCTCCAATGTGACCACCCGAGGTTGTGTTTTCACGTTTAAGCCCTCCATTGATGGGATATCTATGATGATACAGTTCATCATGTGCAAAGCTAACCCTAGTAGAGGGTCTCCCACTCTTCAACCCACCAAATCATTTTCCTCATCAACTACTTAAAAAACACTACCTGATCCTGGACCAATGGCTTGGAACACTGACCCCATAGTGCTGGTATGTGTATGTATAAATGTGTGGCTCGACAGTTTTTTAGGGGAGTGCATTTGAGTCAGTATCTGGAAGGTGGAGTCTCTTGGCTGTCCTCTCCATTCAGCCTGCCACTCATAGCTTCATCTTGTGTACCACAGGCACAGGCAGGACCTGATGGATCTTTGCTCGGTCTGTGTCCATCTCCAGATTGATCCAGTCAGGATGGAAGGACCCCTTGAAGCCCACAAATGCCAGCTTATCTGTAAGGAGACCAAATAACATCAAAGTAAATGAACTCATCTGAGGGGTAAATCAAAATGCACGTTATTGCTCCTCACCATGTATGTCAAAACGCCTGATCACTGCAAATATACTGAGCAACAGTAGAAACGCATATTTTTTTGATGACATGCCATCCTGTTCATATTACACATCTTTATTCACCCTTTAGCCATAAAGAAAATCATTTTTGTGCAAATCTACTTTACACCTCCTGAATGGATAAAACGGTTAATCTGGACTTGTGGGATGACATGTCATTCTTCCTGCAGAGCTGAGACAAGTTGTTCATGTGTTGCTGGAGCAGGATCTCTCCGTCTCACCCGGTGATCCAGAACATCCCACAGATGCTCTTTTGGGTTGCGATCTGGTGAATATGCCGGTCAAGGAAGGACAGCGACATTGTTCTGATCCAGGTAGGCTCCTCCTGACAGACATGAGCCACACGTGGTCTGGCATTGTCATGCATGAAGGTGATGCCTGATTGCTGTATCCTGAGAATGATGTGTGGACCTAGGACCGTATCTCAGTAACGGATAGCTGTCAGTGGACCATGGATGTGGACAAGGTCTGACCACCATCCATTAGCAATGGCTCCCCGCATCAGGACACCACCACCAAAACGGTCCACTTCCTGGATGTATGCTGCAGGATAGCATTTCTCAAGGTGACGATACACAAGCCTACGACCATCAGCTCTGTGCAAGTTAAATCTGGACTTGTCACTAAATGTGACCTGCCTCCACTGTGCAATGAGCCATAACATCTGTAACATCTGTGCTACACATGTCTGGCGAGTTCCGACCATCAACATCATCAGCATCCCAACTGCCTGGTCAAGTAAGTTTTGTGGAAGCCGTGACATCATCAGTTGTTTCAGTAGGAAATAAATTAGACCCAGGATTTTATTGCCTTGGCCAGGTGTTTTCAATCATGCACAAAAAAATGCATGCATTCATCAGGTCATGGTAATCCTTGAAGGTTGAATGTGAAGCAACTGGACTTCTGTTTAGGGTTTGAAGACGTTTCATCCAAGAGGCTTCTTCAGTTCTGACTGACTGGTGGGGAGTTTCAGATATTTAAACTCTTCTGAGGTTGCTAACACATTGCCAGTCCTCAAAGTCTGTTTTGACAGACAGATGGTTTGAGAGAGGAGTGAAGGAAGCCATCTATGTCACATTGGAATGACCATCTCTAAACAGAGGTGGGGGTCTATGCCCCCACCTCTCACCCACATACAATGCAGTCGTGTACACGACGACCATTTCACCCAAAAACGGAAACCTTTTGTTGCGTTTCGGCCATCCAAAACAACAACAAAATTACAACGTCGGACTGTCCGGTTTAGTTTGTGCTACAGACTCTTTTTAGTTTATTTACGCTCCTCCACTGTAGATTTGCTGAACCACCACTGTGATCTTATTCTGTAATGTTGATTTTGAAAAGTTACGCCACCAACTACTGCCTTGGTATACAGACTACAGCGTTTTCAGTCGTGTCTGCGGATGCATGTGTACGAGGATCGTATTGGAAACAATGCCATGTGTGAAGCAGAAGGTTTTGGAAACCAAAGAAAAAACGTGTCTGTTTTCAACTAAAACGTTGCCGTGTAAACCTCGCAAACCATAGCATCTCTCCCCAGAAGGTTTCACCACCTGTGAACAGGGTGACCTTTAAATAGGGCAGAAATACTGCAACAGGGACTTCAGACCAGGTTTTCGTTTATTTATTATTCATGATAATTATTGTCAAACTGTGACCTGGATAAAATGCAGCCAATGAGACAATAGTGCCAATTACTGCATTTATGTTGAAACTACTGGATGTTCTGTCTCAAGGATTCCAGGCACAGCATGCTATGAAGCTTATCTGTGTGGGCATCTTTGTCAGTAGACCTTGGTATAGATATAGTAAATTACCTTTTAATTTGGGGATTTTCTCTGCGCCAAGTTTCTCCAGGACTTTAGTCCAGGAACCTCTGGTAACCAGGCGGCCTTTAGATGTAATGAGGACAATGGAACTACAGGGAGAGTGAGAAACAACGCATCAATGTAGTGGTCACATTTAGATAAAGTGCTGCAAAGCTAAACTTTAAGCAAGATACAATCCCTTAAAACAACATACATATCTTAAAAATATCTAAAAAAAAAAAAAATTTTTAAAGTTGTTTTTTTTGTCTCCCAGGATATTTTTTTCTTACCTGGCAGTTCCATCTAAGAGCATTCACTTTCACTATTTTGTCCATGATAATATATTACAACTTGTTCATGCTCAAAATTATTAATTAAGTATTTATTAATTAAGTAATTAATTAATTATTAATTACCACAAAATTACTTTGTCGAAGTGAAAATTTCTTATTTCAAATTTTATCCTTTTTAAGTCTCCACAAATCAACAACAGACCAACCTCTTTCAATCTGAATAAAAAGCAGATCTTGGACTTTTATAAATCAGGGGCCATAAACGGGCCAAGTATATGTCCAACATCCATGCACATTTCCTTATTCAGTAAGATGTATCTCACCAGTCATACATTGTCTGCCATTGGCTCTCTACAGGTTTGAGCAAAGACACACATAATTGAATATGTTTTGCAAATTATGCCTTGTTCAAACATATTGTGTAGCTCAAAAAAGCTTAGGAAATAAAAAGTCTAAATTTTTTATTTTGATTCAATTCTAAACTAGGGTGCATTAAAGCACAGACAACAATGTCAGTGAGAAGTATCTGTAGCTCTTCTAGTAGTACTGTGTGCACATGGTGACCAGACATCCCAAAAACATTTGGGAGAGTCCCAGATTATGGGCAGTGGTCCTGAATCCTGTTATGGTCATCTTAAAAATTACACTGAACTTGAGTTTTGATGAATTAAAGTCTAACAAAGCCTAACTCACCTGATAGTTGTGTGCATTTCTATGGTGTTACCCACAGGCACTGTTATGTGCATAGTCAACATGAATTGTGTATCTTAATGTGTATCTTAAGCACTTTGTGCTTAAGATACATTAATCTTATGGTATATAGCCTTATGATGGTTGTAGCACTGGTTGCTAGATTGTTATAATTTTTGACAAACAGTAAAGGTGGTGCAGTAGTTAACATTATGGATTCACAGTAAGAACGTTGTGGGTTTGAGCCCATGGTGACCTGTATAAGGAGTAGCATACCTTTCACACAGTTTCAGATGGGTTAATTGCAAGTGTAATTATGTGCTTGATTTCATCCTTATGGAAGAACAGCTATTAATCATGAGAACTCTTGAAATAAGGAAATTCATCCTGTTTTATGATTTCTTTCACTCAAATTAAGAAAGAAACACTGAAAAAAGAATCACAAGCTAGTTTTTTGGTATATTTGACTCAATATGTGCTTAGACTTGGTGGTTTGCCACTTACATCAAGAGATTTCTTTAACTTCGTATCTTTCTTAAATCTTAAATTTGTTTATTTGTTTATTTAATTTTGCAGCATTGCAGCAGCACACAGTTTGTGTGTTGGACTAGAGCTTGTCATTAAATTCACTTGACATTGTCATGAATGCATTTGGCTCTGTGTAATCTCGTAGCAATGCAGTTCAATTAGGTTAAAGATCATCATCCAAAAAAAGGAAACGATATCAAAATGTGGTGGTACATCACAGGAGGAATCTTAAACAAAGTGGTCGTACTAAGGAAAGGAGCCGCTTCTTACCCATCTCTCAGTCCAGTGACGTAGTTGTCTATCTGTCCAGGGATGCCCTGGAGGATGGAGTTCCTGAAGTCTTTGCTATCCACCACCTTCCCATCATGCCCGTCAATCACTGTCAGTCGCAACCCATCCTCTAGTTGGTACAGCTTCCTGCCATTCACCTGTCACAACAACACAGCCAGCTAATCACACATCAGTCTAGGATATATAAATTAACAACACTGAATAGTTCAGTGCTGTCACATCAAATGACAGGTCATCTATAGGTCATCTATGACATCAATAACTTTTAAAGTTGAAGACTACAAGAGCAACTACTAATCAATCAGAAGAACCGTTTGACGTCAGGATTTGGTGTAAGCAAGTTGTTATATGCTCAAATGAAAATGTATACAAAGGTTCTCAACAGAAGGAGCGAAACATCTCATCTGAATGAGAACCTTTTGTTTGTTGAGTATATCATTCATACTGTATAATGGAAAAGGGCCTTTCTATGTGGCCATTTTATTTTAAATTAGATGAAAACATGCTCGTGATATGTATTGATATTAAATCAGGATATGAGAGTTTGCTCATATTGTATAGCCCTGACTAAATGGAACCAACAAATCAGGCACAATGGTTACATTTTACATGAACTCTGTTGTTCACTCTAAAAAATCCTTTACATTTTTTAATGATTCTCACTACCTTAATTACTCTGCTAATTCTTTTTGAATAGAAGAGAGAGAGAGGAGGTCGGAGGAAAGAGGAAATACTTTTGTGTTTTGCACAACTGAGGAATGCAAAAAAAAAATGATAACAGCAAAGTCCAAAGAAATGTGATAAATAGTTTTAATTCCTATGTTTCAGAGTATGAGTACAAGATGAAGTAGTTTTACTTTTAGAAGTTTGATCCATCTTTAAATGTGTTCCTTTAACTACCAAAATCCTTCCTGAAACATTTAATGACAGTCAAGCAATAGAACCAATGATTCTTTTGATCTGATGTTTCAGAGCAAGAAATGATACCTTTTGTGTTTAACCTGAAATAAATTCATAGACATCAAAAGGTAGAAAGAAGTACAGCTGTAAAAGAAATATAACTGTAGTGTTATAGTGATGGTGGAAATACACAGTTAATAAGTGAAACCTGTAATGTTTCTCTGAATGATTCTCTAGAAGAAGTTCTATAAATAAGTCATCATTTCTGTCTATGTTAATGATCTATGCTGTTCAACAACAGTGAAAGTAGCTTATTTTACACAGAGATTATGCAATGACTACCCTTCATAGAACCCTTTAACACCCTTTAATAGAACCACTTGCTGTAATAGAACCACTGTGCACACTAATTTTCATATGATTGAGATCATCTGTATGTTTGTCTCTTGTCTGTCCATTTTATGCTCGTATTTGATGTTTCTTTTTTGTGTTATTTGTGAATTGCTATTGTGAAGCACATTCTGTTGCTTTTTTGTATGAAATGTGCTCTATAAATACATCTTCTTCATCTTCTTCTCTCCACCACCCTTGTCTATTTACACTGAACAAAACAACATAAGGATAACACTGTTATAACACTGGTTTTAGACAGCATGTATAATTGTTGTGGTTTAACCTTAGCTTTGTCTTCTAGTGTGACATTTTACATGAGCATCAAGCAGCCCTTTCTAAACAATGGAATAAGGCAACAACAACTATTTACCGCCCCTGTTAGGCGGCCGTTGATCTTGTCCTCTGCTCTGAGGGTAGGTTTCTAGGCCTTGCACTGTTCTCCATCATTTATTTTGGGTAGACCTCCTTTTTTGAGTTAGTTGCTTACTGCTACAAGCTGTATTTGAAGTCTTCACATTTATCAAAAAGTCACCCTCTTGTCCTGTCCTGCTGCTTTGCCTCACTACTTAGACCCTTTTACACAGTTGTGCTTGTGCCTTACCATCCTGTATAAAAGTCTGAAAGGTGAAATGAGGTGTCACTGTTGTTCCACCACTGAGCTCTGAGCTCTGAGCTGGTCATGGAGGTAGTGACAGTGCTGAATCAACATCTATTTCAAAGACGTGAGCAGGTGAGGCTGCAGGACAGAACAGCAGTATGACATTTTGACAATGTGTTATGTGTGTGACCTATAGACAGGAGATTAAAAAAAAAACAGCTAGTAGCAGTTAGTGGCTGACTCAAAGTAGAAGAACCAAAAATGTCTGCAAATAGCGTCAAAATAAATAGCGTGAGGCCTAGGACCTCATTATTAACCACCATGTAACAGTTGGTGAATCTAGTCCACGTTTTTTTACAAAGCTTTGCTTGATGCATATGGAAAATGTCACATTAACATTGCTGTGTTATCCTAAATCACACACTGAGGCGGCGTAAGCCTGGTTCTGGTTTGTTGAGTGTAAATGAATAATCATAAGGATCTTGTGGCAGTGTTATGTGATCTCTGTGATCCCTCATAACTTTTACTCAGACCAGGTACAATGAGGTACATTAAAGGCACAAAAGTCCCACCTTGAACAGGCTGTTTAAAAAGGGCGATTAAGTCTGAACCTACTCTATGCTGTGTGAATGAGACAAAGGATACCTCAGTAAAGGCAAAGTCCTCCTTGATGTGGAAGAAGCGAGTATTGTAGGACTCCAGCCTGACCTCCAGGAAGTGTTCCGGTGAGTTCTGTAATTAAAAAAGGAGAAGAGCTGGTATTAATATATGACATTTGACATTTCACAGAAGTCACTTTTCATAAACCGCACAGAGCTCATAGAGATAAACAAACGAGATGAAATTATCACAGTAAAAACTGACATTGTAGTTGAAGGAAGACATTACTCTTAGAATGTGGGGAAATTAAGGTTCAACGGAAATAAAGAAGACGAGGATGAAAATAAGAACACAGTAAATGTGGTATTCAATTTACAAGCTGTGCAAAGTAAAAGCAGTGTACAGATAAATATATGAAAAACACACAATGAAAATATACAAACTTATCAGAACTCCACTATCCTGACCTGAAGGCATCTACTGTAGACATAGCACCACCTAGTGGCAACAGGAAATGGCTTTTTTTTAGTTTAACGTACTCCTGCTTGTCTGTTGACCAGATTGACCTCAAATTGGGTAAAAAAAAAAAAAAAGCCATAACACCTCGCTGAAGCTTTAATGTGAATATTCTGAGTTTTAGTTCAATGGCCGTGGGAAGAATAGCAAGGTTTCACAATGAAAGAGGAACTTATAATAACTAAGTCCATGGTCCAATCTGCTCCAAATTTCACAAGGTGGATAAGAGTCCCAGCCTGAAGACATCCACATAGATGAATCCAGTAAAAACCATAGCGCCACCTACAGGCAGCAGGAATTGTAACATATCATACTTTGATGTAATTTTTCTAGTGCATAACCATATTGACGTCAAATTGGGTGAGAAAAGCTAAAAGACATTGATGAAGCTATAAACCGATTATTGTGAGTTTTCATCAAACAGTGTTGCAGCGACTATTGATTTTCAACCAATCAGAAACTCACCACCACTGGCACAGTCCTCTGAGGTGGTAAACATCATGATCTGATATGGGTTACTGATCTGGGTCTGGCAAAATGGATCCAAAGACACCCTAGAAAGTTTCAAAGAAGCAGCCCCTGCTGTGTGTTTCACGTTTTACATGTGTATGACATCAAGATCAACAAAAAAGTCTCTTGAAGCATGACCCAACTGGTGGTCGGCCATGTTGTGCAAATCAGGTGTATTTTTCACCATTTTCAGATGTTTTTACACATTTATACATTATTGCACTCGATTTACTTGAAGTGTGGTCAGTACAATCTTAACACAATCTTAATGATGACAAGTTATCAAAGGTTTTTCTACAACTTGAATGCTGTGGCCATGAAGGCACGGCACATTTTGATCATTCGCTATGAAACAGGAAGTTGTTTTAACTCCTCTATCCATGATCCAATCTTTGCCAAACTTCACATGTTGGATAAGAATCCCAGCCTGGAGACATCCACAGTACAATATGCAGGTACACTGATACCCGTAGTGCCACCGTCTAACAACAGGAAGTGAGCCTTTAGTGAGAACCATTGATTTACAATAAATGTTCATGGTGTGTGGTCTTCACATCATGAACCTGAAGAGGATGTACAACTGGGTGCTCTCTAACACCAAATAGTGGACACAGATGGTGTAGTTTTGAACAGCTTTGAATTAAATTTTGTGCATACCATCTCAGGATTTTCAACACTGAAAGAACTTTGACTATGTGACCAAACCAATCAGAGGCATTGCATTGTTGGATAATTCTTTTCTCTTTATTTTATTTTTCTTGGTCATATATCATCATTCAGATGTCATCAGTGTGATGTCATCTCTGACCTCATGACTACAGGTTCCTGGTAATGTTTAACATGGAGGTTCTACTTTATTTTCTCTCAGCAGGAACGTCGTTTCTCTTCCTTCACAGAACAACCCAAAAACATGCAGGCATGGCATCGCCATATTAGATTAGTAAATTTGCGAGGTATGCGCTCTCCGAGTGCTCTAGTTTATGAATGTGTAAATTTATTTTACTGATGTAGTCATTTATTTTTTACATGTGTACATTTTTGTTCTTTTATTATTGTTTTTGCTCAGATGTTTTCATTTTGTGTACTGTTAGTTGTCTCGTGATGATATTGTGCTTTCAATAAAGTTGGTTAAAATAACCTTTTTATGTAATAGTAGGACTATCACAGCTGTAACTAATTACACTGTAATGTTGCATGGCTCACTGCACTTACTGTACATTGGAACAGAGCCATCATTAATGTCATTAATTACACCTGTGCTGTATCTTTGTCCACATGTCTGCTGACTATGACCGTGTCTAAATTCTTGTACTAATGCACTGCCTCCTATATGCTCACTATCAGTATCTACTGCATACTGCCACTGAATGAGCAATTGAGTATGCCATCACCAGCAGACTCTAGCAATACGCTTCTCATCATCAGATGACTGTCTTGATCAAAAATGACCCGTCTTGTTAATAAATCCATGTCCAACCTACCGTTGAACAAAAGTTGTTTCTCACAAATTTAAATCAACATTACTTCTTCCAGTCAACGTAATATTTCTCCGTATATAACGGTGAATGCTATTGTTTGTGGTTCATGTTTGATTTAAAAAATAAATGAAGGTAAAAAGTCAGGTAAAGCAATATTTTAGCAGTTTTACATAATGTATCGGTATAGAAACAAGTCTGAGACAAAATCACTTTGTTACATAAAGCTTCAAACTTATCAATATGTTGGTCAAATGTAAAGCACATCTTCTTGTGGTGTCCAGTTTGTTCACACCAAAGTCAGGAGAACGACCTCCCAATTTGAGAAATGGGACCATCCCAGTATATGAATGCACAGCTGGGTGGGATTTGTGCTCACAGCTATCATCCAATTACAATTATGCATCAGGGCAACAAGTACTAGCTCATCACAACACAGTAGGGAAAGACTAGTTGGAACAGTTATGGGGAAAAAAGGATAAGACGCTACATTGCTACATTTTTTGTGGACCCAAGGAGCGCGGTAAGGGAGCTGGGTGTACATGTACTCACCAGTCTAGCGTTGGGTATCTTTCTGGGCATGGGTACATCCACAACGGGCAGCTCAGCATGTTTGGGGTAGGCCTGGGCCATGCAGTCGCTGGGTGGACTGCCTTTAGGAATGACGGCTGTGATTTTCACCCTCTCACAGCCCTTGACAGAGCAGAAAGCAAACTGCTCCCTGTCGTTATGAGCCTTTACCTTCAGGAAAAGCAGGCTGCAATACACACAGTGGAGCTTCAGTATACACACAGTGAAGACATCATATACACTTCATCTGACACTTTGCAGCCACAGAAAAAACACACTGTTGCGCAATGTGTGTTTGAAAGAGTGTGTGTGTGTCTGTGTGTGTGTCTGACCCAGTGTCTTCCTCCCAGTAGTAGTATCCTCTGGCCAGAATGGACTGCTGGATCTTCTCCCTCTGCTTCGTCCTCATGAAGACGCCGGTCTTACGGGTCAGTTTGGTCAGACGGTTGTGCATGTCAGAGATAATGGTGAAGTTGGTGCCTTGTGGGTAACAGAGGCCCACATTTATCCAGTCATTTCTAAAAGACAACACAATGTAGATACAGAACTGAGTTCATCTCACAGCAAAAAACATGTTCTCACACCCATATAAACAGCACACTCATGATTATTTCTTCAATTATCTCATCAGAAGACTATTTTCCAATGGTGGAAAATAGAAAATTTATGAAACATGTCACAGGAAGGAATGCTGTGTTTGGTTTACATCAAATGTAACAGAACTGTTGTTTTCAAACAGTCCAAGTTTCCATAGAATGTTCTTCCAAATGTGACAAAATGAGCCCTTGCCATCCTCTTGAAGGAACTTTGGAAGGTCGGCCACCTCTGGGAAGGTTCACTGCTTTTTTCAAGTCAACAGAGGTCTTCTTTTTCATATTTGATGCAGGTAATGTGTTTCATTGTGGATCTGTGGGGTCCCGGACCCTAAGAAATAACAATTTCTTAAAGAAAAGGGGGTTGTACTGTAGTGTGGTGCAGGTTATGTTAATTTTGGATTTAATCATAGATTAATTGCACTTCTGGATGAATGTATTGAATGATATGAATACGTTGTCTTGGAATAAGTGATGGAGGTGTGTGATTCCCTTTTTGTTGCCATGATGGAAAACAGATAGGAGTGTTGTGCAGCTGGGAGTCTGGATTATGGCAGATTGGAGTAAATCTACATGGTGGTAGAGATAAGTCTGTGATTTTATGAGTTTTCCACCAGGCTGCCAGAGTTGAGGACATTGTGATGTTCTAGTAGTAGTAGTCCAGTTTCTTGGTTGATTGTGGTAGAAATGTGAGGTCTGCAAGTGAAGTGGGTTTACATGGAGTCTGTTCTAATAGCCATGTGTTATTATGGTTTTCCTTTTGGGTCCATTTAAGTAAACATTACAGTTGATTTTCAACAGGAAGTAGTGAAGGAGGTTCGGTGCTTCGAGGCCACCTTGTGACTTGGCATTTTGTAAAGTTGAGAGTGAGATTCTTTGTGTTGTTAAAGTTTTGAGTGTTTGGGACCATTTATCAGTGGGAGTGATGGGAAGCAATGAAAATAAATAATTCATCTGGGGTAGGGTTTTCATTTTAACTGTTGCTACACGTCCAATCAGAGTGAGTGGTGATCTGTTCCATCGTTCCATCGTTTGAAATCATCTTCTATGTCTTTTAGCAGAGAGGTGTCCCAGACAGCTTCATTTCTTTTGATTTTAGCATATTGGGCCACTGGTGAGACCTATTAGTCAACTTCATGCTGCTAAAAATGGTCTATTTAAGTGATGATTTGATTGAACAGGGCTCATAGTAATCAGACCAGGTCCGGCTGCAACCAGTAATTAACTAATTCATTAATTTGGTAGTGTTTTGGATATAGTTTCTAAGGGGGCAAATACTTTTTCACATGGGCCCAGTTGGTATTAGATAACCTTTTTGGTTCGAGAATTAAAATAATAATTTGTTTGTTTGTCTTTGTTTTGCATTAAAGTTAGCTTTAGATACACACAGAAATAGAAGAAATCAGGAGGTATCTTTTCACAGCACCGCAGTTGAGTCAAGTACATTGTAATGCAAAGGTTGGTCATTTCAAACAGCATCAAGCAAAGAATTTAGACTTGTGTAAATTTGCAACTGTCAATATTGTTGCACTAGTATCTGATTATCATTCTTACAGATTGAGTCTAAAATCTCAAGTCTCAAGTCAATGTGTGTGTGACTTTAGTGCAACTCTGTTTAAAATGCATCTGTCCTCTACTTTGTGTTCGTATATAAGCTTTAAGCTTTAAGCTCTGCTGTCTACCCCCATGCGGATACACAGAATGCATCTTTGCCTGCAGTGGTATGACCAAACAGTCAAATGCAGGAGAGGAAACGACATGGAACTCCCTGACACACTGTCTAGAGCACAGCTCCCAGAGAGCACACCAGAGAGGGACCATGCTGACCTTTGTTTCAGTTAGTGACCAGAAGTACACAGAACTGCAAGAACGCACAAAAGAAGAGCTCAGCTGTCTCCAACAGACTATTCGGCATGGCTGGCCAGAAAACAGACGGGATGCGCCCATGTTGGGACTCAAGAAATCAGCTTGTGTTGTCGGATGGACTTAAAACCGCATTTCCAAAAAAAGTTGGGATGTTGTGTAAAATGTAAATAGAAACAGAATTTGATAATTTGCAAGACATTGAAACCCCATATTTATACCCCACAGAAAGCATTTTTATCCCTTGTCCCGCATTTTGATTAGCAACATGGGGCGGGGTTTGTGTGTGGGGCTGTCAATCAAACTACACACACGTGGGTCAAGCGCAGGTAAACCTGTCACCGTCTATGATGCCTTAGAGGTGAAAAATGATGGGAAGATGTCAGAGTTAAAAACACCAGCTGATATACCAGAGGATGATGAAGCTGATGGTCAGATTTAGGGTTATCTGATTCTGGAGCCTTTCAAGTCAGAAACTGTTTGCATGAATCTAAATGAAAAGGAAAAATACTCTAGGAGACTATTTATGTAGTCATATGTTAATCATTAAATTTTGATGATATATGAGGTGAGTAATAATATGCATTTTTATGATAAGTTGAATAACTAGCTTTTTTTCTTCTTCATTTTAATACATTTTATGTTCTCAGCAACATCAGAATATTTTTTGACGGCACCCTATTGAGAGAGGCTGCCATGAAGGTGTGTGTGGATGGCTGACTTCAACAGAGGAATCCTGCTGGCTGTTTGGTACAGTCAAGGAGGCCTGGATGGTGAACAGATCAAATGCTGGATGCTTTTTACTGGGTCAAAAAGGTGAATTTGTATCTCTAGGTGATTTGAAAGTCTGTTTAGACACATTATTGTTTGAGACTAAAGCTTGAATAGATAATATCTTTTTGAAATTTAGACCTGCTGTAAACATTTTTTGTGTGAACGTGGTGTTTCTCAGGAGTGTGTGCTGTCCAACGTGCAGCTCATGTGTCCACTGACTTGTTAAAGTTGATGAGCCAAATGGTGACCTCAGCAGGCGCCACCTGGTCCCAGTGGATGGTGTAGCCTTTGGCCAGTGTGATCACTGGCTGGAACTGCTGGTAGTGTTTCTTTTTACCTAGGGCACCCTCTAGTGTCAAGGGCCGGTCAGGGTACTCATCCCTCACTATCTGCATGTTCAGGTTTGCAGGATTCCGTGTCTGGACATAGATCTGAAGGAAACACCATGGACCATAGAGAGAGAAGATTTATTATAATGTTTATACAACAAGGGAAAATTTCAATTGTTATGACTATTGATACAAAATCTGTGTGAGCAAAAAAAAAAAAAAATTAAATGACTTTGTGAATTCATAAAATATCAAGGTTTGCAAATCGTGCTTTAAAGATCTTCGAGCTGTTGTGTGACTTGACATTCTTTACAGTGATTATTCCACCACCACATGAATGGACTGTAATTTAGTCTGAATTTGCATCTATTTTCTAATATCAGGGATTTCTTTATTTAACAAAATAAAAGAAACAAGTAGTGTGGGATCATGGCTGTCTTCATTGTTAAACAATGGCTGCCACTGCCTAAGCCTATCTACCAAATGTTCATGGATGAGGTAATGCACTGTCATTAAGTTTACTCATGTTTGTGAACTTTCCTCTTCACTCTCTGACTCTTCTCTTGGAAGTTATACAGGCAGGCATCATTTAAAAGCAGAAATCATAACTATTCTGTTTGTTGTTCAAGGCTTCATTCGACATTGCTAATTTTCTTGACTGCCAGCATCATCATTATTATTACACAAACTACAAGACATCCAGTTAAGTTCTCAGATAGCATTACTGCACCTGACATACAGAGATGTAAGGGTAGGACAGGACGGGTGGAGGAACCCCATGTACTTTAAAGATGAATAGATGTACAGGTGGGATGTACAGTATATTTAACACTGGAACTGCCAACTGGAGGTCAACGCACAGAAAAGGCTGATAGCGCCTTATCGGCTGGTATCACCACTCTCTCCACTCCAGACAGAACTAATCCAACACTGTAGAAAATGAACAAACTTTGACTAATTAGAAATTAGATAACCGTCGTCCTGATCAACACAGCCATTGGTCACTATTGGAGCTGAGATAGTTTGTAAAATTTCCTATTGGTGTCAAATGGATTAATTGGTTTAGCTCTACTGCCAACATTCCAAAACCTCCAGAACCGCCATGGCAGTTAATTTGTTTATTTCATTTATTCTTTTAAATGCTAAGACTTGAAAGATAACTATTTAAAACTTGGTTTATCGGCTTTATTTATTTCATTGCTTAATTGTTTTATTTCATTACAGATTGAACAGGTAGAATGCATTTTAAAAGTCATGAATAAAATGCGGGCTACAATCATTTAAAATGGGACGGAGGGTCGGCATTAAATAACTAACACACTGAAATAAATGTGGAACAATAGAAGAACATTATGTAAATTTGGGAAATATCTTGTTGTTTTAGGCCAAAATGGGTTGATTTCTGACAGCTGATTAGTGAGGATGAATATGAGTGAACTTGATGTCCACAGCCCCACCTGTGCATAGCTGCCGCTGCAAATAGCAGCCCTCCAGTCGGGGACGTCGATGCAGTCCGGGTGACGGAGCAGCCAGTTGTCCTCTTTAACCAGAAAGGCTCCGGGATACTCGCTCACCGAGCCGTCAATATCGTGGAAGATGGTCGTCTTATCCCCGTCCATCTGCATCTTACTAAACCAGGGACCCGGCTCCCCAAAAAACACCCGCGACGTGATCTACAGTAGAGGGATGAGTGATGAAGGTATACATTTGGAGCTGCTATAGTTGGTATGTTGTGCTCCTAAACATAAAGCATGACCATTTTCCAAAGCTTCCAAATGTTCTGTGATGCTCTATTTTGTGCTGTCATCGAGGTGGAAAAGCCAACTTTTATGTGAAACATTGCTAAGGCTCCCTGTGTTCTACTGGTGCAGTTCTACTGGGTCAGACTACATAGTTTACAGTATGCATGGTCTTCTGGTGGTGAGGACAGCCCAGGATGCTTCAACTAAACTGCATCCAAATGATGGTTTTGATCAAAATAAAAGGAAATGAGAGTTTTATACCAATTCACGTTGTTTTGGTTTATGCTATTCACACAGAGGCTGACTCACAGGTACGTTGTCAAAGGTGATGCCAGTGATGTTATTCTTGGGGCAGCTCTGCCACGAGTTGTTGAGCCTGAAGCCAAAGGCACTAGTGTGCCGTCCGTCTAGTGCCATGTACTTTCGAAATGTGCAGTTCTGCATGTTGATGGGCCCATCGTAGATCTGCAAGCCCCGGATAGGAAAATCACTGTAGGGAGACACAAATCAACACACACACAAACACACACACACACACACACACACAATGGGTTTTCAGTGCTACAACACTGGTTCAAGGTTTACTGGTATAATGTATAAACCATTGTAAAGTCATTCCCAAACGCTGACACAGTGTAAAAGAACAGGTGATGCAACACAGTGTAAACATGACCTTGTCCCAACTTGTTGATGGCATCAAATTCTAAATGTGGATATAATTTTCAAAAACAATTTTTTCTGTTTCAACATTTGAAATGTTGCCTTTGTGCTATTTTCAATGATTTGCAAATTGTTGCATACTGTTTTTATTTTATTTACATTTTACACAGCATCCAAACTTTTTTGGAAATGGGTTTGTATATCAACCATATTATGTGGTTTTGTAAATAAAATGTTATACTTTTCTATACAATTTGATTCATTTTTTTAATTTTGTGTGGTTTTCATGGAAACATTAAAATCCTACTTTGAAATCAGGTTACGTCACACACTTAAGGAGAAAATGAAGTGTGTGATGAAACGGATTATCCATTTGAAAATAATGGGGCATCACACATATCAAGATCGACCCTAAACTGCACCGATCCGATACAGCAGGTCTATTTGAGTGTGATTGCAGTGAGTCGGGTCAGCAGGTGTCGCACAATCCTTGGTGATCTGTTGTCTTATCAAAGACTCAAATGAGATTCGTTTTCATGTGGGATAAAAGGTACACTGGAACAGAAGGATTATGGTTATGATGCTTGCAGACATGGCTCTGTATTTTGGTTGCTATTTCCTGTTTTATTTTGTAAGCAGAGTTCTTGTGTCGTGTTTTGTGCTTTACATATCTTGTATTATTTTCTTGTCATTTGTGTTGTCCAGTTGGTTTCCCTGTTTTAGTCTATGTTCACGGTTCAGATCATTCTCTCTCCCTCTGTGCTCATGTATCAGTTTATTGTTGTACCTTTCTTGTCTTCCTCTTTGAGGGTCTGATTATTTCCACCTGGCCCCAATAGTCTGCTCCTGTACCACCTGTGTGTCATTGTCTCGTCACTCAGTGTATTTAGTCTGTGTGATTCCTCTTGTTCACTGTCAGTCTGTTGATGTCACTATTCAAGACTCTGTTCCCTGTGTTTCCTGGTATCCTTCCTGACATGTGTGGCTTTGTGACTCTGCCTCTGGATTTTCCTTTTGTCTGGATTATTGGATTCATTGTTATCATTAATATTCAGCTCACTTATGGACTTGGATGTTTTCTATTTATTCATGGACTCTTTGGCCTGTAAATAATATTTTTGAACCTTTTTTGAACTGCCTTGAAACATAACACTTGTAATTTTAAGAGGATGAGCCCTTTAGTATTTCCTGGTGATGATGAAATCCATATTTTGACAGCCCCTCTAATTTAAAAAATACAATCAGCCGACTGAAATTGATGTACATTGATCAGAAATTGTATTAATTATAATACAGGTATTTAAAGAACCTCAGAATTTAGTTTCAGGTCAATATTTAAATCACAATATTAAGAGAACTATTTACCAACTGTAGTATAGGAATGAACTTGTCAAAGTTCCTCAGTGAGGAATTTTCCTTCATCTTGAGTATTAGACTTGACATATTTTATTCATCTGATACACATACATCTAAAGAATACATTATCTGTACTGGATAACCATTTCAGATCAACCCTAATCTCTAAGCCAACATTACATTTATTAGGTATATGGTTGGAAGCCTCTGGAAACAGCTGCAAACACTCTTGATGACAGTAAGATTTATGGGCTGTAAAACCAAATGAACAAGCTAAAATGGGCCCAACTTTACAAAATTCACTTACATGCCATGTGGCAGGGTTCTGCCAGTGAGGTCGGAACCATCAGGACCCCAGATCTGGTTATCAGGGGTAGGCATCCCACGATTGTCACTTTCACCCACAAACAGTGAGTTGATCACCTGCTGACGAGAGCCGTCATCATCTGGAAATGTCCCTCCACTGCACAGACGGAGAGAGTTAGAATGAGAAGGTTCCAGCAGAAGGACTAGCAGTGGGAATATATGTTTGAAGGGGCAGTAGCATCAGCACAGTTCAAGTGTTTAATCATTCAAACGAAACAAGACATTATTCAAATGATCCAAAAACTGATTGCTGAGTCAATGTAGTGATGACATTTCATGGCAAGAAAAACTGAATCCACTTCACTACAAAATACAGGTGGGTTCATGATCTGCATTTCATTTCCGCGCCTATAAGGTATGAATGAATGTTCAGATCTGATCACTCGCAGACAGCTGGTATGATAAGTGTGATCATTCATGAGTATGAATTCACCACCAGCTGGGACTTTTCTGTGTGGACTTGTTCTCTCTGTGTCTGTGTGGCTGCTTCCCACCACCAAAATCATGTAATACAGATGAGTTGGTGACTAAATCTTCTGAAACAAGGAGCCATATATATATAATCATCAACCATTGAGGGCTGGATTCAAAATCACACTGAAAATCAAAGTAAGAAATTGAATCTCAGGCTGATCCAACTTGTGTGAATTTCATCAACAACTCATAATGTGACTCAGTAGTGTGTTTGGACCCTTCCTGCCTGTATGCACTCCTGACAACATCTGGCCACAATATCTGTGGTGGTACTTGGCTGCATCGGATGCACCGATACATAACGTCCCATAGGTGCTCAATTGGATTTAGGTCAGGGGAACGTGAGGCCAGTCAATGGCATCAATGCCTTCGTCATCCAGGACCTGTCTACACACTCTGGTCACATGAGGCCGGGCAAAGTCCTGCACCAGGAGGAACCCAGTGCCCGCTGCACCGGGAGGAACCCAGTGCCCACTGCACTGGGAGGAACCCAGGGCCCACTGCACCAGGAGGAACACAGGGCCCACTGCACCAGGAGGAACACAGGGCCCACTGCACTACCGTAAGGTCTGACAATCGCTCTGAGGATTTCATCCTGGTACCTAACAGCAGTCAGGGTACCGTTGGCTATGACATGGAGGTCTGTGTGACTCTCCAAGGATATGTCTCCTCAGACCATCACTGATCCACCACCAAACCGGTCCTGCTGGATGATGTTACAGGCAACATAATGTTCACCACAGCGTCTCCAGACTCTTTCACGTCTGTCACATGTGTTCAGTGTGAACCTGATCTCATCTGTGAAGAGAACAGGGCTCCAATGGTGGACCTGCCAATTCTGGTGTTCTCTGGTGAATACCAGTAGAGCTGCACGGTGCTGGGCTGTGAGCACAGGTCCCACTAGAGGAGGTCAGGTCCTCATGCCACCCTCATGGAGTCTGTTTCTGACAGTTTGGTCAGAAACATGCACACCAGTAGCTCGAAGTCATTTTGTAGGGCTCTGGCTGTGCTCCTCCTGTTCCTCCTCACACAAAGGAGCAGATACCGGTCCTGCTGCTGGTTTGATGCCCTTCTACGGCTCTGTCCAGCTCTCCTCATGTAACAGCTGGTCTCCTGATATCTCCTCCATGCTCTTCAGTCTGTGCTGGGAGACACAGCAAACCTTGTGACCACATGTATGAATGTGTCATCCTGCAGGAGCTGGACTACCTGTGCAGCCTGATTGGGCTGCAGGAACCGCCTCATGCTACCAGTAGTGACAAGGACACTGACAAAACACAAAACTAGAGAAGAATCGGTCAGGAAGGATGAGGAGAGAACAACTGTTTGTGGCCCCCACATGTAAAAACATTCCCTTTTTGGAGGTTGTCTTGGTTTTGTCTCTCCATTACACCTGTTGTCACTTTCTTTTGCACCAAAGCAGGTGGAACTGATTCTCAATCACTTTGCTTCCTAAATGGACAGATTGATATACCTGAAGTTTAACTGACTTGGTGTTAAACTGTGATGATAAAGTGTTCCTTTCATTTTTTGAGCAGTGCACATATGTATAGATAGATATAGATCGATTATAGATATATATGTTGTTCAGAGCAACTCCTTCTTTTCATTAAGAATCTCTTTCTGGTCAAAAATGTCACCACATTTTCACAGGAGGCTAATCAGATCTACAAGTGGGTGTATACTGGATCAACACAGTTTGGACTTATTGATCTGAAAACAAATGTGGCATAACAATGAGGAGTTGTGATCCTGCCACCCTCTGGCTACAGATGATAACCAAGACTATTTTCCCTGGAAAGTGGCAGAGCAGACATTAACCAGGCTTGACTCCACATACAGCTGTGAAGCAGCATTCTCATCAGTTCATATTATTAAAACTAAATACCATTCAAGAATGAGCAATGAACATTTACATGCCTGTTTGAGAACGGTACTGACTCCATTCCTCCAAAGGTTCACAATGCTTGCAGGACTCTGTTTTTTTAAACTTTACCAACCAATTATCATCATCATTAAGCTAATCTAGCTAGCGTGATACACACAGCCGGAGAACATGCAAACTCCACACAGAAAAGTCCCAGGTCCTCAAGTTGGATTTGAACCCAGGTGCTGTGAGGCAACAGCGATACCCACTGCACCACTGTGCCGCCCTGGGTGAGGAGATGATTTCAGGAAATCAAATCAAATTTAAAAATGATTAGAAACAGTCCATTTTGGCAATAAATCTTACAAAAGATAAAAAGCACCCCTGCTTATAAGGTATTTTTCAATTCACACTTAACTTGTGTGTGTGTGTGTGTGTGTGTGTGTGTGTGTGTGTGTGTGTGTGTGTGTGTAGGTGTGTAGGTGGGTAAGGGTAGTGGTGGTCCTGCATCATCACCAGTCAGTGACAGTCCTTTATTTCTATGCATAGAAATATGAACAGTGATTTAATGGGGTGTTCTTACCTCGCCAGAGTGAGGCCAATGCCATTATCAGCAAATCTAAACAAAAAAGAGAGAATATTTTTCCTGTCAACACAGCAGCCGTCTGACGTCTCCAAGGAAAACACTGTCAATTTGGAAACAATTAAGAAAAAGCCCAAGGATATCTCTTCCCTCTTTAGAAAGAAGTTATGACAATGTGCCCCTGATAATGACATGGATGGTTAGAGAGTAATGTTGAAAAATGTATGGTAAAACACATCTATAATGAGGTATGAGTCATGAAATAATCGCATAAAGCATTCTGATTTACAAACCCATTTCCAAAAAAGTTGGGATGCTTTCTAAAAAAAAAGAAAAAAAAAGTATGCAATGATTTGCAAATCATGTGCATACTGTTTTCAACATTTGATATGTTGTGTTTGTGCTATTTACAATCAAATATGGGGTTTCAATGTTTCAATGCAAATCATCACATTCTGTTTCCATTTACATTTTAAAGAGCATCCCAACTTTTTTGGAAACATGGTCTGTTCATTGTTAGATGAGTTTAAATGGACTGAATGGAATTATCAAAAGGCCGGGACTATTAAATTATTATGACTATTACTATTATTATTATTATTATTATTAGTAGTAGTATATTATTATTAGTATATTATCATCATCATCATCATCATGATAATCATCATCATTTTATCCTAGCTATAGGGACTATCAAATTATCATTGTTATTATTATTATTATTAGTATATTATCATCATCATCATGATCATCATCATCACTACTATTAGTAGTAGTAGTTTTATAATATTATTACTATTATCATCATTATTATTATTATTATTATTAGTAGTAGTAGTAGTAGTTGTAGTATATTCTTATTAGTATATTATCATCATCATATAGTATCAATCATAATCATCATGATGATGATCATCATGATGATTATGATAATCATAATCATCATCATCATCATGATCAACACAATATTATATTATTATCATTATTGTTGCTGTTTATTAAATCAGAAAAACAGATTTTCCCTCTTCTTGTTTCATCCTAGCTTTATCCCAATGAAGAGAAAAGGAGGCCTAGTTGAAGAATGAATCACTTGTACATAAAGCCTAAAACATGAGTTGTGTTGTTTTGGTCAACTTTACGACACATCCTGCTGAAAGAGGCAGGGCAGGTTAGTGTGTTTGCAGCAGAGGGGTTTAGGGGTGTGTGTGTGTGTGTGTGTGTGTGTGTGTGTGTGTGTGTGTGTGTGTGTGTGTGTGTGTGTGTGTGTTTGTGTGTGTGTGTGTGTGTGTGTGTGTGTGTGTGTGTGTGTGTGTGTGTGTGTGTGTGTGTGTGTGTGTGTGTCTGTGTGTGTGTGTGTGTGTGTGTGTGTGTGTGTGTGTGTGTGAGAAGAAAAGAGAGGCAAGACTTCCTGCCACAGGTACACTGTCATCCTTTGGGAAACTGAACAGACTCAAACACCACAGAAGTCGTTTACCACCTACACAATAACCATGAGCCTTCTGCTTTTATATATTATACATTAATAATTTATATTTTGTTATATGCTTAACTGAAAATCCACACAAAGATTCTAAATCGGAGAAAAATAATATGAGTCAACAATGAGTCGTATATAATTCAATGCATTCTATTTCAAATATGATAAAAAATAGGCCTTTCTATGTGTTTATTTAAAATGTATTAACTTGACAGAAAATGTGATTCTATTGTCATTTGGATATGAAATGACATACATCAAAATATCACACATTCATTCACTTATTCATCACACGTCATTCATCACTTGGTGAAAGTCATGCTTTTGGATCATTGCATGCTTGCAGAACTCACTGGCAGTCATCCAGCCAGACATCGCCTCCTCTCAACCACGCTCCATGGTCCTGGTTCTTATAGGCCACAAAGTGGTGGATTAGAGCAGGGACTCTGGGTTTGAAGGGGTCAGCATCCTGGTGGGGGCTGTACCTAAAATATACAGCAGTTCCACAGACATACACAGTGGAAGAGGCCAGTGTTAGCATTTGATAATATTTCCTTCTCTCTTTGTGTATTCAGGGCCATTACAAACACATTTTTAATTCTGTAGCTTTTTTTAATGTTGTGTAAGCATTTAGAGCAGACATGTCCAAAGTCCAGCCCAGGGGCCAATCATGGTGTGAGGTCAGATTTAATGCAGCCCACAGCTTCCACCTTAAAATGTATTATTTATGGCTCACCAGCACTGTCAAACAGAACTAATGAATCATACACGTTCAAAATGCAATTTCTCTTTTCACATCATGGTGGCAGCACCACTCTGAAGCTCTGTCTGGCTTGTGTGCTCTATGCCCTTTTGCAGCTACTTCTTGCCATGGCAACTGTAGATAAAAAGAGGAAAGTTGATAGTGAGGACCGCCGCTTCCAGGAGAGATGGAAATTGTGATATTTTTTCACTGAAAACGGAAACAATTATGTTTGCCTAATTTGCCAAGAGACTGTCACCATGTATGAGGAATTCAATGTAAAGAGACACTACCAGACAAAACATGCTGATGCATATCAAAAAAGTAAAGTGACTCGAAGCTGTCTTGGCCTCACAATAGCGAGTCTTCAAGCGGGACCGTGAGTCCAATGAAAATAACACCAGACCAAGCTCTCTAACAAATATCTCTAACAAAGTCAGAGAAAAAGGAGGCAGTGCTATTAAACTCCACTGTATAATTCACAAGCAGGTTCTCTGCACGAAACATCTTTTTTCTCTCAGGCGGGAAATTGGACAATTTCTGGCTAAAAAGGGACAAGATGCAAGAACTGTCAGATACTGTATGGCTGGCAGATTTGGCTTTTTTTGGTTGACATTATAAAGTATCTGAATGCGTTGAACTAGAGCTTCAAGGGCAAGACACAGAGGTGAGCCAGCTTTATGCACACATCAAGGCCTTTGGGACCAAGTTGTGACAAATGGAGCCCAACACCAGCGTTGCATGAGGTCATGGACAGTTTTCCACGGTACATGTCACCGCGCAAACGAGGAGGTATGCAACAGGCATCGCATCTCTTACAGTGGAGTTTAACAAATGCTTTCTGGATTTTGCAGCTATCGAACAGGACATGTTGCTTTTCTCTTCCCCCTTCTCCGTGGACGCTGATGATGCTCCACATCAGCTGCAGTGTGACAACGAGTGGTGCAGCCGACACCAGCAGCTTTCTCTTGTAAACTTTTACCAGCTGCTGGATAAAGGCAGGTTTCCAAAAAATGCAAACATTTGCAAAGAAAATGCTGAGGTGTTCGGCTCCACGTATTTGTGTGAGCAGACATTCTCTGTTATGAGCTTCAACAAGAACAGACTAAGTGACTTCCACCTACGTATTTTACGCCTCTAAACCTTAGCACTATTTCATTTGAAATAACATCTGTATCAACCACAAACACTTGATCTACTCATCCTTCAACTGCTACTATGGGACCATTGCTAATAGTCAAATCACATTGTTTTAATCAAGTTTTGATAGAGAAGATATGTGGACAGACAATGTCGTCCAACACACCAACAGAGAACATGCTGAATGCTTTATGTGACATGAACACATGCAGCTTTTTGTTCCCACATCAAGTCCAGTATGTGTTTGCATCACTTCCTGTGAATCTCTTATGCATGTCAGAATCTGAATCAGAAAGGCCTTATTCACTGTGTTTACATGCATGAAAGATAATAGTAATAAATAAATAAAACAAAGTAAAATAGAGCAAAATAAGATGAAATAAAAGCAATACAATGAATATGGATTATGCTACAGTATGGACAGTAGTACTACAGAATATCCAGTAATCCTACATCCTGTGTCCACCCCCGCTCTCTCTCTCTCTCTCTGTCTCTCTACCTCCAGCACCAAGTAGTGAACAAACCCGGGACTCTGAATGAATGATGCAGTGCAATTTAATGATGGGCTGGACCAGAGAAATGGTGGCTTTTATATTCATTGATTCTTCTTGCAGGATTCTTGAAGATACTGTAAGTTTATGATATTTAATGTTTCCTTGTGTAACTGCAATGCTGCTGTATTTGGCTCTCGGTTCTCACCTAGTGGTGAAACGGACCACGGACGTTGTGTGGTCACATGAATGGTGTTGAAAAGCAGTTGATGGACAGATTTTTGAGGACATCTTTAGTGACTGAGACACAGGCAAGACGTTTGCCAACACCAACAAAGAGGAAGTGACCTCCTTACAAGGCAACATTAAAATACCCCCATGTTGCCATGTTGGCAAGACGTTCCTAGATGTTCTCCAGACAATGCTGACATTCTCATTCTTTTGAAAAAACAAAACAAAAAACGTGAAATTAGAAGCTCTGGTCTATTTTGCTTTCTTTCTTTCTTTCTTTCTTTTTTCTTTTCTTTTTTTTATGTTGCTGCTATTTTTAATGGTGAGAACCGACCTCAGGAGATAAATAAATAAATGGGCCTGCTGCTGGAAAATGTCCATACTATGATGTGATGAGTGCTGTACTGTACTCTCTCTCACACATGTGATGGCTACAGACTGGTGATCTACTTTAGTGCTACTACTGAGTTCATTTTAGTGTAAGTAACCTCACTTCCATCTGACCATGATTCAGTGACATTGTGGTTCTATATACCAATTTGTTGGTTGCCAAACATTAACAGGAAACATGGCCGGTTCAGAGGACAAACTCATCATGCTGAATTATGCTGGGCTGGATGAGACTTAAACATGTCATACAGGGTTTCTGATTGTTGAGGAGATTCACAAAGTCTGACCTGGATCCAACCAGAGAAAGGAAAGGTCTCTTGTCCTTGTCGTTTGCCTGGGTGGTCTTCACTCCATTATCGAGGATCATTCCAGCCTAGAAGAAGTCGAGCAGTATCAAACAATTAACACAAAGAAAGAGTGAATGAATGTTACTAAACAGGCTGAGTAGCACTTTGAATAGTGGCATATGGGAGCTGTATAATGCTTTCATATTGTTAAAGTCACATAATTCTTTATGTTGCATTATATCAACAGTCATTAAATAAAGATGTGGCTTATAATGAAGTGTTTATTGATGCTTTTGACAAGTTATGAATACAAGGTTGACTGATTGGTCTTGTTTTTGAACTAAGCCCAAATCTCTACTTCCCTATAGCTTCCTATGAACGTCATTACAGGTAACATCTATAATGTTTTATGACTATTGTAATACACCGTATGTGTGTTTAGGAGTGTAGTCATTAAGTATTACAAAAACATTATAATTCACTGTGAATGTTCCGGAAACACACTGCAGGTGCAGTCTTCAAGTGTTACCATAAGCTGTTCTTATGAAAGACCCTCAGGGGATGATTCATACAAGTTAGACTGTTTGTTCTTTTTGTTTCTTCTACGGTGCTGCAACATAATATTCACTCCTTTTTCATTGTGAGTGTGTGTGACGAGAACATGGAAACAGTTTGTACTGGCAGCCTGTAGCCTGCAAAGTTTTTATTTAGCCCTCTGAGGTCTGAGGTCACACTGGTATGAACCCTAACCATAACCCTAAGCCTTTATATACTACATTAAATAATGTAATACCTGCAGCGATCCCCAAGCAGAAATGATATGTGCATGTGTTTTTTGTAGGTCAGTGGTTCAATCGCTTTCTGCTGCCTCCAGATAGCAATGCTTCATCAAGGCGCCTGAACGCACCTCATTTTAAGACCAACACTCCCATGGACACACAAACAGATGGAATTACATTTGCTTCTTAAACATCGTGGGTGCTGGGCTTGAAATGAACAACTTATAATAATGCATGTATTGACACATGTACGGTGCTGTATGCCACAGGCAGAGGATTCTTATCCTTATAATTCTTATAATGCAACTTCATAATGTCCTCCATTCGACCCTCCTGTCTTGGATACTGTCTACACTGTAAGGCAGGCTTTGTGCTAGTAATTTGTAATCATAGCCCAAACTGAGATATCATGAAGGTTATTTTAGTTTCTTTACAGCAGCATTTGAAATGATTTAATGATTGTTTTCAATGGTTTCTTACTGTTATATATTATTTTGATAGTGAGTTACTAAACTTTTTTATTAGAAACTTTTGTTGTAACTTGTAATTGTTATTACAATATATGACCATATGCTCTTATATATCCTGACTCCTGTAGTATTTCCCTGTCTATCAAAAAACACCCAAAGCACAGGAGAAGGCTGTCTATATGAGCCTGAGAGGGGCACAAGTCTGAGCAGTTAAAACTGTTTTCCAGCCTGATTACGTGTTTGCATAATATCTTTAGTGTTTTTCACATACACTCAACAACAATATAAATGCAAGACTTTTGTATTTGCTCCCATTGTTCTTTGAAGTAAAGGATCTCAGACTTGAACTAACCCTCAATGCATCCAAAAGGCTTTTTCCCCTCAAATTCTGTGCACACATTTGTTTGGATCTGTTTGTGAGCATTTGCCCTCTATCAAAACAATCCTTCCACCTCAACGGTGAAAGCATATCAAATTGCTGAATCAACAGCATTATTATTGCACAGGTGTGTATTGGGATGGTCACAATAAAACGGCACTCTAAGGGACCAAATACAAAAGTGTTGTGTTAATAATTGTGTGTGTTTTGTGAGTGTATAATGATTAGGGTGATGAGTTTAATATGTACATGTATTTCATGTATTCTAGACAGCAGTAGTAAAGTGTCGTATTGATATCAACTTCTAGGTTTGTATAAACCATGTGGCACTAAAGGTCAACTCCCTTTCCCTCTCCTCCTCCCTGCATCTGTCTGTCCTCAAACTCACCCTGTGGTTGGAATGGGCTCTGTTGTTGGTGAACTGGCCCATAGGTGTGTGTTCAGTGTGTCCTGGAGAGTAGAGGCCTTCTGAGGGGCCGGTGGGCACATGGTGGAAGATGAACCAGAAACCTGTTTCCTGATGGTTTAAGCACAAACACATACATACAAAAACAAACTGTCAAGATTTTGTTTTTTTGTTTTAATGACTAGAGATGCAGAACAATAAAGAACTCAGGCACATGTGTAGATTCATGTATCATCTTATTGTTGATTAGTAAACACACGCATCAGTTTTTGTGTTGTTATAGTGTAGTTATTACATTGATGAGGATGAATGAGAAGAATTATCATAATTAGCACTCTATCATAGTATCAATGTGCCTCTATCTGTTGTCTACTATCTTGTACAAAGTCCTTCATTTTACCTGGCAATGTGTTAATCAGTCAGACATCTGCCTGGAGAGAGATGACGGGGGAGACAAGAAGTGAGTGGTCAAAGTAGGAAACTCACCTCTGAGCCTGCAGCAGCACAGTTGATGAGGTTGTTATTGGGGTTGGCAATCCAGAAAGTTGAAGATGCGCTGTGTAGACAGTGAGTGTTGGAAAAGAAAGAGAGGAAAGAGTTTGTTTAGTGGATTTCACACAAATAATCTGAAGGAGTGATATCGTGGTACATGAATAAAATTTAAACCACTGCCTCTCCAAAGACAGCAACCGAAGGAAGATAATGGTTATGATTATGTCATCTCTCAAATGTGTTTGCTCTGTGTACAAGGGATCTAAAAACTTATCAATGGATTTCAATGAAAAGAAGAGTCAATAAATGTTGTGGAAGATCTGGATGCAGGTCCGCAATTTTTATGTTGCTTCTGTTAACATTTCAAGATCTTACAAAGGCACTACCATTGTCATTATATACTTCAGCAATCGTGAAATAATCTACAGCTTCTGCTAATAAAGTTTCATCTGAGACATATTCTTAATGATTTAGGGAAAATAATATATATATAAATAATAATAATAATAATAATAATAATAACAATAATAATAATCATCATCATCATCATAATGCTAATAATGCAAATAATAAAAATATGATACTACTACTACTACTAATAATAATAATAATAATAACAATAATAATAATCATCATCATAATAATAATAATGCTAATAATAATAATAATAATAATATAATAATAATAATAATAATATACTACTACTACTAATAATAATAATAATGATAATAACAATAACAATAATAATAATAATAATAATAATAATAATATAATACTAATACTAATACTAATAATACTAATAATAATAGTGGCTAGGTGTTGTACCCTTGCCACTGGTTCTGATTACCATGACCTGGATGAATGAGCATTGTTGTGTTTTACAACATGCTGGATTTTGCTGCCATCACTGCATGTGTGCTGTACTAAAGCCACATGAGTGACAAAATCCCCAGTAGGAGCTTCATGCATCAGCTGAGTGCAGAGAGGATGGGGTCAAAAGTGTCACTGCATGTGTTTGTGCACATGCTAAGTTGGGGAGAATGAGCTGCATGGTGAAGGGGCAAAGAGTGGAAAGAGTCTGCAGTATTTTCATTCTACCATAAAATAATACCATCACTATAACAAACTGAAACTATCCTGTGATAGAAGTATCAGGTCACACAGGTCATCTAATTATGAAATACACTCATGTCTGATTTTAGACTGCAGATATGGGAGTGAATATCTTACATTGCTGTTTGCTGACAGCAGGTGTCAAAATTTCATGCTTAAAAACACCACCTGGCATGTCTAGCTTTTTACTCTGAAGGAGTTGGTTTGGCTGGCTAATTAATTTTGTCAGGTAGTTTCATCCTCCTCATGAAGCCCACATGAAATGAAACGTGTTGCTCTCATCTGTGCATTTAAATTCAACACATACATGACTCAGCAATGACCGGAAGAGACAGAAGGAGCCCTGAGGGAACAAGCTGCCACTGTAATATAACAATATAACAATATCACAGAACACATTGGACAGATTGGACACAAAGCGTCATTAGGTGTATAGTCCTTTGTGTATTACCAGGTTGGATGTTGGGAGAGAGCAGAGAAAAGGGGCAGAAAAGAAAAATGAAATGAAAGGAGCACAAAGTAGAGGATAAGATTAGAAATAGCAAAGTGTGCTCAAGTTGGAGAGCAGGTGGATGACTCTGTATCAGTGAAAGCCTTTGCCATTATGCATCTCTAACCTTGGACTTTATGCTGTGCAGCTGAAGGCAGAAGGAGTGTGGTGAGATATGAGAGTCATGTGACCTGGATTAAACTGCTTTATATTCTGAGCTGCATCTTCATGCTTTAAATACAATGCAGCTCAAACAGGGTGAGGGTGTGGAGGGAAAACAGGCGTCCTCTCCTCGTAAATGTGACTGTGTTTATCTTTATGTGGAACAAGTTCAGCTTTAATCATGAAGACATTTCTGCATTGAAGCATCACATCAGTTTTGTACTTTCCTCAAATTTGGTCAATGATGTAGTATTTTACTGCCAAGAGCCAGAGCCATATTTAATTCACTTTGTACTACTGCCAGAGGGCTGTAGTACAAAGTGAATTAAATATTTTATTTAGGTAACTTCAGGATGAACCTTTTTTTAGACAAGCCTGAGTACAGACTCACTATGTTGTTTTTGTCTTCTCTTTAAAGTCTGGATGCCTATGATAATATGGTGATTGTGTGGCATTTCCTTCTTGCAAAGTTTGATTGTGAATTACTATTGGAAGACGTCATCCACTACAAGCATAACAAATGACAAGTAGTGTGGCATCTGTGTTGTGATGAGTGAAGCGACTTCCTTGACATCAAACCAGTGAGTGTTTGGACCATGTGTCATCACAGATTTAACCATCTCGATCTGATTGTTCAGCTGTTGCTCTGTGGCTCGGTAAGTAAGTCTGTAAGGGGAAAGTTCCCCATGCTGTGTTTCAGGGCTGAGCCTCTGGGGAGATCTATCCTGCTGCTCTTCCATCAACCGTCATGTGCTTTTTCTGGCTAAGCATCGAAACAAGCTACCGCTGTCTGCATTTAAAGAGGGTGGTATTGAAACACTTATTGCCTGTTTAAAAGTCATCATGCAGCACTTTTCTGTCTACTCACTCATGCTTCATTGTTATTTGAAATGCGTAACCTCGTTTTTGCGTGTCCTGCCCTTCATTTCGTTCGTCTCTCCAAAGATTACGCTTTCTTCGTTTAAATGTCTCATTCCTGCTCTATAAGAAAGCATTTTTGGGGGAATACTGGGCTATGTACTTAGGGGGGCTATTGCCCTTATTTTTGAGGGATATATATCTTGCCGCTGCTCAGGACAGAGGCCTTTCTATCTCAATCTGCCTGAAAAGTCTAAGTGCTAAAAACCTCTGACAGATCACATGTCATTTGATGTGGTAAAGAATCATATTTACATCAACCACTCATCTCCCCTGAATGCAATGAGGCACCTGTCAGAGTGCAGTGTCATTATGCCACTTTGTTGTTTTGTGTGTTTTTTTTTGTTTTGTTTTGTTGTTTTTATGATTAATACACATGCATCAGGCTGCTACCAAATCCCACATACCTCTGAACACAACACATGGGCATTACATCTATAACTCAGCAAAAAAGTTGGGACGCTGTGTAAAATGTTTATAGAAACAGAATGTGATGATTTGCAAAACACTAAAACACCGTATTTAATTGAAAATAGCACAAAGACGACATATCAAATATCAAAAATGAGACTTTTCATTGTTTTTTGATTAGTTCCATTTTGGATGTATTTCCAAAACTATTACAATTATGTTGAAATGTGTTTTCTCCCAGCTGACTCCTTATAATCTCAGGGGTGTCTTTATTTAAGCACTTCAAAATTGGAACTATTTGACATAATAATATTATGTTAATATTATTGTCATTATTATTTGTGTTCAAAAACAGTAATGACTGAAATTGGAATTTGTCTGTACACCAAAATATTTATATAGTAGTGTGTGATATGCGTGTTTTAACATAAGGTAAGATTTGCTTTTATTGTCCCCATGGGGACATTTGTTTAGGACTCAGTACATACAGAGGGAACAGTTTGACAACTGCACATACAGTCACACACACAACAATTAACACACATACATACAAGTCACAGTGGTATTAGTACTGCATCTTCCAAGAGGTCAATATTTTGCACAGATGATATTATGGCAGCTTATGAGTGGAATGATAATACCTAACATTTTGCACTGACCCTGTGGACGCCTTAGTGTTAGGAGTGTTTACTGAGGATCTTAATGGACATAGACAAGAACGAATGTTTGTATCCAATCAGCCTGAATCTTCTTGCCAGAGGGTTAAAGTTGGAACTCTGGGTGGAGAATGTGAGTTGGGTCAGACACTATTTTCTATGCCTGTCTGGTTACAGACTGCTCATAAATCGTCTGCAGGGGCGGACGAGGCCTCTGGTCTCCTACGGTCTTCAGGTCAGTCTCATCACATTCAACACAAGATGGCTGTTATCACACCACTGCACACGTTTCTCTATTTCAGAGTGATAGGTCACTGGGCTGCTGTCACTGTACAATAGACCAAGAATGGCTGTATCATCTGAGAATGTAATAAGGTAGTTCTCAGGGTGGGTTCTTGTACAGTCATTGTGGACAGTGTGAAGAGGACTGGGGAGCTGACACCTGTGCTGATGGACCTGGGTTCTGAGAGGACGTTGTTGACCCTGACCTGTTGCGTACGGTTTGTTAGAAAGGAGAAGTACAAATTTAGGATGAAAGGATCAGTTTCAGTTTATGTATAAGTATGTGCTATTGAAAGTTGAGCTAAAATCAACAAACAATATCTGTGCACAAGCCTTGGGGTCATATAGGTGTTTGCTTATTAAGTGCATGATGCTGTTGCTAGCATCTTCTTTGCCACGCCCATGCTTATAGGCAAACTGAAACGGGTCTAAAAGCACATCTACCTCCGTCTGGAGCAGTGATCATCAAACATTTCATGACAGCAGATGTCAGAGCCACAGCCCTGAAGTCATTGTTGGCTTCTGGGCATATTTTTTTTTAGGAACAGGTGTTTTTATTGATTTTTTCCAGCGGGTGAGAGTGAACTGATTTTTGAAAGATGGGGCACCATGCTGGTGTAAAAGCAGAGATGCCATCTGGCCATGTGGCCTTTTTAGTACACGTGTGCTGAAAAGGATGGAGCTTATGGGGCTCGATCACAATCCTTACATCCTGCCTGACAGTGATGAGTGATTGAAGAGACAGTAGCTTTACTTTAAAGTCTGTTTTTTATTTTACTCACATGATGTGTTAATTTTTTTATCATTAATTGGGCTTGAAATGTTGATACATCAGCCTCTGGAACTGAGCAGTTCCAGAGGCTGATTCTAAGACATCCTTCCGTTCAGAAGAGAAGTCTTGCTCGTTGCATTAATGCCCCTGATTTGTACTTTCTTTCCATTTTACCGCCTCGTTAGATTAAAAAAAAAGACACAAACAGCAAAAGGGAGCAGATCGAAGTGATGCTTGCTACGTACATTGTAGTGACGCGTCACGATTCCCATGATGCATGGTGCTGAACAGAGTAGGTTTGTAAATTGGCTGTTAAGTTTGTCTTTTTTTTAAAAAAAATGTAAATGTTGCTTCTTTATTTTTGGTGTTTGTTGTGTGTTTGTGGGGCGGCATGGTGGCTAAATGGTTAGCACTGTTGCCTCACAGCAAGAAGGGTTCGAATCCACCTGAGGACCTGGGATTTTTCTGTGTGGAGTTTGCATGTTCTGCTGCTCCCCCCCCCCCCCCCCCCCCCCCCCCCCCCCCCACACAGTCCAAAAACATGCAATACAGGTAAACTGGTGACTCTAAGTTGCCTGTAGGTCTGAATGTGAGTGAGAATGTTGTTTGTCTTTCTATATGTTGGCCCTGTGATGAACTACCAAAATGTACATTTCATTTGATGCATTAGGTCAGCCTCATAGCAGTAATTTGGAGAAGTGCACTCAATGTAATTGTCAAAGTTGCTAGTGGCTATAACAGGAGAATATGACAGGGGGCCGTTAGCAGGCGGGGGCCTGGGGTGCTGCCCCACTACCGCCATGGTCGCTCTGCTTATGGTCAATTTTAAATGTACCTCCTGTGAATTCGGGCTATTCTCCTCAGTCCGCCACAGGCTTTGCTGAGGAGAGGTGTGTATGTAGAAACCAATGCATGTGAAGTTGCTGTGCTGAAATGATTGTATTTTACACAGAGGGAAAATAAATCCCCCTCCGGCTGCAGCAAGGCAGCAATTATCTCCATCTCATCATCCAACATTAATCAAGACCCAACACAGAAACTATAGCAGGATGTCAATGTGGGCCAGGCTGGCTACACAACCATACTGGTATAGTGAATAACTACTATTGAATGGGTTATCAAAATAAGGTCAGTTCCTTGGCATGTGTAGGTGGAATAAGTCAGAAAATGTTCCATATTGTTTGCATAACTCTGACTGAACCTGTCTGTCGTTAACAGAGGTGGATGGAAAGAAGGAGTAGGTCTATGCATCTGTTGAGCATCTGTGCTCCACTGAGTGCCATCCTAGCTTCAGCTGTGAAAGCTTTTGCTTGACTCATAACACAGATTTTCACCATCAACAATGGTTTTTTAACAATGAAGAAAATAACCCTCATGATCCCATACTACATAATATTCTTTGTTTTGTTATTATTGAGAGACCCCTAGTGGTAGAAGCAACATAATGTGCATGTATGATGTCATCACATAACATTTTATCCTATTGTATCACATTTTTGTGTGAAATATTCTGAAAATGAGTGAATGAATTCTTGGGTTATGGACAAAAACGTGTTTCATGAGGTCAAAGTAAAGTTTGAAAACGTTGGCAGACTCATGGAGATCCTCCACAGAACGGAGGAACTTCAGAGCTGATGCAGTTTAGTCATGTGTCTTACCTGCAGTCTTGGCGAGGATTGGCCACATATCCTGGGTAAGCTCCTGCAGTGATGTCACGGCACATTTTGCTGTCTCTGTCTGAAGGCAGTAGCGTCCCGGCTCGCACCATCAGACCCAAACAGTGGTCAAATGTATTCCGCTCTTCTGGACCGTCCTCCGTGAAGAAACAGTGGCCTAGAGTGTCATAACCCACCACATCCTTAACCTGGGAGGGAATTGACAGGTTAACGTCTCATGATTGAGGGTCACAACATGACAATGTCTCCAAAATCTAACTTTAAAGAAACTTCACATTTTTAGACATGACCTGTATCCTGATTACAAGACTGTACCTTAACATTTCACCACTTTCCTCTGTAATAGCCACAAATATTCTAAAAGTTCCTGTTTCCTGTATTACTTCATGGTCTTCATGACTGATGCATACATGCATTGACACACTGCATGTCATTTGCTTTTGTGTGTAGTTTTGTACTGCTGGTCTTTCGTCTGTGTTTTTTAATCTTTTCTCTTTTTTTCACTGTGCTGTTTGTTATTGTATCATTTCTATGCACTAACCTGCCAGCCTGAAACCATAATGTGAATACGGTGAGTCAAATTTAAGTTTGACTTGTACTGAAGTTAGCTTTGATCTGCACTCTTTCCATTTTAAAGTGGGCATGAAACACGAGATGTAACTGACATCATTTAAAAGATGGATTCCCACTCTAAAACAAACCTCACAGGCTAAACTATATTAAAATATACTGCAATATAATAATATTCAAAATATAATATTTCAAACATGAGTGGCACCGTCATGTATGTACTAGCATAGAATATTATGTTAAGGTGTTGGTTGGCTTGGAGTACACTACAGTACAGCACTGACAAACTGGACCAATGTAAAATATGGAAACTCAAATTTATAAACTGGAAACAGCTATGAATGTTACTGAGTTAGAGGCCAAGGCTACTACAGCAAGGCTGAGTGTCAGATAATCTGATTATCACATTCAAGATTGTAAAAGGAGTCAAAGCACAGCCATCCAGCTGACAAAGTATGATTCGATGATATAATACGAGCCCCTCTTCACAACCATAAGAGCTAGTTGAGTGTCTCAGCTTTCTTACCATAGCAGGATAGGGACGGCTAATATCCACTAGTATCTCTGTAAACAAAGGCTATTTTCCTCAGCTTACAGTCACTGTAATGTAATATGTAATATGTGGTAATCTGCTATATTTGATCCACAGGGTCCAAAACGTTACTGTACAGTAATGCTTATTTCTTTTGAATTAAATGTGTGTATATCTAACGATGTAAAGAAACAAGAATACAGAAACAAGCAATGTAAAAAAAAAACAAGACTAGTGATACACCATGTATCATAATCATGGCAAAATATGCAAAAATAGAAAAAGACGTTACTGCACTGTAACTTTTGGGACACCCTGTATTCAGATAATGTAGTTAAATCAAAGGTCCACAGTTATTTGGCAGCAGAATTGCTGAAAATAATTTTTCCTCAAATTAAGACATTTAATCTGAAGTCGCTGAGTTATATTTCATACTGGGAGTCTATACAGATAGTCAAACTTTCCATGACAGTCCTATGGCTTCACTTAACTTCCTCTCTGATTGGCCACTTTGGCTATCACCAATTTGTTTAATTTCTTTAAACATTGCAGTGTAGTGTCAGCTCTTCAGCATCCAGCATTCACACACACAATTTCTTCAGAAATTGATTCTCTAGTTTGATTTGCAATTTTCCGTTGTGTTTTGTGAGTTGTTGCTGTGTTTTCCAATTTGCCATTGTGATTTGCACTTCAGTGCCACAGAGCTTCAGGAAGCCAGCGCGTCCATTCAAGACAGATTCCAACACATAACCCCCTATTCTTACATTTGTTTATCAGAGCAAATGAAATAAAGCAAAAATAATGTAATAATATAACCTTTGGAGGGCCTTTGAGGTGGATTTTGTTACCTTTACTTACCATGCAGTCGAGCTTGTCATTCTTTGGGCTAAGCCCATTGGCTGCTGACTGTAGCTTCATATGTAGCATGCATATATGAGAGTGGTATCAATCCTTGAAGCAAACTCTCTAAGGCAAGCATATTTCCCAAAATGTCAAACTATTTCACCACGTCCACTGCAAATACATGTAGCAAAAAGAGAAAGAAAAACTGTTAACCTACCAGCAGTCCATTCGTGGCATGAATTGTTACGCAACGGGAGAAGGAATGGTGGATGGACAGATCGCTGACAGAGGTCGGCGGGTCATAGCCCCCCATCTGATCCACATCTCCATTCATATGGAAATGGATTGGATAGTGTCCCATTGTCTGCTGGCCCATGTGCTGCAGCTCCACACCGGAAATATGAACTGCCCTGAAGCCTCGCTCCACCTGATAATGACAGCAGTTTAATTTCAGCCTTTCCTGCAGTGAGATAAAGTAGTTACATCACTGGTGTTTGTGAAAAAAACTATAGTCATTCTGATAACTAAAGTAATGAGTGTTGCAAACAAGAAGCAAAACGGCAAGGTTGAAATAAAAGAATGAAAGGAGGAGGGTGGAAAGAATAATCAACATTTGCAAGGAGCAAGGGGGAAGCAAATTAAAGTATGGGAACTGAAGAGAAGAGCGATAAGAGGGAGGTACAGATTGAGGTTGGGGGGGGGGCTGGAGGAGGGACAGATAAAGGAATATTGGGAAGGAGGGAGGATAGTGAAAATGAGATGGAGGATGTTAAGACATATAGTTCACAAATGAAGACAGGATAGAATAAAAGCAGGGAAAGAAAAAGATGCAGAGAGGAAAGAAGCGTTGAGGACAGGCTGACAGGGTCCTGGTTCCAGGGGTGCCAGGGGAACCGATTCTTTTTGAAATGATTATTGGGCGAGCTGGGCTGTCACCCGCTGGAATGTGTTTCACCTAGAGGTATGAAATTAAGTACACATGTGTGTCACATCAAGACCTACAAAATCTATGAAAGCCATGATGTAAATGCAACAGTCAGTCAGCCATTTTGAATTTGACGTTAATTCTTTTACGATTTAAAGGTGTTGCACTTTAAAGAACTCGTCCTTGAGATTTGGCCCAATGGACTTGAAATGTGGTCAGTAAAATCTCAACTCCTCAGTGATAAAAATGTTCAAAGGTTTTTGAATCACTGGAGAGGTGAGGTGAATTTCCACCATTCACCATGACAGAGGAAGTTGTTGTAACACCATTGTGCATTATCCAATCTTTAGAAAATTTCTAGGTTGAATGAGGTTCCCACCCTAAAGGCATCCACATGTCAAAAATCTGTTAATGACACAGCACCACTTGAAGGTAACATAAAATGTCATGTTTTACTCTTTTATGTTCTACAATTAGTTTGTTGTATTGACCCCAAATTGAGTCAAAATAGCTTTAAGACCTTCATGACGCCAAAATATGAATATCGACAGCTGCTGGCAAACAGTGAAGCTGTGGCCACATGGTGAAGGTTGTTATTTTGCCATGATACAGGAAGTTGTTATAACTCCACTGTCAATGTTCCAATATGCCCCAAACTTCACATGTTGAATAAGAATCCCACCCTGAAAACATCCACATGGTAATCTGCCATTATAGTGATATATCCTCCTCCTGGCAAAAGGAATCATGTCTTGAATGAAAAATATCATTTGACTGACATGAATTTCTTATGGTGTGATCATCCAATCATATACTGAAACTTATACTGAAACATATACTGAAACTTATACTGACACATATACTGAAACTTATACTGAAACATATACTGAAACTTATACTGACACATATACTGAAACTTATACTGAAACATATACTGAAACTTATACTGAAACATATACTGAAACTTATACTGAAACATATACTGAAACTTATACTGACACATACTGAAACTTATACTGACACATATACTGAAACTTATACTGAAACATATACTGAAACTTATACTGAAACATATACTGAAACTTATACTGACACATATACTGAAACATATACTGACACATATACTGAAACATACTGAAACTTATACTGAAACATATACTGAAACATATACTGAAACTTATACTGAAACTTTTACTGAAACTTATACTGAAACATATACTGACACATATACTGACACATATACTGACACATATACTGAAACAAAGTCTTTAACAGTGGTGTCGCAGAGAATTCAATCATTCGCCCTGAAGTAGGAAGTTGTTATAACTTTGCTGTCAACTGTCCAATATTTACCAAACTTCACATTTTGAATAAGAGTCCTGGCCTGAAGACAGCTACATGACAATATTCAGTAACAGTGATAGCACCACCTGTTGGCAACAGGAAGTACGCCTTGAGTGATAAACCTCGTTTGTCATTTGATTGTCATAACATATTCATGGTGTTGTCTTTACATGGTATACTGGAAGATGTACAATGACTGGGTATTCTCCAGAAAAACAGAGAGGACACAGAGATTCACATCATAACCCTTTGCAGAGAATGCATACTGCATGCAAATTACATGAAGTGTTTATCTGCAGATGTCTGGTCACAAGGGAGCAGTTGGCTGTAGCCCTGACGATCATTGGGCAGCAAGGGCCTGTTCAATATTGCTTGCAGGTTTCATTAGGCCCCGAGCACTAAGTGTGTGTGTTGACAGAAAAATGTGTTCATTTGCCATGGAACAGCAGTTGCTGAACTGAACTTTGACAACTTAATCACTTCTCTCGACTTAGAAGTTGAAAGCTAGTAAAGCCTCCATGTGAAATTGTTTCGTCAACTGCTGCTCCAAAAGATGGCGACATCAGCAAGCCAAAAGCTTACAGAGGTCAGCAGTGGTTAGTGCTCAGTGCAACATTTACTGACCCAGCAGCATACCTTCAAATGTCCTCCGAATGTATCCACGTCGAAGAATTTGCAGGCCTCATTGCCATAGCAGCCAGGCTCCATCTCACCACGGAGCAGGATGTTACGACTCAGTAGGCCCACCTCCGCCCTCATGTCCACCCCATCCACCTCTTCACCCATGTGGATGAACCGGGGCTTACCTGCACGCACATGCACACACACACACACACACACACACACACACACACAAACACACACACACACACACACACACACAAACATACATACATACACCTCAGCTCAATGACGCAATATTCAAACATTACAAAAAACAACACCTGTTCAAAAACTGCAACATGGATTTGAACTCATCTGCTGAAAGTGCTGACTAAAGCGTCATTGTTTCTAATAAAAAGTCCTCTGAGCTACTGTAAGCTGAGCACAGTGTAAACAGATACACATTCTCACCAGAGACTAGCAAAGCGTGTGTGTGTGTGACTGAACAGATGGTTCAGATAACTGCAAAGGAGGACATAATGGAGAAGCAGAGCCAGAGTTTTGAAGCACCTCTTTTCTTCTTTGTTTAAAGGAGAATGGGAATGCAGCACTCATAATCATGGTGGAGAGTATATGTAGAGTGCTTTAAGTGAGTGTGTGCATGTGTGAGTGTGCATATATGTAAGTGTATGTAGGTGTGTGTGTATGAGAGCGACAGAGAGCGAGAGAGGGAGGGAAGAATGCTGACCATGAATTAATCCCTAAGTGAACAAAAGTTAGAAATCAATCCACTTCTCAACCTCTCCTTCACCCCACCCACACTCATATTTGCACTAGATCATAACCTGTGATTAAACAAATAGTAGTTAAAGAGAAAAAGCAGTGCTTTCGCCTCAAAATAAAGGCATAAGGCTTTTTTTATTAGCTCCGCCTAAAGGACGTCATGTGATCAGTTTGGTTTGTTTGATTGTTAGCAGGATTATGCAAAACTAAAGGACGGATTTGCATGAACTTTTCACCAAAGATGGACCCTAGCATATCCTAGAGGTTTTTAAAGTTTTTAAAAGGTCTTTGCGGAGGTTTGCGCTCTCCAAGCCCTCTTGTTCCTTTAGAAACTGAAAGCAAAGGGAATTATTTTTCTGGTTGCAAAATGACCAGTGCAAGTAGCATTCCAACCACTTTGCAATGACCGTTGTTACCTCTTCAATGTTTTCATTGCTGTCTGTCTGTCTCTTTGTTGACATTTAGACACAAGACATTTAGAAACCTTCTAGTTCTCCCTTCCAACTCTCACTACTGATTTTACATAGTGTAGCTCCCTGAAAGGCAAATTTACAGCTCAACAAATGACAGTGAGGCTGCAGGAAGAGAAGGATTTGGCAGCAAAATAACACAGTTCAGTCAGACAAGTCACATTTTGAAACGTTTGTTATTACAGCAGCAGAACATACAGTAGTTTGGGTTTGGCATCTAGACTCTGACCTTATCCCCACAGAGAAGTTTACTTGAGGTATTGGTGAGCCAACTTCTTGAACCCCCTTAACTGGAGCCTACAGGTCGATGCTGGGCTGGTGGTGGGGCTAAAAGTGCAGGCAGCAATACCCATGCAGAGCAGCAGCAGCATGATAGAGGGGGAGATGGGTTGTTGTTGCAGCCTAAATAGTCCACCAAATTGGGAGGGTGTCTGGTGACGATTGAGGAGAATGAGTATTGTCTATACAGCAGTGCAGTTTGAGTTGCCTGAACTAGCTCACAGGCTACGACTCTGTTCCATGTGTTCTTCCACTCCGACACATTCACATCACGAACTACGCAGATGAAACAATGTAGGACCAGGAAAGAAGATTTAATCACATAACTGTGGTGTAATCTCTTCTCATCCTAATCCCCTCCCTCAGCACAGCCAGGGCTCAAAAAGTACAAAGGAAAACTTTCAGAATTATAAGAACAGTGCACCCAAAAATCAAAATTCAATCATCACCCCCCCACCCCCATGCTGAAGGAAAGTTTCCACAAAACATTTTTTAGAGGTTCACTGCAAGAGCATTGCAGCATTTTCCAAAACTGAGTAAGATGGTAACTTATTCTAAAATGTAAAAATATCTACTGTATGTTTTTTTTCCCAAACCATTCTGTGTCTGCATGACAGGAAATACCAGTAGAAGGAGGTGTCTGTACTCATTAAACACAGTAACTAACCAACAGGATAGTGTGTTCCTACCGTTTCTCTCTCTACTCTCACTCATGACTTAGGAGGTTGGCCTTAGTTGGTCTTCAGTTGCTTTATTCTAGACGGCCATGTCATTGTGAAAATATTCATGTATTAGAAAGATTAATGAAGAAAGAAAATAACCTTCTGTGTGTAGCCTCTTAATAACCAATCAGAGTGATTTACCTCACTGATGGGCTCCACGGCCAATGTTGGCAGAAAAACAATGGACAAGAACTGACTGGCGCCACAGACGCTCATCAGCGGCAAACCTTCTGCCTTGTGTGTCAGGGACCTTTAGATGGGGTGTGATTACAATATTGCATGCAAAAAAACAAAACAAACAACAACAAAAGAAAGCGGAACATTTGAATATGAACCAGCCCTCATCACCGAACATCACTGACGCTCTTGTGCCTCATTGGAGGGCAAATCCCTGCAGCCAGGTTCTAACATCTGAGGGTAAGACTTAAACCAAAAGAGTGGAGGCGACTAGCAGGCCATGGAGTCAGACAGACATGTTATATTATCACATATAAATGTACTTTTAGGGTGTCTACATACTTTTATTCTATTGATGTAAATGGGGTTTATTAGTTTTGAGAGGGGTTGTCATGTAATTACTCCAGAATTTGCAGATTGGTTGGTTATTAATTGGTTGAGAGTGATCAGTTTTCAGTGGATGTCCCAGATATAAATCTCATGGTGGGAAATGTCATGGAGAGATGCAGCCTGGCAACGTGAGTAACATAACGCTAAATGCCTTATCAGGCATCGATCCACTCCACAACAATAATGGTCAACAGCCATCATCATTTGTGCCATTTAGACCTGTCAAACGTTCAGCATGAGAAAGCCAGGTACAAGCTAATGGACTCATACTGATAAATAGCCCTGAGCTCTTTGTTTACTTGTCTCTCTCAGAGATCTTGCAGCTCTCACCTGTCAACAACAAAAACTGCACAACCTGCCTGCTTGTGCATAACCTGCAGTGCTGGGGAATAGACTTGGTTATCAGTTTTTGTTTTTAAACTGTGCTGTAAAGTGTCATGCAAGCAGGAATGATTTAACTGGATTGCAGTCAGAAGGAGAGTGACCAGAAATGGTGGGGTGGATCTTAATGGAATGATATTCAGATGCAGCCAGGCAGGAGAGAAAGGCCAGCAGCTCAGGAAGAGATTTAAAAAAAAAAAAAAAGAAAAGAAAAGAAAAATCCTGGACTCTGTGCCAAAATTCATAGCAGACGACATATAAACTTGACTTGTTTTGGTGTGTGAATCTGTGCCGGGAAGCGACAACTATAAAAGGGCACGTCACATCATGTTACTGCTGACTTCTAGCTGCTGCAGGCACCAAGGGTTTTTCCAGGAGTGAAAAACAACGGATATTTAAATCATACAAGAGAACAACGAGGGCTGACAGGGCTGACCTGAAGGACCCTGCAGAATGTGTGTGTGATGCAGTAAGAAAGGACAGACAGGAAATAAATGCATGTACGTGTATGTGTTCATACTAGCACGAATGTCAGTGTGTGTTTGTGTGTGTGAATGGGCTCAGTCAGTACTCCTGGATGCAGGCTGAGACTTTCCCTTGGCCCTGAGTCTGTCCAAACACCTTCCACTGACTCAAACACTGCTCTCGGCTCAACCTGGCCTCTCTCAATGGTTATTTGCACATAAAGGCATATAAATTTGTAGACTCAGCCGAGCTCTGGGTGTGTGATTGTAATGTTTAGAGTGATAGAAATGCCACAGTTGTACAGGGTGGAGAAGAGGAAGTTGTCAACCTGGTGGTAACTGTTTAGTACAGGTTAAAGGCTGCCACTTCATATAAGCTGCAGTCTCTCAAGACCCAGAAAGGTTTTGTCTCCAGTTCTCTCTTGATCTTGTCTATTGTGATGTGCAAGATGGCGGCGCACGGACGCAGCAGCTCACGGCTCTCCCTTTTCCTTTAATTTTATTGTACACTGCATAATGACAATAAAGGCTTTCTATTCTATAACTGCCCATGTACGAACTGTTTTAACTTGCAGGCTATAGTGGAGATTTAATCTTTAAAAAACAGTGTAAATAACCAGGGGTGCACGTAAACTTTTTGGTCTGGTTCTCAAATGAGCACCTGAACATGTTGCTCGATGCTCACCTTTTGCACTGCATGAAACAGTTTTAGGTCAGGGGTTCCCAAAAATGGCTTCTTAACTTTACAATGGAGTAAATGTCTCACAGTACATGTGATCAGCTGACTTGGTGCACTTTTCAATGACGTGGTGGGTCCAACTTCCTCATCTTCTTCAGCTGTTTAGGAGAACGCTGCAACACTGTTTTGCAGTGACGCTCCAGAAATGTTTTGTGGACTAAGAAACTTCACCTGACTTTCCATCAGCTCTTTGATGAGGAGATAATGAATGGATCTTCATTTTTGGATCAACTGTTCTACTAATTTAAAATTTAAAAAGAGAACAAGCTGAACTAGCAAACATTTGTTTCCACCAACATCAAAACCCCTCATTCATGTCCTGCATTGTAACAAACCGGAGGTCACCGGCTCACCTTGAACCTTGACCTGGTTGGATGTGCAGATAGGACAGGGCATCAGGGTGAACTCTTCAGCCTGGTGCATGGAGTAGTCTGTACTGGCCACTACGACTCGAGCCCCAGGACCCCATCCCTCTGGCAGGTCGGCCAACTCTATGATGCTGCTGTTGGACAAGACGTCAATGGAAATGGAGGCCTGTGGACGAACTACAGTGGAAGACAAACAGAGTTCGATCTGAAACACATACTGGCTGCTACATTCCCAGCTTAGGGTTAGGACAGTTACAAACAGCAGCACATGTCTATTCTGGGAGGATTGAACCCCATTCAACATCACAGAGCAAATGTGTGCATATGTGTGAGTTCATGTATAGCAGGGCTATGCTGCTTTGCAAACCACAGTGAATTTTGGTCCAAATTACGTTATGTTTAAAAAAAAAGTAAAACATTTAAATGTCTGTTTTATCTTTTGTTCAGTCTCACTCCATCATAGACTATAAAGCAATGTAAAAACTGCAGTAACTACTAAAACCAAAGAAAACAACAGGAGTTACTGCACTCTGCCTTTGTTTCTTGGAGCTTTGACTGGATACTTTAACCAAACTGTTAATGCATGAAGCTTCATGGTTAATCCTGGAAAAGTTCAATGCATTGCTCTCCACTGGGAACTCTTGTTTACCTCACCTATGTACTATCAGCTAATCTGATTGCTGGAGCTATAGCTGGACAGTACAAGAGAATACTCTGTCATTAGTTTGCAGACTCCCTCCTCTATCTCTGGTAAGTTTGAAAAATTAGACACACATATAGTACCACCATAATCCTGTGTTACATTAAACACTATGTCTGTAGCTAAGTCATAATTTATATAACATCAGCTTGTAATCTATATGGTAAACAATAAATCTGCTTTGTGTAATGTTTTGAAGAAGTAATTTAACATTTGTGAAGTTATATTTTATCCATGTTCAAATTATGGATGCACAATATTTTTTCCAGCCGATACTGATAACTCATAATTATGTGATATTATATGATATGATATAATATTGATAGGATAACCAATAATTGAACATTTGAAAAAGAAGTTCATGTACCTGTACTTTATGCACACCTGAGGGAAAGAAAGGCTAAAATGCAGTTTCTCTGAAACTGTGAAATAAATGTCCATATCATGGATTACATGTTTAGATCTGGAGTCAAGTGTGTGGCTGTACCGAGGTGGAACACTTTCACGTCATGAGTGTGACATCATGCTCCATTTGTTATTTTTCTTATTCTTTACAGATTGAAACCCAACTTCAAACATTCACACCACCTTCCATTGTATCAGCATGTGGAGATCATATGCTTGTAATTAAAGCAATCTGGCTTCATGTCATCAGTTCTATTCAATATCTATATAGTGGCTAAAATTCAATTATTGGCCTATAGCCAAATATTAAAATTTTCCATAAACAGGCTGCATATTTATTAGTTAAATATAGAATGTGCATCCCAAGTTTAAAAAGAAATTAAATTTACTGCTGCATGATAACTTCATTACTAACCTGCTCTACTCACCATTACTCTCTGCTGCTCACTCTCACTCACCCAGCCACACACTACAAACACCACCAAACAAATGACCTCCTTGGTGGAGGTAATAAAAAGAAAATTATGAAAGATATATAATCAAAATAAGATAAGTTAAATAATAGTTATATATAATATAATGATAGTTTTATATATAATACAATAACAGTTATATATAATATAATAACATTTATATATAATATATTAATAGTTAAATAATAAGATAAAATAGCTGTGTCAGCACTTGGACTATTTTCTTATGCTAGTCTATATGCTAAGCTACGGCTAGCCAGTATGCTAAAAGACTACTGACTCACTAAAGTGGCTGTTGACCTGAAGACTCTTTGGTTTGTAAGGGAACAAATTCATCCATGAAAACCTTCAGAATGTGTTTGAGAATTTTTAGCCACAGTTATAATGGTCCAGATCCATAGATAATCAGAGAGGACAATCTTCTGCCATGACAGCATATTTTCCCCATCATCACATATCAAGAGACATCAAGGTGACATGTCACAAAAACAACAAAGATGAAATAGATGGAAATGGTTAAAAAGCCTCTCTAACAATTTTAAAGAAAGTGAAAAACACATTTCTTGGATCTGCCACTTTATCCTGATCAATCCATAATGTAATGGGTTCTTTCCCGTCACATGCAAAATGAAAATCCATTGAGTAGGTTTTATGCAATCTTGAGCAGTAATCAGTTTGAACTTTGACAAAAGATGCTAACACTCCCCAGCATTAACCACATAACACACAGAGACAAGCCCAGACAGAGGTTTGTAGGAGCAGTGCCTGTGAACTGGCTGTGTGGCAGTGTTTTCCACCAGTGTGATGGGTGCTCCATGCATTCCAAACATACCAGCATGCCCACACACAAAACACTCTCTGGAGCCTAGAGTGTGTCTTTCTATTTAGAGACATTGATCTATCCATGATATGTTGATAAGGGCAATTAATCCTTGTTGCATAGTAACATACTGTGGTATAAGATTTCCAAGGGTTACATTCTCCTATTTTCAGATAAGCATAGACATAAAAATGATTTATACAGATACCCATACACACACCATGCTCACCAAACATACACACTGACATTGTGTGATGAACTCACCCAGTTTTACACATCGGAAGCGGACCCTGTAGTTATGACAGAGGCCGTGAGTCTGCTCTTTGTTGAGGCACACAAAGCCGTAGTCTTTGTCATTCCTATGGATCACATCTCCTGTCTGGTTGGATGGTATGCCATCATGGGTTTCAGCCTGGACAAGGGAAAAAATCAATGACAAAAATCAATGAAGGGTATTTATTTGCAAACATACTTTCTTTTGTGATGCCGTTTAAAGGTTTCTTGAATCTGTCGACTATTCTCTTTCATGTATTCTTATGAAATCCTACATGACTCGCTGCAACCGATAAGATGCTGAGAAGAGAGCTCAAATCTCCCTCTATAATTGGTGAAAATAGAGTAAAATACAACACTTTTATTTAAAAAGGGACAATATTTCATTTGAGACATTTATTACCTGCACCATGCAGGTTATGTTTTTGCCAGCATTGGTTTATTTGTCTATTAGCGGGATTACATCAAAAAAACCAACAGATTTTGATGATATTTTTTGGAGATGAAGGTTATAACCCAAGGAACAATCAATTACATTTTGCTGGTAAACTGGATCATCGTCTGGATCTATAATTTAAATAAAAAGAATTCTTAACCATTTCGAGATTGGGGCAATAACAAGATCTTTGTTTCTAGTTTGATGGCTAATGTCAACAATGGACAGACAAAAAATGACACGTTTGACATCCCCAAAACATTTGTCACACATCAAAGCATGATCTAGAACCATGGAATACTCCAGATGTAGTTATCCAGAATGGCTTACATTTATATGGCTCACAGAAAATTAACTAATGCGAGATAACAAATCAGATTACACCTGAAACTGTGCTGATTTAATTAGGAGTCAAGTATCATAGAGGTTTACTGAGCTGGATCGTGACTCATATTCATAATTGATTTGACTGATTTTATTGCTTTTGCTGTTAGTTCTGTCTGCAGTTACCAAAAGCGAATCACTTGACATGATCTTAAAATGTTGAGCATAACAGAAGACATTGTCTAAATATGGGATGCAGCAGTCATCCCACAAGTTGAGCATTCCCTCCAAACGCTTTTGGAATGCAGCATTTGAAAGTCCAAAGGGAATGTGCACCCACTCATACAAACCCCATGGTGTGATAAATGCTGTCATGTGTCATGACTCTGCGATGAATCCTTAATAACAGGTTTTCCCCTGATCCAGAATCGAGAACCAGCTGCATTCAGTGAGCGTATAAATAAGATGTTGAATACATGGCAGGGGGTGTCATTTGTTTCAGATCATTATTTCAGAAATAATAATACGCCTCCGCCAATTAAATCCCTTATCTGTTTTATGAATGCAGTCGTTATGTTTGTGAGTGTGTGTGTATTCGGTGTGTGTTTTCATCGCTGTGTCTGACTGGAGTACCTGCTACTTGGATGTGTTTTCACATTAGAAAGAGAATATTTTACTGTTGTATGACGAATCGTTCAATTCATGATTATCAAAGCAAGTGGTAGAAAAGTGCTTTTCTTAAGTAAAATTATTCATCATTAGCAGTAATACTGTTTTGCCACTCTGCCAGTGCAATTTAAAGGGAGTATATTGAAATAAAAGAAAATTAATTTTTTTAAGTGACTACTATATGTTTTGCTGCTGACCGGGTCCACAACATTACACTGCTTAGCTTTCTTATACAACTGCAAACTAGAGACAATAAAACATGTCATTAAGTATAATGTACAGTTGAGCTCCATATTTTTGTGTTTGTTTTTTGTACATAAATTGATTCTGCAAAGTAAACCTTAGCAGTGGGTTTTCATGTTCCTTCAGAGGAAACTGATAAGGATCCAGTTGCCAGCATCAGCGGCTCTCATCTCTGTGGCTTGGTGATTGCATTTGGTAACTGTAAGGTGTGTGTGACTGTGCACACTGGCATACATGTATTTGTGTTCCAGTAAAAAGAGATGTACCTGGATGTCCAGTGGATTGCTACACACTCGGTCTGGAAAGGCCTTGTGCAGATCAGACAGCTTCTCCCAGTCTCCTGATCCCCTCTCATCATCCCTGTCAAACCATTCTGTCCACTCTGCCTCTGTGAAAGACACACACACACACACACACACACACACACACACACACACACACACACACAGACACACACACACACACACACACACACACACACACACACACACACACACACACACACACAGACACACACAGACACACACACACACACACACAGACACACACACACAGACACACACACAGACACACACACACACACACACAGACACACACACACACACACAGACACACACACACAGACACACACACAGACACACACACACACACACACAGACACACACACACACACACACACACAGACACACACACACACACACACACAGACACACACACACAGACACACAGACACACACACAGACACACACACACACACACACACACACAGACACACACACACACACACACACACACACAGACACACACACACACACACACACAGACACACACACACAGACACACACACACACACAGACACACACACACACACACACAGACACACACACACACACACACACACACACAGACACACACACACACACACACACACACACACACACACACACACAGACACACACACACACAGACACACACACACACACACACGCTGTCAGAGAACATTTGTAGCAGAGTAATATATATATATATATATATATATATATATATATATATATATATATATATATATATATATATATATACACACACATATATATATATGTATTATTGGGCTGCAAACATAAGGATTAAGATAAGATATCCCTTTGTTAGTCCCACAGTGGGGAAATTTACAATTTATGTTATATTGGAAGTTATATTGAGCCCCTATTCAATTTCACGACCGCCGAATGGTTACAATCCATCACATTGAAGCACATCTACATGTCCTACCACAAACGACATGTGAGTGTGTGTGTGTGACATAGAGAGAGAGAGAGAGAGAGAGAGAGAGAATAGTTACCTTGCAGCCACTGGCTGCTGGTTGTGATGGTAAAATGTTCACCATATCTTGACTGAAAAGAATAAGAGCTCAGGGCCTCTGAGGAAGCCTTGGTCCCTGAAAACACACACAGATCACTTACATGTTTGCTTTTTTTATACGACATAACATAAAATTAGCAAAACATTCTAATGAACTCTTACCTTGATAGACAGTGTGATCCTCCACTACTGAGGAGGCATTACCTTTTGTCACGATAAAAGTCCAGGGATGCCTGTAGACAAAGAATATGGAGAGATGAAGCGAGGGATAGAGAAAATAGGTGATTGATGTGATAGAGGAAAGATGAAATGAAGTGGGGAAGGGCAGAGAGCTGTAGCCCTTTAATGCTACATGAATAGAAAAAACACATACACAGATACAACACTGCATAGAATATGATAAGAATTAAAAATGAAACAGCACTATATACACTTATATAAACACATACAGAGCATTTTTACCTCTGCCAAGTAGAGTTGTTGGTTGGGTTGTTAACTCACAATCTGTTCATGTTAATTACGAAGCCTGTCAGTGTTTCCTGTGGTCTGCTCCACAGCATTAGGTTTCATAACACTGTGAATGTCTGAGGCTAACCACAGGCCTACACTACCAAGATTTGCTAGCATCTTCTCTCAGCTGCAACAGAGCGTCTGATACTGTCGCTGATTAACACTGTTCAAAAGCCAACATTCGCACAAGCTTGTGGCTTACAATGCAAAGCCACTAATCCAACAGCTCTACACTGTTAATTCATGTTTGTGGAACGTGTCACTGTACGATTGTACATATTCCTGTCTACTTCTATAGGCCTCATGTCAGTACATTAAAGACATCAACGGGGTTTTGTTATCGTGGCAGGGTTCAGTTTCCCGTTTCCCATGCTTGCCTGACATAAAACACACACAGGCACGCACTCACACACACAAAAGAAATCATTTGCATGTAAATATTGTGTTCACAGCTCGTTCTGCTGCATCGAAGTCTCAAAGACAAACTAAAATGAATGAATGGAGATTAAGCTGAGCAGTCGACCCCCGGATAAGACTCCCTCAGCTCACTGGTGGAGTCACATGCTGTGCTGTGTTTGCAGATCTAACACGGCTCTACTCACTATGCCTTCTGCTATTATGGTGGAAACCAATGACCTTGTATGTGTCACTGTAAGAGTAATCCTGCAAATACTTGGGTATAAGATCAAGGCCCAATCCCAACTCACCCCTTACCCCCACCACCTCGCCCTAACCCTCCGTTTTGTGCGTTCACGCGTCGGGTAGGGTGTCCTTATTCTTGTTAACACAGAGGGGAAGGGGCTGTATGGCCCTCCAAACGGAGGGTTTTCAGAGGCACACTTCAAACAGAGGGGTAGGAGATATCACCCAGAATGCCTTGTGAATCATCCACAAGATCGCGGCAAATGTTTCAGAGGCAACCAAAAACAAACAACACAGATGTGTTTTATTTGTAAATAAAGATTAAAAAAAATTATGATGACCGTTGGGTCATATTAGTTTACTGCCGTTTTAATTAATTTAATTTTTTTTATAACAAAAATCACTAGTTGTGTGTTTGTATCTGCTGTCTCTGGCTAAATAGCTAAAGTTATAACGTTGTTTTAAGGCTGATTTGTGCATTTCAGGGCCGCATGTTGACATGTTTCCTCCTTTTGATGGCCTATGACACCAGGAACCTATTTTTCGACGTTATATCAACTTTATCAGTGTGACCTGGAACATATCCAAGCTGTGTATACAGCATCATCATCCTCGTAACAGAGTGGAAGAACAGTACCTCTAAATAAAAGAAACCATCTTCCATCTGCACTGAAATTGTTAAAGGTCGTCTTTTAAATTTAAAAAAAAAAGTATCGAAGCAACGAAAATCAGAAATGGCATTGGGCCCAAGAATGCCACTTGCAGAGAATCCCTTGGAGAAACATTTTGTCAAGTTCAAGAAATGCCAGAGGAAAACTATTCATCTAACAAAATGCAGAAGGCTAGGCTGAAGAGGTACACCAGAAAAACAGAGGCCAAGAGAATAAAAGGCCTCTTCTCCAAAGAACAATCCATATATATATATATATATATATATACCTCTGCTCTACCTCTGATTGGCTCCATAGGAGAAAGGAGGTAAGATCTTAGGTCCTAACATTTTCTCAATAATTCTTCAAAATCAATAAAAACAATCACCAGTGATGAGAGCTTTGAAAACACATTTTCCTTCCTGACATGTTGTGAGATGAACATGACTTTGTGTTGGAAGAACTGAGCAGAGATGCTGAGCTAACAGCGACATTTAGCAGCTGTTTGAAGAAACAATTAACAACATAATGTATGAAAGAAAACAGTAAACACATCATATTTCACAAACACAGTAAACAGTAAATAGCATAGAGTTTGGAGAAGCTTTATAAAACAGTCTACGTCAAATTCTTAATTTTTTCAAGCCTTCTTGTAAATCAGTTTTACACTAAGCTTCTTTGAGTTGAAAACATTGTGTTCTTTTGTCCCAGTGATGTATGTGTTTATGTGCATATAGAGAAGGGAAATGAGATCCGATCAGAAGTCACTGGAGACACACGTAGAGATGCATTATAGTGCCAGGTGTGAACAGCTGTAATCAGATCACCGAGGACACATGACAGTACAAGGAATGAACTAAGTATTATTGTCATTGTCAATTCATCTATCAGTCTATTATTTTTTATTATGAATATTAGTTTTGTCTTTATGTCAGAGGGGTTAATTTCAAAAAGCAATTTCAAAAGCAATATTTCAGATGCTCACCGAAACCCAAGACTGCTGATGTGTTTGCTCCCCAGCCTGGACAGGCTCTTCTTCGCTGAGTCCTCCAAGTTGTTGGAACCCTCGTCATTCACCACCATGACCAGAATGAGCCCCGCTTCCATACCATCCACATACTTTGCAAGGCGACGACTCTCATCCTTACTACGGTATGTGTCAAACCTACAACCACACAGGAGGGAAAGAAGGTGAAAAGATAACCAGTGGAAAGAAACAAAACCATTATTATGTGTCTCTGTGTGTAAACTAATTAGTGTTGTCAGTAAAACTCTTAAATCCCATATTTTAAGAAATTCAATAGTGGATAACTGCTTAACACAATAAACTTAAATTAATTAGGTCATGTGAAATAATTGTGTTGTTTCTAAATTGGTTAAATGTTTCTGTGAATACAGATATTTCCTGGTTGAGGGACGTTGGCCAAATGAGTCTATGGACGTCCTGAAACCTTTGGCAAGCAGGTGACCCGAGGCTGCAACCCAGACCCTCCTATTTTCCTGGAAGTGAATTGGCATTGATGTCTTTTTTTATGTAATGTGACTGGACAGCTTTTGACCCTGTCTTTCATATTCACACCCAACATTGATATAACTATGGGTGTGAGCAAACAGAGTCAGACTGTGGAGAATGTTTTTACCAGTCACTTTATTACACAGCTGCTGATGAATTTCATATTGAGACTAGAAGAAACCAATCTGGACAATAATGATCCAATAATATAATAATCCAAGAAGATAATCCCGTCACGATGGCATTTCTTTAAATAGAATTAAAATGTTAATGTCCTAAAATGTATTGGTCGACACAATCCACAGCAAAAACTGAGCATGATTGTTAGTATACCTTGTTTAATTTTCATGTGTGCCTCTTGTAATGAAGTAAAACTGTTCCAGCTAAATAATAAAATATTTATGCATTGAAAATGTTATATTTTTTTAATCAAATTTACAAATGATCATAATGAACCAAACGTCCTGATTGCCTTCCAATGGTTTTTATAATGGTTAAGGCATGCAAAAGAATTTCACATGTATAGATTGATGAAGTCTCTCAGACATTGTAGAAGGTAGGGTTGCCTGTTTTGCACTTTTTCTTTAAGAGCAATTTCCATAGACTTGTTTCTCTTGCAAGATCTGGCAACACTGATTCCTCACTTACTGTGAGACACAATTCGCACATCATGTCCTTGTAAAAACATGTAATGCATGTAGGGTTGGGACGAATGACTGGCATTCATTTAGCCTGGCAGGAAACTTGAGCTGAGATAGTTTGAGTTTCTCGATCTGCTGACTATAGAGATATGGTCAGTCTTCAGTATCACCCCATCCCAAAAGCATTTTAACACCAGCCGCCACAGGTTCTCAGTGAATACTTCAGCAATGGACAAGTGACTCGAGTGCTTATGCACATATTTACCGTATATCATTATTTAAATTATTTTAGATAATAAAAGGAAATAATTCATCAAAGTCAGGAATTAAGAATTTTAAAGAGCTTCCTTCTTTTTTTCCTTCCATGTTTATGAGCCATCTTTTTCAGTTGGACTTTAATGGAAATGTCTCAACTACACTTTTTAAGTTGTATGAATGCTTTGACAAAAAAGCTAAAATAACCTTACATGAGAAATCTGAAAATCAAATAATAATAATCAAATACAATGCTACTGCAAAGCAATAGTGGTCTAAATATTAAAATGATTGTTTAATTGTTGTCTAGTCTCATACTATTGTTGAATCATCAATGATCGTTTTATCAATGTCTCCTTTAATCAGATCAATCTAACAGTAGTACATTAGACTGGATATCCTCGATGCCCTGTCTCCCCCACTAAAATCAATTACCTATTTTCCAAAATAAAAGCTGAATATCAATTTATCCAACGTGTATCTGGAATAAAAACATAATGGACAATGAAATATGAAAGGATATACAAGATGGAATTGATTTCCAAATTAAATATCCCTTCATGAAACAGTGCCAGAGCCATTAAAGGCATACGTGTCACCTTCATTATAACCCAATGGTTACACAGCTTATGAGACAAAGCCTCTGCTTTCAGACGACTCTCACCGGTCATTGTGCAGCACCTTTCCAGTCTTGGGGTCGATGACGTGGACAATCATGCCTCGGTTCCCCCAGCTTCTCTGGAACAGGTAGTTGTTTTCGTTGTTGTCTGCAGGGTGTAAAGTTTTGTTGAGGAATGTCCATGACAGCTTCTTTTGTCCGTGGATCTCTATTGTTCCTCCTGTCCCAACTCCAATGTACTTCCTCCCAAAGTAGCTGTGTTCTTGTTCGCTGTCATCCAATCTAGGAACAGTAAGTAAGAATTAATGTTTTAAACCAACTTTTCTAAAAAAACAAACAACCTTTGATGTTCACATAACCTAATGCATCACATTATTGTAGTTGGTAGTGAGGAGAAAACAAGGGAGAGCTGGGGTGGATATGTGACAAACTTGGGGACAACCTAAATATCCCACAACACGACCAAATGAAAGATCAAAAAATCTCAGTCCAAATGTTTCATTCCTAATATGTCTGTGGCAATCAACCCTAAGTCCACTGACTTTTAGATCTCAATCCAATTAAGCATCGGCGGGATGTGCTGGACAAACAATCTCCCAACTTATAGGACTTAACGATTTGTCTTGGTGCACACCTTCAGAGGTCTTCTCATATTACATGCTCAATGGCTTAAGTAGCTTAAAGAAATAATTCACCCAAAAAGAAACATTCAGTCATTATCTATTCACCCCCCATGCCAATGGAAAGTCGAATGGAGTGTCCATTTCGAGAAATATCATTTCTGAAGCTTCACAGTAAAGCAGCATTTTCCTAAACAACTGAAAAAGATGGGGATTGGTTGTAAGACATTAGACGAACAAGCCAAAAAAACAAACACAAAATGGCTCCATAGGCTGTCCAGTGTACTGCAGAAGATCTGAGATTCCAAACTAATTTGAAAAACTGTTATTTACATCTTTTTTAAGCCGAAATCATCTGAAGCAGCTAAACCAAGAATCATCTCTCCTCCCAATTGAGTTGGGGGAACAAGCTTTGAATGCACACACATGACCTAGTAGACAAAGTAGACATGACATGCCAGAGACTTCATTACAGCATACAAGCCGAATGGAGTCATTTTAATTTCAATTGCTGTGTTTTATGTTCTAAAACAAATCCTCTTCTTCTTCAACTGTTGAGGAGAATGCTGCAAAGCTTTTTTGCTGTGATACTCCAAAAACAATTTAAGGACGAAGAAACGTCATTGCATTGGTCATTAGGTGAAGTGTGCGTTTAAAATTCTCCTGTTGTCAAACAAAAATCTGGCAGTAGGAGACCATACAGTACGACCAGCTGCATGCCGCAGGTTTAAAAGACGTGTACAACAGAATCCCCAAACGCCAACACAATTTAGGAACGACTCCATTATAAACTCCAACGTTGACGAGTCCGTGTGCAGACCCAAACCAACTTTGTCTTCCACTCATCACATAAACCACATGGAAGAGTTGCAGAAGCTCCTTTACTGTGCCGTTCAATTCACACCAAAATTAATTCATTAATCTCTCCATTGTTGGACACAGACAGAATGTATACAATGGTGGTACGCAAAAGTGCTTCTTGTACTAATACATGCTGCGCATTTGACCATGCATGCACACCTGCACACCAGTTACTGTATGTGAACCCCTGATTGTAGAAAGAAAAGCCAATGACAGGGCAGTATAGGTTCATATCACCTGATATTGTGACCTGAATATGTGATTGGTGCCGTTTGTTTCTGTGTGTGTGATTGTGAGCAGGATAACTCAACTCATTTTGAACTAATGCAATTTTGTGGTAATGTGGGGCCTGAGGAGGGGAACAGGTGATTGCAGTGGCAACATGACCCGCCCAACTCTACCTCTGATTGGCTTGGTATTGCCAGTGACGTTTCTCACATAGTCAAAATCCTTTTATTGAGGGGTTACACAAGGAACGTCACAGCCAATCACAGGTAGAGAAGGACGGGTCATGGCGTCGCCATGGTGGGACTTGTACGTTTGCTTGGCAGAGGTGTGTATAGTTTGAATTGTTAAACTGACTATAACCTATGTTATTGAGCTGAGAGTCTCACTCCTTTAAAACGTATTCCAGCATTATTCACATAACTGTACCTTCCAAAAAGGGAGATGGTGAGGTTTCCTTTATAAGGACAGTCCTTGCTTCCTATGTGAAGCTCCCCTTTGTTCCCAATCAGAATGTGTTTAGTTCGAAGCAGTATGGGCCGGTTGGTGTCAGCAATCACCAGCTTTCCTACGGGACAAGACAGAGAGAGAGAGAGAGAGAGAGAGAGAGAATGAGAGAATGAGAGAGGAGGGGGGGGGGGGGGGGGGACAAGGGTGGTGTGCGGGGGTGATGGGGTTTCCTGGCAGTTCATTTGCGCCCCAGGGCCCTCAGACACATCCTTTTCTTCAAACCATTTATGGCCTTTGGCACAGGCTGTCTGCTCACACACACACACACACACACACACACACACACACACACACACACACACACACACACACACACACACACACACCCCCCCACACACACACACACCCACACACACACACACACACACACACCCACACACACACACACACCCACACACACCCACACACACACACACACACACACACACACACACACACACACACACACACACACACAGCCGTCCATCTGCACACATGCAATCCAATGATTCCAGTTCAGTAACAAACATCACCTCCTGTCTGTGTTACTTTTCTTGCTTTTATCATATTTGTGTTAGTTCCTGTTTTTACAAAATACATTTTACCGGAGAGAATAGATTCAGTGAAATATTGTAACTTCTAATGTTTGTATAATAATTCCATCGTTCACAAAATGTCTGTTCCAATATTAAATATTCATTTATTTCTTGGCATATGCTAAATAGCTCGAAAAGTCATTTTTCGGTCATTCATATATTTTCCCTTATTGTACATTGTTGGAGTATTCCAGATGAATCATCTTGACCTGTGTGTTACACAAACATTTAAACATTTAAATATGACTGAGGGTGACTATCTTACACCACCCATCCGTCCGTCTTTCCACAGGAAGAAGGTTGAGGTCTAATTAATTTCTTTCTTTTCCTCCTCATTCCTAAAAATGCAGGTGAGGTTGTCTCCCACACCACGTCTCTCTACCACTCCATAACATGCTGTATTTGTGAAGTCACACCAACTTATAAGAAACACAATAATTTTTTGTTTTGTAAGTTATTTTTGGGGCATTTTATGCCTTTATTGATAGGGCAGCCAAAGAGGTGATGGGAAATGTGGGAGAGAGAGTGGGGGGAATGGGTCGGAATCGAACCCACACTGACCGCCAGAGGACTACAGCCTCGGTACATGGTGCTCTCTAACCACTGCGCTATCTGCGCCCCAGAAAACCAACAATCTTTAAGGTATTGGATTTAAATCTCTTGTCCAAATATACTCCTTTGAAAATGGAGAACAAGATGGATTTCTCTAGCTTACCTCCATTGAGAATCTCAATAGAATGGACCGTAGCAGAAGTTGTGAGAAGGACCTTCCTGCCATAACCTATTGTAACACGGTGGTCCTCTCTGTGTCCCGGCATCCATGGCTGCAGTCCTGGCTCCTTATCTGGACACACTGCAAAAGGCAGACCATACACAAACAATGAATTCATTGAAACATGTACAACGGACCCCTGGTGCAAAGGGCTGCATAGATTCCAAAAGCAAATGATTACATGCTGTTTTTGTTACCAATTTACACAGTATCCTAACTATTGTTTTCAATCAGGGTTGTGACAGTGTTTCCCCAATCTTCAGTCAGCAGCACCACCGCTGCTAAATTATGAGCGCTGCCGCTAAAATTTCACACCATCATTATATCAACGGGCAACTAATGATTATCACTCGTACACTGTGTGAACACAACAACACCCAACATTATCCTGGTCTTGTTTTGAGTCATCAGACTAATCAAATCCTCCTGGACCCTCTCCTCAGTCTTCGAAGGACACCGACGTAAAAGGTAACGTTAGAGCAGCGCAGCTCCTTTAGGGAATATATATATATATCAGTATAATATACTATATCAGTATAGTATATATATCAGTATAGTAGTACACTGAACAACAGATCTATTTCTTCAGATTGATTGTTGCACATCACACCATGGAGTCAAAAAATGACTAAACACTTAACTGGCATTAAGAAACATAGAAATATTAGAGATCATTAACAACAATTAACAATAAAATATTAAAGAAATTAAATTAAATTAACTAAATTTAACACAACTAAATGCTGAGCAAGTCAGGTAGTCAGGGTCCTGTGATATTAGATGACGATAGATGAGTAATTAAAGTCATGTTGATAACAATAATAATAATAATAATAATAATAATAATAATAATAACAATAATAATAATGCTTTACATTAAAAAGACATAGCACATTAAAACATGAAAATAAAAAGATAGTAAGACAAAGATAATAAAAAGTAGATGATAAAATATCTATTACAATTATTACATTATAAAATAAATATTACATTGATTCTGTTGGCAGCAGTACAACTTTCCTTCTACAGGTTGGTTTTCTTTTTTCCCAGTACAATTCCTGCTCTCATTCTAATTTATTTATGTTTCATTGGATAAAATATAGAGTGTTGTTCATTTCACTTGTTAATCACTTCACACAAAAACAATTAATAAGCAATATACAAACATTTTTCCAGAAAAGGATTCATTGAAAGAATAAAGTTTATTCTCTTAGCTATCATCGTCTGATTTGGGTCGGCCACCAAACAGGACAGGAACAGATTACTATAGACCGGCAGGGCTGCAGGACTGGTGCCAACCTGCCCTCCATTCAGGACTTATAAATGTCCAGAACCAGGAAAAGGGCAGGACACATGGCTGCAGGCCCATCACACCCTGGACAAAAACTGTTCCAACTTCTCCCTCCGGTAGGCGCTACAGAGCGCTGCACAACAGAACAACCACACACAAGAACAGACACTTCCCACAGACCAACACTGACCACAACCAGTCATATAGAACCAGTAACTCAGTAGTGTGTATACCATCTCGCACTGTCACTTCAATAAAATTCTGCACACTGTATATAATGCACATATAGAACTTTGTATATTCTGCACATATACATGCGTCAAGTGTACATAATAGTTCTGTATATATTTCTCTTTTTTTTTCTTTTTCTCATTGTCCAGTAGCTTGACTGTAATGTTAAAACCAGTGTGTAGAACTTCTTTACACCTAAGTTAAATCTTATGTGGCTTAATCTAAAGAGAGAATAAAACATTATTTCTGAGAGCCCAGCAGTGTGCAGACCTCAATATTCACTCACTGGTTTTGTCTTGCACCTGCATTGTTATTGGATGTGTGCACACCAGTCAGATAGATGGATAGATAGATAGATGATAGATAGATAGATGATAGATAGATAGATAGATGATAGACAGATAGATAGATAGATAGATAGATAGATAGATGATAGATAGATGATAGACAGATAGATAGATAGATAGATAGATAGATAGATAGATAGATGATAGATAGATAGATAGATAGATGATAGATAGATAGATGATAGATAGATGATAGATAGATAGATAGATAGATAGATAGATGATAGATAGATAGATAGATAGATAGATAGATAGATGATAGATAGATAGATGATAGATAGATAGATAGATGATAGATAGATAGATAGATGATAGATAGATAGATAGATAGATAGATGATAGATAGATAGATAGATAGATAGATGATAGATAGATAGATAGATAGATAGACAGATAGATGATAGATAGATAGATAGATAGATAGATGATAGATAGATAGATAGATAGATAGATAGATAGATGGATAGATAGATAGATAGATGATAGATAGATGATAGATAGATAGATGATAGATAGATGATAGATAGATGATAGACAGATAGATAGATAGATGATAGATAGATGATAGACAGATAGATAGATAGATGATAGATAGATGATAGACAGATAGATAGATAGATAGATAGATAGATGATAGATAGATAGATAGATAGATGATAGATAGATGATAGACAGATAGATAGATAGATAGATAGATAGATAGATAGATAGATAGATAGATAGATAGATAGATAGACAGATAGATAGATAGATAGATAGATAGATAGATAGATGATAGATAGATAGATAGATAGATAGATAGATAGATGATAGATAGATAGATAGATGATAGATGATAGATAGATAGATAGATAGATAGATGATAGATAGATAGATGATAGATGATAGATAGATAGATAAATAGATAGATAGATAGATAGATAGATAGATAGATAGATAGATAGATAGATGATAGATAGATAGATAGAATAAAAAAGGAGCTTTATTGGCTCTTTTTTCATTCTAGCATTCTTAAATTCACACTGCAGTGTTCACATGTTCACAGGAATTGAACTGATGGCATACATTGTCTACAGAACACAGCCTTAACAACACATTTGCTAAAGAGATAATCAGCTCATTGATCATATTTATGACAGATACAGTATTTACTGTAGATACAGTATGTCCTTCCTTATGACTGAGGACTGTGTATAATCATGACATACAGTACGATGCTGATTTGCTTTTCTGATCGATATATTCTAGTACTGTTTGCTCTTCAATGGTAGAATTTTCACACGACAGAGATTATTAAACTTTCATTTGATAAAATTGCAAAGCAAATACCATTCTGACAGCATCTTTACCTGTGGTGTTTATGGCTATGCTTGTGTTTGCCATGGCTCTATGAATGACATTTTCTGTCTATGTGGTGCATACTAACATATGTCAACAAATGTAAAGGGTCTAGACCTGCTCTTTTTGGAAAGTGCCTTAATATATCTTTTGTTGTGATTTGGCGCTATACAAATAAATTGAACTGAATTGAATCAGATGCAGCTATATAGGCACAATATATAGTGTACAATGTGTGTACATAAGTGCACATTTTTAACTGCCTGCCACCCACCTCAACAAATGAATTTCTATTTTTTCGAGACTCACACACTTCTTGTCTCTGCGTATGGGGATCGCTGCATGTAATGTTCCTTAATAATGATGTATTATTTCACCCACCCACATCCCATCTGCTATAGTCCACTCACATTTCTACTAGACCTATTATACACACAGGGAAAAGCAGCAGCAGATTTCCTTCTCAGTACATTTGCTTACATGTTAATTCAGATTCAGAGTTTGGGGGAGGCAGAGGGTCCCCCAGCCAAGGACCACAAACCTGTTTAAATAGCAATGCACCAGGTGCAAGTGCACCGTGCTTTATAAAGGCAAAGGGAGATGACACTCTGATTGGTTTAATTCATGTTATACCCTCTGCGCCCACATGGTGCACTGTTTGACGAGCAAAAGTTAGATGGACACTCGCCTAAATGAACTTGCACCCCGGACTTAGGGACCTATGTATGAGAGCAACCAAACTAAAGTCTTAAACTCTACTTACTGGAATTATCTCTTGCTTTCAATGATGAGACCATGAGAGGAGAGAGCATTGTCTCATCCCCAGGGCATCAAATAAAGCTGTTTTATCACATCTCTCAGGGTCTTCTCTGGACACAGAGGGTAGCTGTGGGGTTGGGGTTTTGGTTTTGTGCTAAGTATCAGGTAGAGAGGGTGTAGATGCAGCTCAATTAAGTGGGGTTAGAGGGGTAGTGATGGGAGGATGACAGGTGTTTGTTGTTGAACTGATTGTTGCAGTAGTGACATGCTTCATGACATGGACTGTGCACGACAGATGCATTGTGTAAAGCTTGAGAATTTAAGTTGAGTTTTGGATTGATGTAAATAAGATCTGTAAACCAGCATCCTCTGTGTTTCACTGAGAGAACCCTCTGTAATAGCAGAGAGAACTGTTACAGTAGCCTTTAATGCCAAAATTACAAGAGGTCCAGGAAGTCAACCATCCTCTCCCACCGAGGTCCCAACAGTTACACAAATATGGGCTCATGGTTTCAAGACTGAAGAAATCAGTTTAGTTCACATTTTATTGGACACGGTATAAAATGTTAACAGTTTTGCAGTAACATGTTTTTGGCATAACTACCCTTTAACAAAATGTATTTATTTTTGAACATGGCTTCTGTTTCCCATGCTGCTTTGGTAAAGATAAAAAATAAATAAAAATAAGCTCAAACAGGCAGAAAATACAGTGCATATACAGGACAAATATGGAAGGCAAAGTACAATACACTCTTCATCTCTAAATTTGAATTGTAAATAAATCATTTTCAGTTCATAAAAACAACATCCTCAAAGGAAGGGAGAACAAAATAAAGTGTGGTTTTAGGCTAAACTGAGCTCAACAATCACATAAAGATGGAAGCACAAACATCTTATTAACAAGTTCATGTTAAAAAAAAAACTCTGTCTTATCTAATGTAAAAGTTGTACTCTTCTCTCCTGTGCCTGCTGTGATTCATAGAATCTATTGTCCAGACTGTCTGGTTTCGTTTGTGCTGCAGACTCTGTTGAATTTATTAACTCTCCTCCATTGTAGATTTGCTGAACCACCACTGTGATCTTATTCTGCAATGTTGATTTTGAAAAGTTACACCACCAACTACTGCCTTGTTTTTGTGGAGCATGAACAGGACGTTTCAGAAACGATGCCATGTGAACGCAGAAGGTTTTGAAAATGCAAAGAGAAAACGTGTCCGTTTACAGCAAAAAACATTGTCATTGTCATGAAAATAACTAAATTCAAAATGATACATTGCATGGCTCTTAGAAACACCATGAAAAAAAGAAAAACACTGCAGCAACGCCAGTGAAAGATTAAGTCAAACTTATTCAGCAGTTTCCTGGTAAACTTGCATGTCTTATGTTGGCATTAAAAAACCCTGAGGCCTTAATCTCCTACTTTGTCATGCTCTAATCACATGTAGGTGTGAAATTCCATCAAATTGAAATGCTTGGCTTTCATTGGACAAGACCCACTTGAAACCAATCCTGTCCTGTGAGAAAATAAAGATCAGTAAAAAGAAAACAAGATGTCCTGAACTCACCTGCTTGGATGCTTGGGAGCAGCAAAGCTGCCAGAAACAAGGCACACAACTTCATCTCTGTCAGTCTGTCACGACCAAATTCACACCTGAGGCCTTCAAAGGTTGCTTCAGATCTCCCAGTGGGCAGGGGGGGGTGCCAAGTTCACAGCTGGACGCCACCAAAGATGCCTAAGACATTACAGAGAGCTTAGCAAGATGTACAAATCAGCGATTCTAAAGCACTCTGATGAACAAGAAAGGCAGGAGGTCTGTGACATCTGAGGAGTGGTGTGTGTAGTCTGTAGTGTGAGTAGTCTGTAGTGTGAGTAGTCTGTAGTGTGAGTAGTCTGTAGTGTGAGTAGTCTGTAGTGTGAGTAGTCTGTAGTGTGAGTAGTCTGTAGTCTGTAGTGTGAGTAGTCTGTAGTGTGAGTAGTCTGTAGTCTGTAGTGTGAGTAGTCTGTAGTGTGAGTAGTCTGTAGTCTGTAGTGTGAGTAGTCTGTAGTCTGTAGTGTGAGTAGTCTGTAGTGTGAGTAGTCTGTAGTGTGAGTAGTCTGTAGTGTGAGTAGTCTGTAGTCTGTAGTGTGAGTAGTCTGTAGTGTGAGTAGTCTGTAGTCTGTAGTGTGAGTAGTCTGTAGTGTGAGTAGTCTGTAGTCTGTAGTGTGAGTAGTCTGTAGTCTGTAGTGTGAGTAGTCTGTAGTCTGTAGTGTGAGTAGTCTGTAGTGTGAGTAGTCTGTAGTCTGTAGTGTGAGTAGTCTGTAGTGTGAGTAGTCTGTAGTCTGTAGTGTGAGTAGTCTGTAGTGTGAGTAGTCTGTAGTGTGAGTAGTCTGTAGTCTGTAGTGTGAGTAGTCTGTAGTCTGTAGTGTGAGTAGTCTGTAGTCTGTAGTGTGAGTAGTCTGTATTCTGTAGTGTGAGTAGTCTGTAGTCTGTAGTGTGAGTAGTCTGTAGTCTGTAGTCTGTAGTGTGAGTAGTCTATAGTCTGTAGTGTGAGTAGTCTGTAGTGTGTGTAGTCTGTAGTGTGAGTAGTCTGTAGTGTGAGTAGTCTGTAGTGTGAGTAGTCTGTAGTCTGTAGTGTGAGTAGTCTGTAGTGTGAGTAGTCTGTAGTCTGTAGTGTGAGTAGTCTGTAGTGTGAGTAGTCTGTAGTGTGTGTAGTCTGTAGTGTGAGTAGTCTGTAGTCTGTAGTGTGAGTAGTCTGTAGTGTGAGTAGTCTGTTGTGTGAGTAGTCTGTAGTCTGTAGTGTGAGTAGTCTGTGGTGTGAGTAGTCTGTAGTCTGTTGTATGAGTAGTCTGTAGTCTGTAGTGTGAGTAGTCTGTAGTGTGAGTAGTCTTTCACATGAGCCACAGAAGTGATACTTTGAACTGCATGGGCCACTGTTTTCTATGGAAACCATGCAGATGCTGACCCTAGCAGCTGTGTCATCTATGGCAATGAGTCCTGCTCTGATGAAGCCTATCGCCACTACACACCCAAAGGTAAAATATTAACTACTTTGTTAGTGTATATTGAGGGGGAAATAAATTCTTGGATGCATTGATCATGTTGATAATTATCAATTTCTTAGATGTTAATTAAAAATGTGATGTTCACCGAATAAAAAAGAAAAACTTAAAGGCTAGGGCAGAGCAGAACCCACAAAGGGTACAGCATGCACAAATTGCAAGATAACATGATGAAAAATATTGTTTTGTTTTGTGGCCTTGGACAGTAAAAGTAGCAGTAAGTGGAGTAGGAGTCTGTGATGTGGTTTAAATGTTTCCAAGGCCACTAATAATGACACATTCACAAAAATACTGAAATTTCATGTGTATATGAACATTTTTTTTACTGGAGAAAGATCTATGCTGGGCAGGGGATACTGTGGGATCTTCCAGTATTTTCTGGAAAGATAAACAAACAGCACAACCGTATCTGCAATGTTGTCACCAAACAAAACACAGTCATGCTGTCCCCCAATTTGCAGAACTTACAATAAATCACAATGTTGGATCTCTGTTCAAAATACCCCCAAACTTTAGAGGTCTTTTAGATAACAGCAGCAGTGCAAAACTTACTGGTGATGAACAAACATTTAGAAAATTAAAATCAATAAGTGACTTGGTTTACTGTACACCACACCCACACACTCTGCCATTCCAATTTCCTCAAATCGATCTAAAACCATCCTGTGGTAAACCTTTTTGATCCTGATATAGATTAACAAATACATCAGGAGGGGTCGTGACAAATATGACAAAATATACGTTGGATGTAGAAACAAAATGAAAATGCAAACAGCCCAAGAAAAAAATAAAGCTCTGCAAACCAACAACTATTTTCCTTCAGCATTCTCTGGAAAAGCCTGAAGTTAGAATTAATTTTAAAAAAAGGTTGCTATATGTGCAGCTAAAATCTACATCAGAATCAGGCCACTGAGTAGAGTCAACACACGGAGGGCTGCAGGACCTGATGCTCAGGTCATGTGCACAGCAGCTTGGTAGGGTCTTTACATATATTATCTGTCCCTGGACCAGGCAGTTGTTCCCACGTCTTTAAACAAAGACCATCGTACCTGTCCCAAAGCATCCCACTGCAGCCAGCGTGAATGACTTCCACTCGGTGGCGAGGTTCAACATCTGGCTGCTTGATGTGAAGACAACAACCTATCCCTGAACACCAAGAAGACCAAGGAACTCGTGGACATCAGGCAGAGTAGAGGCTGCGCACACAACCCAATCTACATCAGAGGAAATGAGGCGGAATGCGTCTCGAGCGTCAAGCTTCTGTGAGTTAACATCACAGAAGACCTCCCCTGGAACACCAACTCCTCCAGCCTGGTCAAGAAAGCACAACATGGTCTGTACTTTCTACGGACACTGAACAAAGCATGCCTGTCTCCTCACATCCTCACATCCTCACTAACTCCTCACATCCTCACTAACTCCTCACATCCTCACTAACGTCTATCAATGCACCATAGAGAGCATCCTGACCAACAGCATCACAGTGTGGTACAGTAGCTGCTGTGTAGCTGAGCAAGGCTCTACAGCAGGTGGTGAAAACCGGCCAAAACATCATTGGCAGCTGGCTCCCCTCCATCACTGACATCAACAGGAAGCACTGCCTGAAAAAGGCACACAACATCATGAAGGACTCCTCTCACCCAAACCACAGACTGTTCACCCTGCTGGAAAGAGGTTCAGGAGCCTGCACTCCTGAACCAGTAGGCTGCTTCAGGCAAATTATGGTTCACAGCTTTATTCACCCTTTAGCCATACAGAAAAATATTTTTTGTGCAAATTAGTAGTTGTTGCCTTAGTGTTTAGAAGTAAAAAATTGTGGCTGGTGAGACAGAGAACAACAACAGACAGTGCTGCATGTCTACCTCCACCATTTATCACTACTTTACACCTCCTGACTGGATAAGACGTTAATCTGGACTTGTAGGATGACATGCCATTCTTCCTGCAGTGCTGTGACAAGTTGTTCATGTGTTGCTGGAGCAGGATCTCTTCGTCTCACCCGGTGATCCAGAACATCCCACAGATGCTCTATTGGGTTGAGATCTGGTGAATATGCTGGCCAAGGAAGGACAGCGACATTGTTCTGGTCCAGGTAGGCTCCTCCTGACAGACATGAGCCACATGTGGTCTGACATTGTCATGCATGAAGGTGTTGCCTGATTGCTGTATCCTGGGAATGACATGTGGACCTAGGACCGTATCTCGTGGATGTGGACCAGGTCTGACCGCCATCCATTAGCAATGGATCCCCACATCATGACACCACCACCAAAACGGTCCACTTCCTGGATGTATGCTGCAGGATAGCATTCCCCACGACGACGATACACACGCCTACGACCATCAGCTCTGTGCAAGTTAAATCTGGACTTGTCACTAAATGTGACCTGCCTCCTCTGTGCAATGTGCCATAACATCTGTAACATCTGTGCTACACGTGTCTGCAGAGTTCCACCATCAGGCTCATCAGCATCCCAACTGCCTGGTCACGTAAGTTTAGTGGAAGTCATGACATCATCAGTTGTTTCAGTAGGACATTAATTCGACCCAGGATTTTATTGCCTTGGCCAGGTGTTTTCAGTCATGCAGAAAAAAATCTCACCAACACCATCGTTTACTCTGAAATGCACCAATGACTGGCACATTTTGTCAAAGTAGTGCTTGTGTTTTTTTAAAGTGTGTTGAAATATGTATGTGTTGATATTGACAATAAATATGAGCAAATGAACAAACTTAATATGCAAAACGAAAAACAAGACCTATAACAAATGTCAAATGATGGTAAGTTTTGCATTAGACATAAAAGGAATGAAATCTTTACAGTGTTTTAGTTCCCATATGGAACATTTTAATCTAGATTTCAACCTACTGCTGGATTAAATCCACACTTTAAAGGAAAAGGTAACACTGATGTCTAAGATGTATATTTCTACAGTTTGGGAGTAAACAAGTTATTTGATGAGCAGGTATCAGAGGACGCTGATTATGATTCACCAAGTAAATGTCACATTTTGTAAATACCAGGATGTCAGAGCTCAACAAACTTTAATTGCTCTATAGTTTTATCTGCCCCTAGAGCAGTTATCGTGGTCACAAACATACTTCACATAGACAGTACTGGTGAGAAATGTCATTGATGTGAGGGCAGTCACACATCATTAAACAACCTCTCTTCCTTTGTTTCTTCCTTACAGAGATAAAGAATCAGTTCAGAAAGAATGAAAGAAAGAAGACAAGAGCTGATTATATTGTGCTAAATGACTACTTTTTATTGACCATCATACTGAGTCATCACAGCAACAAGTTCACTCATAAAACAATAATAATAATAGAGCAACAAGCAAACATTAAACAAACACAATCGCAGCAATCAGGACAGAGAGTAAATCTTACAGCTCTTTACAAACCTGTTTTTCATTTTTATTTTACTAAGGAGGTTATGTTTTCATCTGTGTCCAATTGGTTTTTTGTATTGTCAGGAGGATTACGCAAAAACTACTGGATGGATGTGAACCAGGCTCAGTGGAAGGATGGGGCATGGGCCAACAAAGAACACATTAATTGGTGGGGGTCCAGAAAGAGGCAGATCTAAGAATTTATGTTCCACCTTCTGTAACATTGCATGATTGTGCATTTTTTGATATTTTTCCACATAATGCAAAAACTAGAGGGGTGGGACATGGTTCAGGCAAGCTAAACAGACATGTGTGGAGTTGTTAGGCCTTGGCAGACATATGTGCTCTAATGAGTGCCATTCTAGTTTTTACATTACATTACATTGTTTTAGCTGAAGCATTTATCCAAAATGACTCAAAATAGGGGCATGTAAAAGATAAATAATCCTACCAATAATAACACAACTGACAGGAAACATTCATTCATTAATTTTCTGTCACTGCTTATCCTGTGTAGGGTCGCAGGGGGCTGGAGCCTATCTCAGCTGACTTTGGGCAGGAGGCTGGGTTCACCCTGGACAAGCTGCCGGTTCATCACATAGAAAGACAAACAAACATTCACAATCACATTCAGACCTACGGCCAATTTAGAGTCACCAGTTCACCTCTACTGCATGTTTTTGGTGGTAGGAGGAAGCCAGAGAACCCACACAGACATGAGGAGAACATGCAAACTCCACACAGAAAAGGTCCTCAGGTGGATTTGAACCCAGGACCTTCTTGCTGTGCAGAAAACGAACAAGATTTTCACCTGAAATATCACTTCCCATGGGGCAGCTCTCCTGCCCCCCTGTACTATTACATGAACATCAATCTTGTTACACAAGGAGAAAGTATAAATACCATGATTACACAGCTCTGTAACCCTGTCCAGCACACACCTGCTGTGATCCATATTTGGACCACTTTCCAGATGTTTCTTAACAACCATTTCACCTTTGAAACTGGTAATAAGCTCCTGCAGCCCTAAATATGCACCATCTCTACACATACCAATGCTCTGCCTCCTTGCCACTGGGACGCAGTCGGGGCCTGTATATCTTTTACTGCATTGTTGTCATTTCACAGGTCTAATCCCCAATTCACTGACCTGTCGACACTCGCACAGTCGTGCAGGGGTGCACACACACAAGCACTCACATGAGTTTCAACGGGATGATCATAACATTGTTCAGAGCTTAATCTCAGTCTTTACAAGCTGGGACATGCTGAAAAATATACAGCATAGTAAAGAAAAAGGAGTTGAACAAATAGTACTTGGCCTGGAAATAATTGTGTGTGTCTGTGTCTCTCAAAGGGCTGTGTCAACACAAAAAAAAAATGGGACAATCCAATCTCTAACATTCAGTGCTATATGAAATTAAAGGTAGACAACAACTTGATTCAATCTTTGAGACACTCTGACCTCCACTGGTGTGACTGGTCCCACATCTACATGACAAGTAAAACATACTGGCCATTTACTGACTGGATCCCACTCTGGTTAGCTGCCATAGAGCTATCTGCTCTTTGTTGGTGCAGAGGCATATAATCAGGGGTGCACATAACATTTTTGGTCTGGTTCTCAAAGGAGTACCTGAGGATGTTGCTTGCTGCTCACCTTTTGTACTGCATCAAGCAAACATGTTTTAATTCACTGTCATCACTTGTAGCCACTTGAATTTGAATGGCAGGTAACAGCTTCCATATTTTCAAGAGAGGCTCTTGCTCCGATGCAGACCATCTAATATTGTGAAATTGCCCTAAGAATGACAAAGGCAATGCTATTTCCACCGCATATCTTCTTTAATCGTTCTGTTCTCTTTGCATGCCCTGTCTGTAGCCCTCTCTCTTTTTTGGTGCTGGGTCTGAAATGAACTATTCGCTAGTAGCTGTGTGGGGCTGTCCTCACAGGCACAGCAGTGCTAAATGCTCAGCATGGAGCCTGATCTCGTTCCCAGAGCATGCATTAGTTTGTTAATGATGTTTCATACATTGTGTTTGGTAGCTAATTATAGTGCATTTGTTAAACATATTCAGTTTGTTAAATTTTGGCAGGAAATTAGGTCCATTTACAAAGTTAGAAACCCACAACAGGGGTGGAGGTTGGGGTTGAATGGTGGGTTGCACACTTCACTTTGCCCCAGATAAGAGTTTGCATCCCGTGTGAAAGTTATGATGTGATCTTTTCCTAAACCTAACCACATCGTTTTGGTGACTAAACTTAACAAAAGTGCTGTTTCATGAAAGGCTTTTTACATTGTAACAGGAGCTGAATGGACCACAAGTACTAAAGGTGACCTTGTGCATCTGGATGTAATGAGGCAGGATGAGAGCATGGTGAACATTGTCACTACGACAATGCAAACATTTCGATGGAGTGGACATTGATTACCATATCCCTCAGCTGTTAGCACAGCAATTAACCCAACATGCAAAGTACAATTGAGTTAAATGAGAATGTTATTAGTTTTGCAGATATTTGGTCCTAAACTAGTGTTTTGGATAAATTGTTTTTCTGACCTCATTTTTTTTCTAGGTTTTTTCTTAAATGTCCGGTTCATCTTACATGTTCACTAAAAAAGAAAAGAGTTATGGATCAGCTGGTCTTTATCTCTAACCACTCAGATGTATCAGATTGTATCTAATAAGTGTGTTTGAAATGTTCATCTTTCTTATACATATACCATATACATATCCTGTATCTCTCTGACCTGTTACCCTTTTAGACTTGTTATTCTGCATCTGACTATGCAAAGTGCTGCTCATGCCAGCCTTGGCTGATGCCCAGACAGCTCAAGGGCAGAGACACTGATAGGCATGAATTTTCCTATTTGTTCACCCCCTCCTGTTTTCTCATCTTTTAACTTTGTGAGGGAGAAGAACTTCACCTCTCCTCCAGGCATCCGTATCTCATGTGTGTCTGCTTGTGAAGTCCATTTGCAAACATATGCAAATGTATTAAACCAGACAGAAAGACACCAGAGTGACTGAAGAGTGTTTATTCTATAAACCTGCCACCACATAAGTCAAGACACCTTCCTGTTACTAGTCTACCTGTCAAACCTTGAAGTCACCACTGCCCCCATGAAGGAGCATCAGCAAAATATTCCCCTCACTCAAATTTCTGTTGGGAGATCCTACAAAGATAATAGCTACCTATAAGAAAAGAAATATGTCAAGCATTATATTCATATCACAAAACTTTGATAATTATTATGCAATACATTTACTGATGCTATTGCAACCAGCTTATTACCACAATGTTTTTGTCCATGTGTGCATTGCAGCTAGAATGAAGTGAAACTGTAATGTGTAGAAAAAATGAGAATGAGAATAAATGAGGTGTAAAGAAGTAGAGCAATCATAGCTGAGATTGTACCTTATGTTTAGAGTTGAATAACTTTTTGTGATGATTTTATTTTCTTAATGATTGCACAAAGCTCTGATACAAAGAGCATTTCTCCAAGTCTGTTGTGTCTGAAGAGGAACACAACAGCTACAACTTCTTCCTAGGGAAATAATGTGTGTGTGTGTGTGTGTGTGACATCATCATCAGATATGTGATCAGAAATCACAGTAACAGCTTATACACGTCCATTACATACACAGTAAAAACCAGCTGACCTTTCAAAGATTCACAGTTTCAGCTGACAGCAGCAACAAGCTCGTCATCCTCTGGGGCATATTCTGGGGTCAAGCCACCATTCCCAGAGACCACAACAGTGGTAATAGCAAACACTAGGCAGTGAATGAATGTATGAGTACATAACAGGTAATCCTCTGAGAGGTGCACTGCCCCTCTAATCAAGAACAAACCCTGGGTGTTACTAATTAATCCACTGTGAAGCTATCCCTATTCCTACACTGACTGAGCACATGTGTATGTTTACAGAAGCTGAATTTGCAAATACCAAAATGGATTTTACCATATTCAGTGTTGAAACATATTACATGAAGTTACATGCACTGTAAAACACCTGCCCAGTTTGTGGTCATAATACCTAGAATGTCATCAGCAGAGTGCATACCTCTGCCAAGGCCAAACATGTCCACATATCTGCTTAGCTTGCCTGTCCTACGCACCATCCTTTTACTGTACGAAGTTCCATGGACATTTGTTCAGTAATTGCTGCATCAGAGGCTGCTATGACTGAAGGTCAAACAACAGCATTAGAAGCACTACATTTAGCAAGGAGGCTGTCATATGAGGGGAAACATCAACAGTGTTTTTGAGCACATTTGAGAAAGAACAGTTTTTGTTTTTGTTTTTTAAAGTTGTTTTTTTGGGGCGGGGGGGGGGGGGGGGGGTGACATTTCCTGTCACCACCTTTATATGGTGACAGGAAATGTGGGAGAGAGAGTCGGGAAAGACATGCGGCAGATGGCCACGGGTCGGAATCGAACCTGCGCCGACAGCTAGAGGACTATAGCCTCGGTACATGGGGCGCGTGCTTTAACCACTGCGCCCCAAACAGTTTGTTTTATTGATTTGTCAATGGCCATCGTTGTTGCAAAAACAAATGGAATCTTTTAAAAACTGGGCACATCCATTGTCTTCTAATCCAGAAAGATCCATGAATGAATGAAGTCATGCATTTTTGGTGTGATTTGGCTGACAGACGAAGAATAGCTGACAATTAATAGCCTGCCAATTTCTTGGCTTGAACGATGCACAGAGGCTTGTGTATGAAAGAGTGCTCTGTTGCTCCTGCAAGCGAACATCACAGACAGGGAAAAAAAAGTTCTCACATGCTCGTTTTTTTGTCCGGATGTGTGAGGCATCAATGAAATAAATCCCATATGAACTGAGCTCTAGGTTTCTAGTATGTTTTTATAAAAACAGATTTTGCTTAGTACAGCTGGAAGCATCGTCAAATAATAAATTAGCACGTAGCTCATCTGCTTTGATTTAACTGTTATTGTTCCTTCAGCTTCCAAATAGGGTATCACAAGTCAGGTTAATGAAGGAACCATGGAATTAGGGAAAATATCGGGAAGTGAGAGACAGACAATGGATAGAAGTGTGGCAAGAGCTGAATTTATAAATCAAGACGTCCTGGAACACAGCCCCGCCCACAGTGGGTCGTTTGACAATGTCAAGGTACTAGCTGATTAAACAAAACATAACTGTCATCACAAACAAATCATTACTTCTTACCTAGGCCAAGGAGATTATGTTTTCACCTGTGTCCATTAGTTGGTTGGCTTGTTTGATTATTTGTTTGTTTTTCAGCAGGATTCATTTAAAAGTTATAAACCAAAATTCCACAAAATGTTGCACAGGAGTTGGGCTGAGGTCAGGGACAATCCATTAAATTGAGGTCATACTGAGGTCGATATTTGCATCCGTATTTCTTAAACATTACGTGATAGGACTGTGGTAGTGGGGTTTAGTTAGAGGTCAGAGAAAAAGAATGGAAGCGATTCAGGGAAAAAATGGCCAATTCGTCACTCTCCATTTCCAGTGGCCTAGCCACCTTTCAACACCTTATGGACCAGGTGCTGTGTCCACACGCTGCCTATGCCGCCACCTAATTGGATAATGTCATCATCCATAGGGACACTTGGGTAGAGCATGTGCAACAGGTGGCCGCGGTGCTTGAGTCATTGAGGTTGGCTCATCGGCAAACCAAAGAAGTTTGTGGTTGGACGGAGGGAGGTACAGTATCTGGGGTATCCCTTGGGCGGCAGGCAGGTGTGTCATCAGGTGGATGAAACAGTTGCCATCACAGCCTGTCTGTGGCCCAAGACCAAAAAGTCTATGCGATTTTTGGGGCTGGCCGGCTATTATCGGAGGTTCATTCCCAGCTTCGCTAACCTGACAGTCCCCCTGACCAACCTGACCCGAAAAGGTGCCTCAGATCCACTCCAGTGGACGGAGTGGTGCAAGCTGACACTGGAGAGGGTAAAACAGACCCTCTGAAGGGAGCCGCTCCAACACACTCCTAATGTCTCTCTCCCTTTCGTCCTGCCCTGACGCGTCAAGCAGAGGGCTGTTTTGTGCCAGCCCGTGGGGGGGGGTCGACCGTGTGGTGCTTTACATCGGCCGGAAACTATTGGAGAGGGAGACCAAGTGACAGCACAGTGGAAACATTGTTCAGACTACACCTACTCCAGTGGCTCCACCGTATGAAGGATGCCAACGCCCGGATCACACCGTGGTATCTGGCCTTACAGCTCAAGTTCATGGTGGTCCATAGGAAAGGGGCGCAGATGACTGTGGCTGACTTTCTGTCCCACTTTTGTGTGGGGTAGGTAGGCTAGGCCGGATGGCTCCCTGGCCAAGCCGGGTGGTAGGGCTATGTAGCAGTGCGGTTTGGTTAGAGCTCAGTGGCGAGAGAGAGAGAGAGAAGGAGCAGTTCATGGAGGGAGGGAGGGAGAGAGCTAATTAGCACAATTTTATTGTGTTTGATTGCTTTCTCTCCCTTTTCTGCAGTACCGTGCTGGACCTAAGGAGGTCTGCTTAGAACAGACAGAGCACTGTATTGCCCTTTTATTAGTGCGTGTGATAATTTCTGTGTGTAAAAATAAAAAGACTGCTCTGGATAAGTCATCTGGGCTGTTACTGAGAGAACCCACAATAGTAGAAGAGTCACACTTACTGTGTACATTCATACTTTGTGTTTTTTATTCTCAGTATGTAGTTGTTATGACAACAAAAAGGAAAGCTTTGTTAGGGCTGCAGGTGATAAGAATGAAGTGAGAAAACCTACATCAGAGCACAGATGATAAGAAGATCACTGACAGTTCTGTGGGAAAAAACATGGGATGGAATAGAGCTGTTTTATTGATACCACCCTCAACCTTAGTAATGGAAACCCAAAAATAACGAATCGAATGACAAACACAGCTGAACTGAACTGGAATGCTTGGTTGAAATTAGGCTATAGAGGTTAAATAAACAAGTGAGTTTGGACCTTGGACCTTTGACGCTGACTATCGTCTGATCAGCTGGCCCTTATTTTATTTATTAATTTTATTTATCCTTATCATGGGGATTACAACCTGAATCCATTTCTTTATTCTCTCAATTTTAGCAACAACAAAGTGTGACCATGCTGAACCGTAACACAGACTAGAGTTACACTCCAACATTCCTAAGGAAACAGCCGGACTTTTTTCCTGGCTGAGGGAGACAGAAAACAGGAAGACTGGGGTCACCTCAGTGTGCAGCTTGTATCAAATATTCAGACTGAAATGACACAGATAAAAAGAAAAAACATATAGGATGTCTAATGATGTTGTCCCTCCATTCATTCATTCATTTTCTGTAACCACTTATCCTGTGTAGGGTCACGGGGGTCTGAAATACCTTCAGACAGATCATTGAAAAAGTGAACCTAAATGATGATGGCTTTAAGAACTCTTGAAGCTGACCCAGTTGTGTTAATTAAATTACAAGTAATGGCATTAGCATCATAATGAGGTGTTGTTATTAGAAACAGGTTTCATCAACATATGATCAATACATGTGATCAGTACTCACACAGGTCAAAGAGGCTCCCATGATCCCATAAATTGGACTATTAATGCTTGTCTCATTTTGTGCCATTTTTAAAATCACTATGATTTCAAACTACCAAGTGTGTGGCTGTCCAATGACTTGTGTGTCTCAAACTTAAATTATAATGAAGAACAGTTGGGGAACTGACTGCAAGAGAATAAATCAGGATCTGATTGAGGAATGGTAGCAATGCACTTGTCTCCTGGTATCTTTTGAATAGTCACAATAACTATCTTTCATAATATAGCCTATACTTACTAATGTAACCTCGTAATGTCAGTTACATTGGGATTTAATAGCAGTACAAGGTTCTGAGGTAGCGTTATACATTGAGGAAGAGAAGAAAGTGCAGAGCATGGTACCAACTGAATTATGTTGCTACTGCAAGTACTGATCCACGTTAAATCCATCAGTGCCAAATTCTGGTATCTAAGAGCACATCTGAGTGAGAGAGTAACTGTAAGTGTGAACTCTTAAAAACTCCATGCAGATAACACTTGCTGTAATATCTGAAATGCAAAAAATGCAAAGCTGGCATGGAAAAACATGTCTAATTGAAGAAAACACCTGGGGCCCATTCAAAGAGGCGGGGTTAACTAACCCAGAGTTTAACCCTGAGCTCTGAGTCGATTAAAGGTATGCTCCCACTCAACTCACAGCCTAGGCACACAAAATGCATTCCACCCAAAATGCGGCATATCAATTAATAAATATCATTTTATCATTTGGTCAAGTTTCAATGCATAATTCAAATGAAATTCCTAATGAAAGGGAATTCTGTGGGCAGATTTGTTTTGGATTTCCTACCTGGCAGCCGTTTCCCTGCAGCTTCCCGTCGCTTAAGAACGTGCACAAGCCAGCCATGTGTCCAGATTTAGATTTCAGTAGCTCCCATCGATCCTTCTGCTGTCCAGTATTTACCAGTTTTGCTCTCCGTTTCTTTTGTTCAAATCCTCGACGCCTTTTCCTCGCATTATCTATTATTTTATTCACAAACACGCGCAAACCAGCCAGAGTGCAGAACGAGGAAGTGACCCTGTCCTGGGGAAGCCCTTGAGTGTCATACGTGTCATTCCCGAATTTCAAAATGGCGCATTATTTACTTTGTATTTTTTGCCCTTCACTGGCTTAAAATCAGAATTGTTCTCTGTATTCCGCTGTGCTAAAGCTATGACCGTTACATCAGGCTGTAGAATAACATTTGTCCTACTGTATAAAATTTTTGTGGTTACTTGAAAAATTCTTCACACGCCTTGAGAAGGAAAATACTGGGTGGGATTATACCTTTAAGCCTGAGATGGGAAACTCAGAGTTTTGGGTTCCAGAACAGCTGATCTGAGTTGGTTCAATCAGCCCTGACTATGTTGACTTGGGGTTAAATTCGTGCACAAGAAGTAGGAAAGCTATCATCAATGGAGCTCCGATACTATGATTCACCATGGCAACCACAGAAAAACAAAAGATCGCCATGTCTCACCTCAGCTGAGTTCGAAGTTTGAACTTAAGTTGATTATGAGCATAACATTTTTTTAAAAGGGGAACACGGCTTCAGCAGCGAAGGAGAGAGAACTGGCGTGGGGGGAAATTGCAGCAGGAGTGGATGCATATAAGTTTGAATGTATCACTTAGTGTCACCACACTTTCATTTTATATCATAGGTGAAAGGGTGGAATATTATTGAACAGAATTTTATCATTTTTTATTTAGGTTCAAATCAATGGGCACAAAGCAGCTGGAAGCAGCTAAAAATGAAATACAATAATTCAAACAGCAAACAATTTATCTGAATCCTTATGGACTCATGATCATATCTCACTTTAATTTGAATTATATTTGACATATTAAACGAAGACTACTTGTTGTCATATTTGGTAGCCTAGAACATGCTCACAGGTTGACCAACTCTGATGTTTAGCATATTACATATTTATAGTCCTAATTGATAATACACTGTACTGCAGCAGGCTTCATACCCACACTGCTTCTCTTTGTTGACAAGGTCTGATCAGATAAAAAGCCAGCCCTCTTTCTTAACCCCATTCTTGTGTCATTGGGTTCAAAACACCTTACATCAACCACTCCTGATGCCACGCCACACAAGCAAGACATCTAATTTGTAATAGCAACGTAACCTGAGGCAGCATGGATGATCTCTGCTTGAGCAGGCTCTGCAGAAGAAAAGAGGCTGTTCTGAAGTTGCTCACCATAAATCTGTTAGAGATTGCTCGTTTCCCTCCAGATGCAGCTGTTTCATCCTCTGTCTGAGAGCCACGTAATGAAGAGCAAAGCTTAAATTGACACATATTCAACATAGACAGCCCTGGGCAGAGTCACACTGTGTACAGCTTGGAGGAGGTGTGTGTCTCTTTTGGCAAACCATAACAATAAAAAGGGATGTGCCTTAGCTCCAGGCTATCACAGAGCTAAGAACTGGTTATAACAATGAATGACTGCCAACAGCTGACAAAAACAGTACATGATTCAATTTGTTGTTTTTTCACGATGTTGTGCAACGTTTAGAGACTCACAGAAAGGCTCACAGAAAGCCTTTGGAAGTATTGCTTTCAGCTGAATACACTCATCTTTGAACCAACCTTTAAAAACATTACGGACACTTTTAAAGATGCCGGGTCAGCAGTTTTAATGTGAACTACATTTTTCATCTACATGCAAAATGCACCATTATTAATGTAGATTAATACCTTTATATCCACTTTGAAGTGCAAATATTTTCTTTCAATAGATCATCATTTGCACCTGTTCACTCTGAAGTAGAGACACAGTTACTGCAGGCAGCTCAGATTTCACACTGGACCTATAAAACATAACTAGCAGTATTTGCACGTGGGAAGATTCTGAAGAAGTTCAGCAAATATGAAATTCAGTCATTATCTATTCACCACTATACCAACGGAAATCTGCGATTCTTAGTCCAATAACCTTTTCTGGAGCTTCACAGCAAAAGAAATAAATATATATTTATTTATTTATTTATTTATTTGTTCAATTAATATTAATTGTTCAATTCAGTGGGTAGCGTTCAATTGTTGTTTGAGTGAATGGAGAAAAATTAATTTTGTTACCACTATTATAACATTATTATGGTATTACTACAAGCACCACCAACTTCAAGCATAATGCTCACTACTAGTTTGAATGTGTCAAATGAATGGTGTCACACAGAAATGTCATAATAAAAATAGAAATGATAAAGCAGCAGACTGCAGCCTCAGGAACTGCTTTTCAGGAGACTCCAGTAGTCTTGCTAGCATTTCAAAAGATGAGCTGTCATGAGTAATCTATTATTGTGTGTTTAATTTGATGCATTTTTCCCTCGAGTACCATAAAGATCTTTCCAGTTAAACATTATAGTTAGCAAGGCTATTTCAATTTAACATCAGTGGGAAAAGGTTGTTTTTTTTCGGATCGTTCTGGCTTTCTGACCAATAACAGGATGTTACAAGAGGCCGTTTGATCTGGTTACATTACATAACAGTTCACAACAAACATATTAATATTACACAATCCAATTAAGCAAGCTAATATCACATGGATCCCATTCACAGAGCTTAATGTTTGATAGCTGCTAGTTACTCCTGCAATTGAAGACACATGGGGAGAAATACTACAATATCTCAGCTGCTTCTCATTACTGCTCTGGCACATCTCCGTCTATCTGGCATACGTTAGTGTGTATGCTGTATGTGCGATAGGTATAGAGGCTCCTTGTACTTTTAACCTGCCACATGATTAAAGGCTTCATCTGCTGTACATGCATAATTACAGAGGCAGAGTTTTTAAGAAGGCCATTCAGAAAGCTTCAATTGTAGGTTCTCTTTTACAAGTGTGGCAGCTCTGTGTGTGAGTGTTCACTGCTTGTGTGAGAGCAATTCACAGTCATGTCTCAAATGCCTCATGAAAGCATCATAATAGTGTCATACTTGTGCGCCTATTGCAAGTTGGCGGAGATAAATGCAGACCGACAAGCGAGTTGAGCTGCGCCTGTCTATTATTATACATCACGAGTCTGATGGATGCTCACAAAGGTGTCCAGTTCTTGACACTGCAGGACTGATTTTCTGTGCAACTACATGGCAGCTCAGTCCGTTCACTTCAGAGAGAAAGAAAGATTCACAGGCCTCTCTACATCAGTGGACCTCAGGTGGAGTGGGTGAACAGTGTGTGTGTGTGTGTCCAACTATTTTATGGCACTTGGCTAAAGCACCAACTTGCTGTTATGAAGATAGCACACATCCTACAAAGGCCAACTGCTCCATGATCATATGGAAGCGAGGAGTCTGCTATCAAAGATCTTCAGACTTGCTGTGCTTTGGTGGAAAGACTTATTACAGCAATATGTGCATACAAGTTTGTTTTTATTTAAACGTCAGTGTCCGTAAATGGAAGCTTCTTAAAACAAAGAGCGGTCGTTCACGGAACAAAAGGTCGGTGGTTCGATCCTCAGCCCCTGCAAGTCCACAAGTTGAAGTATCCTTGAGCAAGATACTGAACCCCAATTTGCTCCCCGGGCGCCGCGTGTAGTGGCAGCCCACTGCTCCTCAGGGATGGGTCAAATGCAGAGAAAGAATTTCCCCATGTGGGACTAATAAAGGTATCATTATTATTATTATTATTAAAGGGTGGAAAACCATTTAACAAGGGAGAAATGTAATCATACATTTCTATGACTGTTATCATAAAGTACTGTGAGGCTGCAGCCTTGGGTGCTGACAGATGTTCACCTGCACAGACTTTCCACCTCTCTCTTATCCTTTTTGAGCCCTGGCCTACGAGGGCCAGGAGCTTCAGTTCCATCAGCTAAGTAAACCAATTTGCTAATACAGTGCACACCTACTCTGCTCTCACATGCGACAGGATTACAGTCAGCCTCCATAAAAATATCAACACACACATGCACTTCAGATTGCACACAAATCCATGCTTGCAGGCCTGCAACACGAGCCATTGATTTGATATTAGAATGAATTATGAGCTGGAGGAGAAGAAGCTTCCATCTGATTATTGACAAAAACCTTTTTATAGAGGAGAAGTTGAAGCAGCTCAATATTTACTCAGCTATTACCCTATGGCTGTGTATTTTGAATGAGGAAATACTGTATCTACATCAGACAAATAGAAAGTCATAAGAAACTACCATAGAGAAAATCAACATCCTCTCTGCCTCTTCCATATGGCCGACACGACACGTCTACCGTCTTAAGCTGCACAACCATCTCAGCAATAAATGTGTGAGAAAAAATTTGTATCCGTCAATGTGTGTTTCAGGACGACACTTTAAAGCAGTGCCTCGACAGTAAATCCAACTATTTTGACTGAAGCCTTTCCAGCAGGATGTTTCATGCTGGAGAGCACATTTTTTTTTAAAACTACCATGAAAGCCAACAGCATGCTTGTCATATTCTTCTGCACACATACTGTAGCTGTACTTTTTGTACTGCAATCTGAAAAGACCTCTTCCTGTTATCACCTTCACCCTATGTTGGTAATCACACACACACACATATATATATATAGAGAGAGAGAGAGAGAGATTGCAGAGAGGAACATTGAACAATTTCAGTTATCTGTAGATTTACACCTCACAGCATCTTATTTCAAAAAAAGTGGAGTTGGTGTGGAAAATTCATCAGCAACATTTATGCAGAAAATTAATTCCCCACAATTGCATGATTCACTTTTGAGTAAATCTTATTTCATTGATAAATAAGAATACCTTGTTCACAAAGCTAACAGATCTGTTTTGTAACACTGACTCCACCTGTCATCGTACAGAAGTCTCCTGAGTTGGTCATGTCCAAGTTTCCATTCTCTGGCTTAAACATAGTTTAGACTTCAGCATCTCTCTCATTTGACTCTCCATCATTTAATTCAAATCTGAATCATGTTATATCCTGTCCTGTTTCTGATACTGGTGAGTCATTTCCTTGTTATCAAAAGCTTTTTCCACATCGCCTTGTGCATCAGAAAGTATGTATGATGTACTGTTCCACCATGCTGGGAATCTAAAGTGTTTACTTGTTCAAAACTGGCAGGGAGTGTTAAAGTGGCTGCTTCAATATTCTGTACATTTTAATTTTGTTGTTGCTGTTTTTCACCTTTTATTTTTAGTCCACTTTTTTATATCTCCAGTTTCAGATATGCACTTCTCAGCATTGGGAAAGGAGGCCCAGTGGATGAATTAAGTGCAGCAGATCACTGCCAACAGCATCCTCCAACCACTCAGCTGGACCAATACCACCATGGTCTGTGTTCTGAAAGACTGCCAGAATAAGGGCTACACTAATAGTCTGGACCTGTTCCTCTATCAGCCCACTCCTGGCTAATGGCCAGTTGCAGAGAAATAAATTAGATGAAAATAGGATAAGAAATCAGAGATCACTGTGCATAACCATCCCCTCATCACTTTCCGAAACTTCGTCCTGTCCTTGTGCATCTGGAGACCGTATTGCATCTGTTTCCAATGCACCAAGCTTTTATAAGATGTGTTTAATTTGAAACAACACTTTGATTAAGTTATGGCACCAAACTCTGTGGTTAGGGTTAGGAAAAGATCACATGTCCTTCCATCAGGGACGGAAGTCTGTTCTTCTGGGAGAAAGTCGTGTGTATGAAAGCATGAAACTGCAACCTCCATCCCTGTTGAGACTCTCTGGCATTGTAAAATATTTCTCCAAGGAACTCTGCCCAGGCTCCACATCACATCTCTAAAACTGAGCCCCGCCTCTCCACAGAGGAAGCTCAGAAAAGCTGTGCTTCCACGACAGAGTACTGGTTCTACTCAACTTCACTCAGCTTTGGTATCAGGTACTTTTCCAGAGGTCATTTTCGATTAGAGGATAGTAGATTCTCTCTGTCCAATCAGCGGACCTTTTAGCAGCTGCTCAGCTATTTTGGAACCTCAGAGGAGGTGATACCAAAAAAAGTAGGTACCAGGTACTTTTACCTGATAGAAAACCAAAAAAGGAGAGTAGAGTGGAGTCGAGTAGCGCCGGTACCATGTAGTGGAAACACAACTTTTGATCGAATCCACACTCTATATCCACAGACCACCACCTAGAACTCACGAAAGTGAGCCTTCCGACTTATGGCTCCCTTTCCAGCACAATTCAAACATAATGCTCGCATTACAGCTGATGCTGCACCACATTGTCCATTTCATACTCCATTTTCTCATCACTCTTGAAGACACCAAGATACTTAAACTCCTTCGCTTGGGGCAGTAACTCATCTCCTACCCAAAAAGAGCAATCCACATTTTCCCAGCAGACACTCTAATGCCAGCAATTTCAAACTGTGCTGTCTACAGTCTCATTTGTTTAAAAAAGGGTCCAGTTGAATGCAAAATGTATACATATTAGCTCATTGAAATTCATTCCATATATTTAAAAACACACCAGCCTAAATGCATTCCACATACAGGGGTAGCATTGTTAACAGCCTGTATGCTACTGGCTGGTTTCCATATTTTTGCCACTGATTCTAATGAAACAGTGTTCGATGAGTCAGCAGCTCCTGATGGCAGGTTGATGCTAGTTTACTGAGTTTTCAGGTTGGTTGTTGAATAACAAGTACATCAGCTGGTGCCCAGTGCTGCAAGGAACATTAGGTCACACTGTACCGCAGCTAGTGAGCTGAATATTCTTGCTATTTTTTTCCTTTTAGTTTTAAACAGGTAGGGGTTGCACTAAAATCCATGTTCCACTACATTATTGCTCCTGTGTGAGTCTGTGCACCAGCTAAGAACACATGAAGAGATTTAATCAGTTACTTTTCACTACCAACATTAATTCAAAACACGAGGAGTTAAACCTGTGGCTGCTGCCTATGAATATATGAGGGGAGAGGCAGGTGTTATTGTGATGTGTGGAGGTGATATTCTCTTCTGAAATAATCACATATGCCAGATCAGGCAGTCTTCAGAACTGATATTCCCAGCTCTATGTGGAAGCTGATTTAGATTAACATGTTGCCAACATGTAAGAGATCATAATGCAATATTGTCAAGATATGTTTTATTATGATATACTGATATTACTGTGGCTACACCCACTGACTTAATGCATGTCTTTGCCTGAGGTGATTTTTTTTTTTCTGGTGAACTTGAACATTTCTGTTTTTATCTGTGCCAGAAAACATTCCAGACCCGAATGAATCGATCTAAAGTGTCTAAAGTCACTGGTGCAAGTTAATTTAGTGGTTGTCCAACTGGATGAGAATGTACAACCAGATTCAGATGACGTCAGAGCAGATCTGAGCATCACTAGTGTACACGCACTGTAAACTGGCCTATGTAGGCACATCCAATATGCACTTGAAATTGCAGGAAAAACACTACATTTTTTTACTTTAGACCAGGTTTCAGCGGCTGACTCAAGATGGCAATGTGCCGACAATGCAGCTGACTACACCTCATTTAAAGACCAGCATTCCTATGGATGCATTTGGTACTGAAACAATGTGGGCTCTGGGGGGGTGTTTAGCTCAGTCGTAGAGCGTGCGCCGCATATATCCAGGCTCCAGTCCTCTAGTGGCCGGCGCGGGTTTGATTCTGCCCGTAACTCTTTGCCTCATGCCTTCCCCGCACTCTCTCCCCCACATTTCCTCACCTCTTTGACTGGCTCTATCAATTAAAGGTAAGAATGCCCAAAAAATAACTAAATAATAAAAAAAAACTAATGTGGGCTCTGGACAGGACAATGACAACTGTATTGATTGGACTCTATTAATCATGCTTGCGCTGCTCTCTGCACCATTTTGCACCATGCAGAAGATGAAGCCCACCATCTTACCTTTCACCTTTCTTTCTTTCCTTCTTTCTTTCTTTCTCACTGCATACCACCTTGCTTATAACACCAGTCTGTTAGAAAGGTGTAGTCTCAGGGTTAATTAAAGAAAGGCGTTCATTTTCTTGTCAATTAAATGTGTTAAAACTACACAAAGACAAAAAAATATACACCGATAGATATACTGTACAAGTTGTTGATATAATTTGCTCCATAAAGCAGTCTCCGCTGTCTACCATCTCCACTGCTCCCTATTTATGGAAGCATCTGGAGGTCCAAGATGCAGACTTGGATCTCTATGCTCCATGACTGTTAGATGAAGTGAATAAATGTTGGAAATTGATTCCATCTACCTTATTCTCTGAACTTATCAATCCTCCCTTATCATTACATACCAGAGAAAGCCTCAAAACCATCATCACCATGCAAACAACTATAAAAAGAAGTGGGATCCATTCTGCCTTGTTCAGTCAAAAGCAAGAAAACAACAAACTCAACAAACAACACTGGTCTTTGGAAAACCTTACTAACTGAGGCATTCACAGAAAGGTCACACATCTGTGCGCCCAGGAGCATGTTGGTCTGAAAATGAGGTGTGGTCAGAAGCATTGTTGGTACATTGCCATCTTGAGGCAGCAAATAGCAAGTTGCACCACCTTAACACTAAGATCCACCTATAGGTTGGTTCACAACTAGGGTTGAAACAATACTGAGATATATTGAGTATGGAGATTTTCACAGTATGATAGCCATCTCTGAACATATCAAGGTGTTGTGTTGTTGTTGTTGTTCTCTTAGTAGTATTTACAATTACCCATTAAGGAATGAAAACAGGTTTTTTGTGTTCAAACGAATGCTTCAGTAATGTGAAATCATTAAAACATTTTTTAAGAAGAAGTATGAGTAAAGGTTTCCCTTTTGAAAATAAATGAAACAAATATGAAAGCTGCACATTTCTTGTTTGAAGAAAAATTACGAGGATAAAAGGAACAGGATCTTTAAAGAAAATAAGCTCTCGTTAGAAATAAATCAATCAAATTGTGCTTCCCTTTGAACAACATATATGAGAAGTGCAGAAACATTTTCACTATTTTCCTGAGATTAGATTATAGCAGCATGTATTTTAATGACTTCTCTCCAGTCACCACTGATGGAGGAAGAAAAGCATCCTTAACTTAATGCAAGACTTAGGACTTGAGGTGGAGCTCATTACTCAAAGGACCATCAACAGATCTGCTGAGGAAAATGATCATGATAACATATTTTATGATTGACATTTAAAAGGAAAACTCCAGGACTTTTTTTTTTTTACCTGAGCCCTATATTCTCATCTTTTTGTGTACTAATTTTTACAAAGGAAAAAAACTAGTAAAATCAGTCCCATATAGTTAGAATATTGAAACAGTAAAAGTAACACACTGTAATCCTATGGAGAAGGAATGCACATAAACATAAACCACCTGTTTTTGTTACTTGCAGGTTCATCATGTTATTAAGTGTCTAAAAACATGGAAAGAATCCCTGCAGAGAGACAGTCTGTGAAGAAACTCTAGTCCCTGAAGTTGAATGAATATTCTTTGTTCAACGTTATAAAGCGTTTCTTTCTTAGGGATTAGAGTCATGACTGAGGCACATATTTGATCTCCACAGAGGGATGTTGCTCACAAAGATGGATGAACAAGTTGGACATGTTCCCTCCTTCAGCAGCCACTATCTGTGCTCGAGGATGAATAGAAGTCCACTCTTCAAATGTTACTTTTCTTTTTCAGGGGATAGAGATCACTTATATCTGTCTGGCCTCGCTGCCATTTTCCCTGCTGCATGTGGGTGTAGCGCCCAATGCACAGCCTGACAGGCAGTCGAGGAGTAAAGGAGGACACATCTGAGATTCTCATTCATTCATTTTCTGTAACCTCTTATCCTGTGTAGGGTCGCAGGGGGGGGCTGGAGCCTATCCCAGCTGACTTTGGGCGGGAGGCGGGGTTCACCCTGGACAAGTCACCAGTTCATCACAGGGACATCTGATTCTCTCATTGTTTACTTTAATAAAACCCTTGTTAAGCAACTGTTAATGGTATAACAATCAAATCTTATATCCTGGTATACCTTGAAACCGGTAACCATCGCAAAACTGTTCACAACGCACAAACACTCGCTACACATGAGCGATGCACAATTGGCTCTGACATCATCCACATCTTCATCCACCCCCCCACTCACACAAACAAATTATTTGAATAACATGAATATGTCACTTATCAGGAGGGCTTTACTCCAAACTGTGTGTGTGATCTTTTGGGTGTCTACATGAACCCAGTACAGTCATTTCCATTAAATCTTGGCCAGTCATGTCTGAGTGTGTTGGATAAAATAATTAATGGAGAAGGTGGAGACTCACTTATTGTTCTGCTGGGATCACTGCAGGTAATGTCATTAATATTTTCCTCATTAGTGATCGAAATGTCCTCTGTTGATTCACCAGTTCACTAAGTGTGTAATGACAACACAGTCCACTGTTGGACAGGTGAGCAAGTGAACGCACATGTTAATGTAAGCAGTGTTCCCTGTTCTAATATAGCAGCTGCAAATGTTCCATCTCAAAGGCAATCTTATTGTGGTTACAGGCAAAACTGCTGCTCTCACTTTTACATTTATTATTCTTCCCCTACATCACCAATAACACAATAATAACCAATAACACACACACACACCCTCAGAGGATCCTTCCATATGTGGATAACGAGACTTGCTAGTCCAAACATATCTTGGCACATTAGAGGCAAGATTCAATATAGAAGCAGGACATTGAAGTACCTTGTGCTCCGGCACTGCTAATACTGGGTCAGTGCAGTGGCATCATATTGACATCTGCAGCTTCCCCAGAGCAAAGACAAGCTCTTGTATCTATGGTGACAGCTCCATGCCTGTACTGTGCTTAAAAACTACTAATCACTGCTGAGACATTTTTGGCCCTGCAGCAGTTTGTACATACTTGAAGGGACAAAATAGCTCCAGTGTTGTTGAGTCTGCTCTGTGAGGATGAGGAGGTTTCTCCTAAACAGGTTACATCAGAGGACTGGTCTGACTGCAGGAGTTAGATGCTGCTGTTCAAAATGATCTTTTAAAATGTTATTTGGGGCGCAGATAGCGCAGTGGTCAGAGCGCACGCCCCATGTATTGAGGCTGTAGTGCTCCAGCGGTCGGTGAGGGTTCGATTCCGCCCGTAGCCATTTGTCGCATGTCTTTGCTCGACTCTCTCTCCTGCATTTCCTGTCTCTATCCAATAAAGGCAATAAATGCCCCCCCAAAAAAACAAAAAACAAAAAGAAAGTTGACCATTTAAAGCAACACTCCATTTAATGTGTTTTGCTGAGTATTGACTGAAAGTTTTGTTGAAGTTCTTGTGCTCAAAAAGAGTCACAAACATATAAACAAGGCTTCATTTGCAACCATTCGGAGGTAATGTCTGGTCAGTTTGAAGGTTTTCAAACCAGTTGGTTATTGTGTCAAACACCCAACCGGCTATACCAAAATAATACCACCAGGTGTCGCATTTGATTTAGCTGGTGCTCAAATTGAGCCTTGAGAATTAAGGGTTAGCGCTGATAGCAACATAGCAACACGAGGTTAGAAGCTGCGTCAACGAACAAACAATTATTATTATTGTTTACTAGATGCAACTAAACTTTAACTTTCTAGGCAAGGACAGATGATAAGCATCACAGTCAGGTAAAGAAGAGACGATGTTTAAAAAAAAAACACATTAGTTGAACAGCTGCTAGTTTAGGTCAGATCGGTTTAGTTCTTGTCTTCTATGACATGAGCTGCAGGTCAGACGTTTAACATCCAGCCATGTGCTGACGATACACACAAAGATCGACCCACCAACCTTCTGATAAGTGAAGACCGCTCTACCACTGAGCCACAGTGTCTGCCTAATGCATTAACATTTAAATATTCCCTACAAAATTATACAGTATATACAGATCATATAAAGTTATATATAATATAATATAAATAACTAGTAATGTGCAAACAAACACACTATGTGATTTCCAACTTAAAGATGGCCTATTAATTATATAATGAAAAACAAAATCTAATATTTAAAAAAAATCAAAAATCAAGTTCTGGTAATGGTGGGATTCGAACCAGGGACCGTAAGATCAAATCTTCCCTCTTCTTTCACCTTTCTCCCCCCTTCTCCCCCCTGTTGTTACACAGCTACACCACCCTTCTCAGTGCTTTGATCTAAATTGGACTCCTGGGATACAAACAAAACACAGTCTGGACAACGTGGCTGCGGTGTGTGATTTTAATGTCAGCTTCTAAATCGCCTGCAGCAGCACATGAACACAGAGGTGGAAATCTTTCTGTATTTTGTCTGTCTGGATTACATCAAAGCAGAAAAAGCATGAGCAGATTGTCTGTTGTCGTTCCAGTGCAGCGCCTGGAATGCATTTACACCCTGTTATCCATGCAAGCCCTTCATTGCTTTTATTTTATGAATTAAGAGCTTGGATTGGGTGGAATGGGGACTGACCTTCTGTTATTGGAGCAAGTAAAGGCAAGAAAACAACTACAACAAGTAAACAATATCACAGCTCATTAGGGAATTGATGGATGAGTAAAAGAAAAGAAAAAAAAAGCCACTAAATTCTGTCTGGGAAACTTCTTCTACATGGAGCTGATACTTTCCGAAAGCAGAGCAAAGGAGCAAACAGAGAGCGGCCAGCACAGAGCAGGTCTGAACAGAGAGGACAGACATTTTCCTCTTTCAATTGAAGTTGGAGAGCTGATGGTTTCCTCAAATAAACTGTGACCTGTGGCTGCCAGTCCAATCATCCACAACGGCAGTTCTCTGCCAGTCCTTCCCTCTGACTGTATGTGTGGATGTGTGAGTGGAAAGTCCACCCTTTTCAGACTTTTCCTCTGCCAAGAGTATTATTGCTCACATTGGAGAAGGATTGCTTTAAATACACTCATTACAAAGAAAGACGTTTTAAAGTAATCCAAAAGAAACAAAAATATCCACTTTATGCAGCAATTTTCAATTTCTTGTGAAGTTAAAGGGCCTTATTTAAATGGTTTAAAGCACACAGTATGAAGTCCAGGCACAAGTTAATTCAGGGTGTGTCTTACTCCCTATTGCCAGGTAAATTGCACACAATCTGAGAACAAAAGTTGCAAGACACAAAGTGGTTGCATCCAGTCCCGTGATTATTCATAGGTATGCTTTGGGCGTAGCATGAATCAAAGCAATCAGAGTGTTACCTAACATTCCCTGTAACAGCCAGGTGCGCCTGCACCTGGCCCATTGCTATTTAAACTGCGGCACTAGTCTTGCTGAGGGACAGGTATGTGGGCCTTGGCTGGTGGACCCTCTGCCTCCACTGTCTCCTTATCCTCTGTCCCATCATCAAGTCCATCTGAATACATATGTACAAATGCCAAATATTGAACTGATGATGAGGAGGAGGAGGAAGGCTGCAGCACATCACTGCTTGTGTAACAGGTCTGCTGATGAAAGTGGAGAGAATCAGTAAAGTGACCGTTCTAAATAATAGTGGATGGAATGCAGATGGGCAAAATAATACATCATTAATAAGAAAATATGGATTACATTACCTTGACCGTACCTAAGATCAACACTACCACGTGTTACTTAAACAATAAGTAAGCTGGTCACTGCTGGCGATGGTCAAGTCTTTAAGCTGAATGTGTGAGCAAACAGTAGTTTTAACACAAATCTACAATGTTCTATTGACTGTGCTGAGACGACAGAAATAATATGTAATTATAATAATAATTAGGACTCATAAGGAGTCGTGTTGTGACATGATAAATTCAATATGCAATACAAAGAGTCCAATATACAATCTTTAGGTTTTGTTTGGCCGCCACCATTTCCTGAAGAAAATATGTGACGACTCACTAAATGTATCTGTATGCTGATTGGTGCTGAGCAGTTTGTGTGCAATGAATTCATCAGAGCCTGTCGACTGGAAACCAGGTTCAGGAGAAAATCAACACTGAACCAGTGAAGTCGAGATCTGTATTACCATGAGTTCATTATTACAAGTAACACCTATCACATTACACAGGTTTTATGTCATTGGCTTGAACTCTATGTCATTTAACAAATGACATAGTTCTTAATTATTAACAAACAAAAAGAAGCAACCATCTCATGAGATTTCAAACATGCTTAAGACCAGAGCCCAACATCAGGGCTTAATTAGCTGCAGTTTATTTGAATTAAGTCCACAGCTTTGTTCATTTACATCATCACTCATAATAAATAGACTTCCAATAAAAAGATTCTGAAACACAAAATGTTGTGGCCTCAACAGTAATTTGTGGTAAGTTTTTGGAAGTCTGTTTCCTGTCAGTGTTTTGAGCAGGGGTCATTAACATTTGTCCAAGTGTACAAAAATCAAAAATGAATTATTTATTAGTACAATTTTCTGCTATGGTTTAATTTTTCCACTTTCTCACAAATAAATGTTAGTTTATATTAGAATGAACAGACTCCTAAAGAACAAGGGAAATCCAGTAACAGTGCGGAGCAACTCGGTGTAGCTCCTCCTAGCCGTGCCAGCCAGGCTGGGTGACTATGTAGGAAGCATAGTCCCAAGCAAAACCCCACGGTTCATGCCACGGAACACCAACCGGTTCACGTTTCGAATAGGTTCTCCCCACTCAGCGACACACCCACTGAGAAAGAAACTCTGGTAATTGGCAGCTCATTTTTAAGAAACGTGAAATTAGCGACACCGTTGACCATATAGTCAAATGCATTCCTGGGGCCAGAGCGGGCAACGTTGAATCCTATTTAAAAATGCTGGCTATGGATAAGCCTAAATATGATAAGATTGTAATACATGTCGGCGGTAATGACACCCGATTACACCAATCAGAGGTCACTAAATTGAATGTTGCGTCGGGGTGTACATTTGCCAAAACGATGTCGTACTCTGTATATTTAGCCGCATGTCATCGTTCAACCGCTGGCTGTCGAGGTGGTGTCCAAAAAACGATGTGGGTTTGGTGGATCTTTGGAGGACTTTCTGGGGGAAGACCTGGTCTTATTAGGTGAGAAGGCATTCTTCCCACTTTGGTTGGAGCAGCTCTCATAGTTAGTAATCTGACCAATCTGAGAGGGCCTGGTTGTAGCTGGTTACTTCCTCTGTATGCGTTGGTCTGGGACGAGGTCTTCAGGAGGTGCCCAACCTTCACCGAGTGTTTCGGCCTTTATCCTCAAGGCTCTCTGGTTGCGAGGCCGGCAGCGGTGGCCAGGTCACTGCCCATCTTATCTGGGTTTGCACATTTCTAAGACTGCCTTCTTTCACTTGTGTAATATCTCAAAAATCATTCTGTCTCAAAAAGATGTAGAAAAATTAATTGATGCATTTATTACTTCCAGGTTGGATTATTGTAATTCCCTTTTAATCAGGCTGTCCCAACAAGTCTCTAAAGACTCTCCAGCTGATCCAGAATGCTGCTGCACGTGTTCTGACCAGAACTAGTATAAGTGGTCATATTTCTCCTATATTAGTTTCTCAACATTCACGTCTGGAATATTCAGAGTAGAATTTAAATCCTTCTCCTCACATGTAAAGCCCTTAATGGTCAGGCACCAACATACCTTCAGGAGCTCATAGTACCCTACTACCCATCTAGAACATTACGCTCCCTGGATGCAGGGTTACTTGTGATCCCTAGAGTCTCCAAAAGTAGAACAGGAGCCAGAGCCTTCAGTTATCAGGCTCCTCTCCTGTGGAACCATCTTCCAGTCTGGGTCCAGGAGGCAGACATCCTCTCTATATTTAAGAGGAGGCTTAAAACTTTCCTTTTTGATAAAGCTTATAATTAAGGCTGGCTTAGGCTAGTCTTTAGCTATGCTGCTATGGGCTGAGACTGCTGGGGAACTTCCCATGATGCACTGAGCTTCTCTCTCCTCCGCTCCTTCTCCTTCTCTACACACTCATGTCTCATTAATTCATGTTACTAACTTGACTCAATGCCTTGAGTCTTTGTGCTTTCTCATCCTGCAGGTTCCCCCGGATTGTGATTGGATCTACTGCTGTGGTCCTGTTTGGTTTACTGATTATGATTATGATTATTATTATCATCATCATCAGTGTTGCCATCGTAGTAGTTTTTTTTTTAAATTACTAATTGCAATCTTTTCATTGTTATGAAAGGCCATGCATCTTGGTCGAACTCTTCTTCTTCTGTTGCTTTTCAGCAGGCTTAACGCTGCTGCCTCCTGCATTTAGGCTTAATTACTGTTGTACTGTGTTTGAATCTTGTGAACTAATCTGTTTTTCATTTTTAAATTGTGGCTCAGTTTTATTGTATACAATGTGAAAAAGAGCACAATAAAATCTAACACGTCAGACTCTGGAAGACACAAGTGTTTTCTCTGAATAGAGGGGTCCAGACCTTTTTCCTGACCTAGGTTGGGACCGTTACTGATCCAACAACTGCATTTGCCCAAATGAACACACAGGCATCAACACCTTTTTGTGTAGTTTAGAGTGACATATCGTATTTTCATGCCAAATGCGTAGCTTCTACACAAATGCATACAGATAGTCAGATCTGCTGTCCTCTAAAGAAAACCTGCTTCAATTGGAAGCTGAACAACCACTCAAAGCGCTTTACAACACAAGCCAGCATCCACCTATTCACACACACATTCATATAGCGGTGGTGAGGCCACCATACAAGGCGCCACCTGCTCATCAAGAGCGATAAACCTGCACACAAACACTCACACACCAATGGTGGTCAGCCGCTCTACCTCCACAATGGTCTCAGCAAGTACCCTAAAACAACACATTTTTATGTTCAGGCGGCAAAGCCCTCTAGTGGCTGCAGAAATGTTGGGGAAGGATGGATGGGGTTGTCAACAAAACATTGGACTTTGACATGCATTGTAGAGGAGTACAGCAGTTTCCAATAGTGAAACAAATTACTGCAAAGTCTTTCCAAGAGAGCAGCTCAGACCAGTGGCAGCGGATCAGAAAATGAGAGAACGCTGTACCAGCCATACACACACAGACACACGAGTCTACATGTCACGTTGGTGCAAAAGCTGACATGAACATTTCATTGCCTCAATTACTGAGTGACTGCTACTATCAGAAACACATTCTGCATGTTAAAAAGGTAAGCAGGACTTATGTTGTGTTGTTTTTCTGTTGTCTTGACAAAGCGCTGCAGTGTTTTCACTTCAAGTGCCTGTAGATCAGTTGTGCTGCTGTGATAAGACATGTCCAGTTCTCAGAACAACAGAGCAGCACATTGTTCGGTCTCTGTCTAAAATACCCTCACAACTTAGGTGATGGACGTCAACCATTTTTAGCTGCAGCCTGTTCTCCGAAGGAATTGTGCTTTAACCCATGGATGTGCCGTTTTGGAGAAGGTGCAGCCATCTTAGAGAGACATCATTGTCTTGATCCATTATGTCGCTTATGTCGATAAGCTCCAGCCCTCGCTTCTGCACAGAGCGCTGTTTGCCTGTTTATTGTAAATTTATTAATAGTGAGTGTGTCTCATATCCAAACTGCACCAGTGTCGAAACTGCTCTTCCTTTTGGCCCCCAGCAACTCACATACCAAGTTTGGAGTAGATCAGATGAGTTATTCTTGAGATATGTGAATTACATAAATACAGACAGACAGAGATTCTTCACATGATAGTTAGATATTTATATTCTTCATCACCATCATCTTGAATAACACCAACAAACTGACAACCTGTTCTTTCTAACACTGGCTCTTATTTTAGCCTCAACTGGTTGTGCAACTTTGCTCATTTTTACAGTGCAGGTCCGTCAGGCACAGAATGCCATCCTCCTCCTCCTCATTATCATCATCATCACTGCCACTCTTCTCCTGTCTGCTCCTGCTCCCATTCTTTGTTACAGCGCTATTCTCCTCCCCGTCAGCATGTCACCCTCTCTGGAGGATACTGAAGGTGATAGGGGAACAAAGGAAGGCAGTCGACAGCCACAGAGAGCTCAGAGCCATCATCATTTTATCAGCCCAAATACAGATTCCACTTCATCTGAATATGTTGCAGTCAAAATCCCTGTGTTCTGTCTGAACCATTGATGAGCTCCATTCCAAATAAGACAAAGGGAGTATTGTTTGAAAACGTAGGGTAGCATATGTTGGTTACAGGATAACTCTAACAAACAGTATCGGAGTGAATAGTGGAGACATTGAGAGTTTAATGCTGTGATATAGTAGGCTTTTAAAAAGAAATCATTTCACCCCAGGGACTACTAGTGATAATATAATACATAAAATATATTAGGTTTTATATATATACATAATGTCATATATTATATATAATATATATATATGATATATAAAAAATATATCATATATATATATTTATACACATAATGTCATTTTAAGAGTTAGTATCATACAATTACACACAAAATACACATATTGCCTTTCTAAGCCTTTTTACAATCAAAATTGATCAGTTTGACTTTGCAAATCCAAAACATTCATATGCCATTATTTTCACAAGAACTGTGCTCTAACATTTATACAATCATGCAGAAAGATAAAATTTACAGGAAAAAACTGGCTATTTTAAAATTCACATAGGCTATATCCTATATATAAAAAAATATTGAGAGAAAAAATATATATTTGTGGACTTTGGACTCTTAACATCATCTTTTTCTAAAGTTCTGGCTACAAAGATCTACACACAACACAGCTTGTAGAGCACCAACCTTGCAGATGTTGAAAATGAAATGGTCCCCTAACCTGTTGTAAGGAGACAGAGGAGCACGGTGCACATCTGGAGCCGGAAAAGCAGCGGAACTATTGCTGAACAGCAAACATTCATGCAAAGCGCATGTCTGTCGGCATGAAGTCTGCAGGAGTCGTGGATCAAACCACTGACTATTCTGTAAGTGGACAACCGCTCCTGACAGCTGCACCATCCCTCCAAGAGTTCAGGTAGCATCTTGATGTACAGCTACGACAAAGCACAAGTGCTGCCCTCGCTGTATCCCATTAGAGACTGTGCTCCTGAGCGGCTTATACCCCGTAGAGAAACTTTATTATTTAAAGACGTTTTTTAATCATTTCATTCCAGCTGCACGCGCGGCGCAACCACGACGGCCTGAGTTAAAGGCAGCCGGTGGATTCAGAGCATGTGCTGCAAATGGAGCGATGTTATCCGCGTGCACTGAGCAGGAGACACTTACCTTTGTCACTAAAGTCAAGGCAGAACAAGCGGCGAATGTTCATAACTCCTGCCCGCACCCACAGACTGACAACATATACAGACCATTTAGCGAGGAAACCTCATTTACTGTCATATCTTTCCCATCACACCTGTGGCACGCAGAGGTACCTGCTCTGGATGCACCACAATTTCAGCACACATTCAACACACCCACACCCCAGAAAACAGTGTTCAGGAGACCTACCGACCTGGAGCACAGAAGCAAGACCTCGAGCCTGAGAGACGCGCCGCTTGGAGCAGAGCAGTGATGGAACGGAGCGCTGGTGATCTGTCAACCGGTATGGGAGAGCAGACTCACGGCCATTCGCTGTCAGCTGCTCACGATGCAGAGCCACCTCTATTTACTCCAGCTGGAGGAACGACACGCCCATTGAGTGTGCGTGTGCATGAGTGCGCGCGTGCGCGTCCAAATTTCTTCAGAACTACCTATTTGCTAGGGCGTTGTCAGGGTTTTCATCCAGGAGTCAGCTAAAAATAAATGAACTCAAAAGTGCATGAACAAATCAATGAAGTCAAAACAAAATGTACAAATAAAAGACAATTCTAAGACAAAAGAGAAAGACAAAACCATTTAAAAGTAGGCTAAACAAATAGAAAGAAAAGAAAAGAAGTAACAAAAATATGTTTCTATTGATTGAGTCTTGAGTTTTTCATGTATGATTCATTCAGTCAACTACTTTATTTTCTGTAATTAAGATCTAAATGCTGTTTCAAAGCTTTCTCCAATCAGCAATGTAATTCTTAGTGGGGGGGAGACCTGTGGCAGGGTCCTCCCAGGCCAGCTCGAGAAAACTGCAGCCTCTGTGCATGGGGCTCACACTTTACCCACTGCGCTATCTGCACCCCAAACATGTTCCACTTTACATGAAATGTAAATGGTCTGTTCAGCATATTATGGAGCTTAGTTATAGGCTCGTGTTGCTGTCATATTAGCCTACAGGTTCCACTCTAATTACCAAAGAACATGTGATGTGTGTCGTAACTAGACCTACATTATATGATCAGGTCAGGTTTTGTTTGTGTTGAACAGCACAGGGACATAATACTGATCCTAGGGCACAGTGGACAGTGCCTGCTCTTCATCTCTCATCATCTTTATCACCTTCTCTCTTTCTTTTTTCTATTCTTGTTTTGCTAGTTAATTCATTCAAGTGAACCAGCCGGCATCATGACGGATTGGCCACTGTGTAATGTGTAACATTACATAATACATAATCTGACAAACACTGGAGCTCCTGTGTGGAGCTCCCATTCTGGTGCCCATAGTATACTGCGTTTTGACATTCTTAAGAGTGTGAACGCACTTATAAACTCAAACTGAGCAGGTTAAGAATGGCAGTATGTGATTTGAGACACAGCACAGGTTTGAAGATATCTACATGCATGCAATAAAACTCCTACTCCTACTAAAGCATGCCCCAAGGTGCGAGGGCTCAATCACAGCTGCTGGCAGCCTTAATTGTTCAGGGTTTATGGTTCAAATAATTGTACCCAGGAGTGAGACTCAAACTCAGGAATAGGTTTAACCCTCCTGTTGTGTTTGTTTCTTGTTAACTAGTTTGGTGTTCCCAGTCAAATGACCGCTCCATTCTAGCTGATTATAAATCCATAATAATACATATATTATCACCTAATGTTGTGTTTCATCTTTTTATCAACTAAAGGTCTTGAGAACATTACAGGTCTTGAACTTCTATTTGCTATTCTTGGCCTGTAGGCCTCATTGACCTGAGCTCATATCACTTGTCCATCGAGCTGCTTCAGAATGAACTGTGAGCCTCAAAAAAGCTTTATGTACCAGAGCTGTGAGAAAGTTGTAGATATCATTGAAATAAGGTTGTGGTTGTTTTTGACAATTGCCAACAGGTGTGGTTCTCATGGGGTAAAAATTCTATTGGGGATTGGTTCCTGTAGGGGTTGCCATGGAAGCCAAAAAAAAGGCGTTTCTAATGACCGGTCATTTTTGGCTGGGAACACCAAGGGTGTACATAAGTTCAATAAATCACCCAAAATTCAATAAAAATTGTCAAAATGTATTTTGTGTTAAGATGTCATGTGTGAAAAAAATCATGGAACCCCATGACAAACAGATGAAATGAACTACATTTTTCAGACAGAAAACTTGTACATCGGTCAGAATTGACCGGACCACAACAGAAGGGTTTCGACAGTTCATTGTAATATTCTGCAGATGCTGATGGTTTATGATGCTGGAGGTCATCGGCTGAGGAGGTCTGAGACTTGAAGTTGAACTGAGTCTTGGCTAGTGGCGAGGGAAGCTGGCTGGGGGGGGGCAGATGGAAGCTCGCTTACTGGGATCACCGAGAGACTGAGGCACAAGGGAAAAAACAGATGAGCACAAGAAAAACATGCAGGAGTAAGCATCAAACTGAGACCTGAACATAGCGACTACCACAGGCAGAAGAGTGGAGGTTGAAACCAAGGTAAATACTGAAGGCTTGATTAACAATGAGCGTCATGTATGACTCATTTCCAGTCCATACCACCATAACCATAATACTGAGTTTACATGCTTTCACACCACTTCGCTTAGAGCACTTCATTTACCAACCCATCGTCATAGAAAGTTACCTCCTGAGCCACAGAAGCACAAGTGATTGTGAATCAGTTTCACCTGCTTTGCTGCAAATGAAAGTGACAACAGGTGTAATGGAGAGACAAAAGCAAGACAACCCCCAAAAAGGAAATGTTTTTCATGTGGTGGCCACAGACAGTTGTTCTCTCCTCATCCTTCCTGACTGATTCTTCTAGTTTTGTGTTTTGCTAGTGTTCTTGTCACTACTGGTAGCATGAGGCGGTTCCTGCAGCCCAATCAGGCTGCACAGGTAGTCCAGCTCCTCCAGGATGATACATCCATACATGTCGTTGCAAGAAGGTTTGCTGTGTCTCCCAGCACAGTCTGAAGAGCATGGAGGAGATATCAGGAGACCAGCTGTTACATGAGGAGAGCTGGACAGAGCCGTAGAAGGGCATCAACCCAGCAGCAGGACCGGTATCTGCTCCTTTGTGTGAGGAGGAACAGGAGGAGCACAGCCAGAGCCCTACAAAATGACCTCCAGCTACTGGTGTGCATGTTTCTGACCAAACTGTCAGAAACAGACTCCATGAGGGTGGCATGAGGACCTGACGTCCTCTAGTGGGACCTGTGCTCACAGCCCAGCACCGTGCAGCTCTACTGGTATTCACCAGAGAACACCAGAATTGGCAGGTCCACCATTGGTGCCCCGTTCTCTTCACAGATGAGATCAGGTTCACACTGAGCACATGTGACAGACGTGAAAGAGTCTGGAGACGCCGTGGTGAACATTATGCTGCCTGTAACATCATCCAGCAGGACTGGTTTGGTGGTGGATCAGTGATGGTCTGAGGAGACATATCCTTGGAGAGTCACACAGACCTCCATGTCATAGCCAACAGTACCCTGACTGCTGTTAGGTACCAGGATGAAATCCTCAGAGCAATTGTCAGATCTTATTCTGGTGCAGTGGGCCCTGGGTTCCTCCCGGTGCAGGACTTTGCCCGGCCTCATGTGATCAGAGTGTGTAGGCAAGTCCTGGATGACGAAGGCATTGATGCCATTGACTGGCCTCACGTTTCCCTGACCTAAATCCAACTGAGCACCTATGGGACGTTATGTATCAGTGCATCCGATGCCACCAAGTACCGCCACAGACTGTCCAGGATGTACACGCTACTGAGTCACATTATGAGTTGATGATGAAATTCACACAAGTTGGATCATCCTGTGATTTCAAATTTCACTTTGATTTTTGGTGTGATTTTGAATCCAGCCCTCAATGGCTGATGATTTTGGTTTCCATTGACTGTTGTTACATCATTTTGTTCTCAACAAATTACACAAAGTACATCAGTAAAGATTTTCAACTTGAATAATTCATATATTGTATATATATATATACATATATGTATATATATATGTATATATATGTATATATATATATGTATACATGTATATATATGTATACATGTATATATATGTGTATATATATACAGTACCAGTCAAAAGTTTGGACACACCTTCTCATTCAATGGTTTTTATTTATTTTAATTATTTTCTACATTGTAGATTAATACTGAAGACATCGAAACTATGAAAGAACACATATGGAATTATGTAGTAAACAAAAAAGTGTTAAATAAGTCAGAATATGTTTTATATTTTAGATTCTTCAAAGTAGCCTCCTTTTGCTTTGATGACAGCTTTGCACACTCTTGGCATTCTCTCAGTCAGCTTCATGAGGTAGTCTCCTGGAATGGTTTTGAATTAACAGGTGTGCCTTGTCAAGAGTCAATTTGTGGAATTACTTGTCTTCTTAATGTGTTTGAGACCATCAGTTGTGTTGTGCAGAGGTAGGGTTAGTACACAGTGGATAGCCCTATTTGACTACTGTTGTAATCCATATTATGGCAAGAACCACTCAACTCAGTAAAGAGAAACAACAGTCCATCATTACTTTAAGACATGAAGGTCAGTCGATCCGAAAAATTTCAAGAACTTTGAATGTATCCTCAAGTGCAGTCGCAAAAACCATCAAACACTATGATGAAACTGGCTCTCATGAGGACCACCCCAGGAAAGGAAGACCAAGAGTTACCTCTGCTGCAGAGGATAAGTTCATTAGAGTTACCAGCCTCAGAAAACACAAATTAACAGCACCTCAGATTAGAGCCCACATAAATTCTTCACAGAGTTCAAGTAGCAGAAAAATGTCAACATCAACTGTTCAGAGGAGACTGCATGAATCAGGCCTTCATGGTCGAATTGCTGCAAAGAAGCCACTACTGAGGATGAACAACAAGAAGAAGAGAATTGTTTGGGCCAAGAAACACAAGGGATGGACATTAGACCAGTGGAAATCTGTACTTTGGTCTGATGAATCCAGATTTGAGATTTTTGGTTCCAACGCCGTGTCTTTGTGAGACGCAGAGAAGGTGAGCGGATGGTTTCTTCATGTGTGGTTCCCACCATGAAGCATGGAGGAGGAGGTGTGATGGTGTGGGGGTGCTTTGCTGGTGACACTGTTGGTGATTTATTCAAAATTCAAGGCACACTTAACCAGCATGGCTATCACAGCATTCTGCAGCGCCATGCCATCCCATCTGGTTTGCGCTTACTGGGACCATCATTTGTTTTTCAACAAGACAATGACCCCAAACACACCTCCAGGCTATGTCAGGGCTATCTGACCAAGAAGGAAAGTGATGGAGTGCTGTGTCAGATGACCTGGCCTCCACAATCACCCGACCTAAACCCAATTGAGATGGTTTGGGATGAGTTGGACCGCAGAGTGAAGGAAAAGCAGCCAACAAGTGCTCAGCACCTCTGGGAAGTCCTTCAAGACTGTTGGAAAACCATTCCAGGAGACTACCTCATGAAGCTGACTGAGAGAATGCCAAGAGTGTGCAAAGCTGTCATCCAAGCAAAAGGGGGCTACTTTGAAGAATCTAAAATATAAAACATATTCTGACTTGTTTAACACTTTTTTGTTTACTACATAATTCCATATGTGTTCTTTCATAGTTTCGATGTCTTCAGTATTAATCTACAATGTAGAAAATAATTAAAATAAATAAAAACCATTGAATGAGAAGGTGTGTCCAAACTTTTGACTGGTACTGTATATATATATATATATATATATATATATATATATATATATATGCCTGCGAAATCCTGGAGGGACTGATTTTATTGATCAGTCTGCAGCTCAAGGCTGAATTAAGCAGTATTAACATCTCACTGCAGCCCTCATTGAAATGATATAGATGTCAGCTCCTAGGCAGCAAAACTCAGAGCTCCCAGTGTTCCAGAGATATTTAACATTAGTAACGTTATATTGTAAACGAATGTTTACCCCAGATCTAATTTATATTCAGTGTGTTAGATTGTCGCTGAGAGCCGAGCTGCCGCTAATGTTAACTCAGCTTGGTTCTACGTTATCGGACAGAGATCCCCTCCTCTCCAAAACAATCAGAGCTGCTAATTAAAACCTGTAAAATCAGTGAATAAAGCAGTTCAACATTAAAAATCAGCATCTCTCCATCACTTTTTGGCAGACAGGTCATCCAGGAGTCTGCAGGTATAGTTTCCAATAACGTTAGCTCAGCTCATTTAAGCAAGTTGTTTCTTCTATGAAACAGCTTTTCTAAGGCAGTCAGAGAAGTCGAACAGTTCCTGACTCTGGTGCCTGATATCATCGTCCATCATGTTTCACTGAGGACATCATCATATACACATTTCGTAGACGTCTCCCAACCATGATAGAAATACATATATCATTAGAGATTGCAGATGTTTATAGTTAGATTTTTTTTACATTAGGATGAATTAACCCTTAGAAACACTCCAGTAAGACATGTCAAAATACACTCCTTGAAACTCTCAAACACAGAAAGAAAATATGGTCAGACTCACAGTTCCATGCATCCTTTATTCATTATAAGCATTAAAACATCCATTGTGCCGTCTTGCAGCAACCACATGTATGACAATCTGTTTGACAACATGATTTAAGGCTTTATTGATCTGCTTTACACACTATTACCAAAATCAGATTATACAAGCTTAATCTGCCTTTTGCATTTGCATATTTTGATTCCAATGTTAAAATCAATGAGACTAGATGGTCCCGTACTAAGGGCTAATATGTATCGAGAAGATATTGAGGTATACTATCACAGAGGATTATTGTACAAACCAGCTTTAGAGACAGTGTAAATCTATTACCATTTAGATTGGAAAAACTCGTAAAAACATCTGTATCAAAACAATAATCAGGATTAAAGCGGGGTTTTCATTTCCTTTAAAAAGAGGAGAGGAAATATACAGGCGTGATCAAGGGTTCATAACCCAAAATGTCAGTCCACTGTTAGCTATAATCATAAAACACCAATACCCAACTGACAACTTCACAGCAACACACAGATCAGATGATCATCACAAGTTGCTCAGCACATATTCCTCAGACACAAGCCCCTTTTTTTCAAGTTTAACTTCTTTTTTTTTTTCATTTGCAGGAGAAAAAATTGATATAAGTTGAAATGTCCATGACTATGAAAAGTGATTTGCATGTGTCGCTTGCTTCCACAGTGTTTTGTGATTTTTGCCTTTGTGATTCTTCCCAATGTTTTTCCAAGTTGGAACTGGGATAATAGGAAACTATCACAGGGCTCAGCAGACAGCAGTGTTGGTAAAGGAGGGCATACCTGGCTGGTTACATCAGGGGGTGACAGTGGGCAGGGTGAGCTCAGTTTCAGGGCCTTGCTGTCATTTCCCTAAACTATGTGGCCGTCACCAATTGACTGATGTCCACTGACGAATAGCAGCAGTTGTCAGTCCCCCTGAAAACCACCAGAGCCCCCAAGTTTGAATTGTGTGAATTATCTACAAACATAAGGCTTTATTTGTGATGTGAAATGACAAATTACGCACACAGAAAACCATCGACAGGATGTTCACAGTGAAGTCCTTCAAACAGAGCGTTCACAGTTCCATGTTGGTAAACTGAAGGTAAACTCTGGCTTCAGTTGAAAGTACTGAGTCAAGTGTGTCTATGTTTCAAATAGCAGTCAAGTCCCATCATCACATGATCTCCAGCATAGCTCTGATACCTGCTGTTCTCCCTTCTACTGAAATAAGCTTCTGTGTAGGCCAACATTTGGAATACTCACTGCTGCAATGCTTACTGCCAAAGGTACGCACCTGTTGTGACCCAATTTACAGATACAATGGGTGACATCTTTGATGCATACATAGAATGAGCATCCTACTTAGACTTTGGTTTATGGAACAATAGCACTTTTTCAACAATAGTGTCATAAATTGTCAAGTTGTGTTTGTAATCTACAACAAAGGCTAATAAAATCATTTGACTTAATTACTTATTAAGTTCTTTCCACAAATCATTTAGGCCTTTGTAAAATAAGGCATCACAATGTATTTCAATAAACACTTCATGTTCACGCTTATGATGAACAGGCAAACCAACATTTTATTTGAGGACAGTTTTTATGCCGAATTTACCAGTGGCTCCAAAGTATTCCACGATCCAGAGTCAATTTCTCCCAGAATTGTAAGTGTGTTTGCAAAAACATGACCTGTCGTAAATTTCTACATTTGTAAATAAAGTTTGGTGTTATTGGCTCTTGGTATGGGAGAGCAGCATGCATCAAGACTATAAAAATTAGCTACAAAAACCAGCTTTTAAGAACTCATGCCCTTTAAACAAAAGTTCTGCCTGCAGGTAAGAAAATGATGGAATGTCAAACAAAAGCAATCAACATACAGTATACACAAAATCATTACCTGAAAATATCCACACATTAAAAGTGCAATTATTTAATCAACCCTGGATCATAACTTAATATTACAGAAAAAATAAAATCTAAAAATCAAACAAACAAAAACCAACTTAAATTGCATCTTGAGGTGCAAAATTGATACTTCTTCATCTGGTATAAAATAGAAAATACGAAATCAACCTTGAACATTGCAGTTATTCAGTCAAAAAAACAAAAAAACAAAAAACAAAAAGCAAGGGATCATGGGAAGAATAATGAAATGTGAAAGACACTGACGCAGAAAGGTGTGAGAGACAGAGGGGGTCGAGGAAGGGAAGGAGGCTGAGAGCTGGAGGGGAAAATGAATCCAGATTAAGCAGTGAGTGCAAACACTGTGTTAGCCCTGGGTTCATTGGCAGTCTGTGGCCACATGTGGGAGCACAAGCCAGGACTTTGGAACACTCAACCCTTCATGCCTGACTAGTACTGGACTTGGCCTCAGCTGCACCTCAACAATCTAAAAAACCTCCTCCTCCTCCTCCTCCTCGAGCCTGCTACACTTTCCCCTCCTGAAATGGCTCAGAAGACAGAGAACAGTGTGATCGGTTTACACCAGCCCTGCCCCGATGCTGAGAGGATGCTGGGAGACGATGAGGAGGCGGCTTCTCGAGTGTGTTGAGATGAACCCTGACCAGTGAGTGCTTCGATCCCCTCAGGAGGTAGGAAGCTCAAACGAGATGAACTGCTTGAGTCTCTCCAGGTACTGAGCGTAGAGCTCGATGTCGTTGTGTCCGGCTCCCTCCACCCACAGGGGCTCGACGGCACGGGGACAGCGCTCGTACATGGCCAGGCCATGGGAGAAGTCTATCACCTCGTCCTCCGTACCATGGATCACCAGGACTGGGGACGCCACCTTAGACACCTTGTCAATACTATGGAGGGGAGAGACATAAAAGGAGACGAAAAGAACTGTTCACCGACTTAAAAACAGACATAAGATCACTTTATACGTCTCATACGTCACAATCCAAATCTCCAGAAACCCCCTGATCTCAACTTGATTCAAAGACATTATTTGCACCCATTTTCCAACTTAAATCTTCACTGCAGCCTTCGAGCTAAAGCGCTAGCACACAACCATGAGGTGGGTGCACAAGTCCTAACGTGTGTACTTGCACCGCAAGACAGAATTAATGACAACTCTCATCCTGCTTACACACAGAGGTATGAAGACTTGGATTATGCTGTAAGAGCTGTCATTTGGTTTGCTTTGTTTTTGGTGTCTGTTACATTTTAAAACAAGTCTTTAGAGGAATGCTGTAACGCCTTCGTGGAGTAGATAGTGTCTGCATTTTCATTTCTGGGTGCACCCATCTTTGGGTGACAAAGTGTTTATCCTTCCAATATTGCACAACATTGTTACAAAATGTAACATTGTACACCATACGACTGTTAATTGTCGTTTACAGATTCTGACTCTGTTTATCTACTCCAATTCCAAAATGGTAAAAAACAACAAAATGATCTTTACTCTTTTCAGCATTGACTGATCATTCACAAAGTCAATAGTGATGACTATTTTCTAGTATTTACTAATGCACACAATAGAAAATGTAGGATCCACAGACAATTGCATTGAGAAAAATCTTACATAATAGATAAAGATCAATCTAGAGCAGTTGATTAAACTAACTGTTGTTTTGGAGAGACAATTTTAGAGTTCCGGTGACAAACATGCATCTTTATTTGTCCTATATTTTACTATCATGTCAAGGACATATAAAAAAATAAATAAACAGTGTCCAGAGGTAAATGTAAAAGGGATTATACTCTTGGATCATGACATGTCAAGAAAACAATGCTCTATAAAATATTTAAGAAGAAAACTAAAAAACTGGCCAAGAAGCAAACAGTTGCAATCAGAAGTAAATCTAGAGAGAAAACCATGAGAGAAAGTCAAAGTGCACTTATTGAACCCAAAGTGATTTGAGCCTGGACCGATGAGCAGCAGCTGTGTCACACAGGGCAGCAGCAGCGTTACACAACGAAACACACAACTCCTCTAAGAGCCCATCAGACACGCTCGATGTCTTTAACCACATCAATTAGAAGTGCCTGAGATAAAGGCAATGCTGAAACTTTTTGTCTAGAAAATAATGGAGTTCAAATTAACCAAGTAACGCATAAAATCAGATTTGTGGATCATTACTGCTCTGTGAAACTCCTCCGTTGTTTCTCTGGCCAGCTCTCTCTGTGTTGCAGCTAGCTGTCCCTTTGTCTACAGGAGGTGCTAGCAAGGTGCTGCTAGCGCTGGCCGGTGACACACTTGGGCTCGAAGACCACAAGACATCAACCACTGTACAGTCTTTAAGACTGACATCATGCTGCTTTACATGTGTGGTCAGATTTCATGTGCGACCTGACATTTTAAAGTGAAGCCACACTTTTGAGCGTTTACTGCGGTCCATTGTGATGTCTGCCACGCATGCTAACGCATATCTAAACAAGTGGACACGCTGCTGCTGTATGATGTCGTCAGATAGCTACATACTTACTTGCATAATGCGATAAGCAGAACTGATTCTTATTTTTTATTTTTTTACAGGGAACTGGTACTTGGTATTTTGAGTTTGACTCTAATTTGGAACTGGGTTTCTGTTCCCAACCCTACGTATGCTGATAACTTGATCACTGGAGAGACTGGAAATCTATACTTCCATGAAGAGAAAGTAGGACTTTGGTGCCACAGTAAAAGTTGTAGAATAAAAGGGTTAGGTCATATCGAGTCAGGGCCAGATGGATGTACTGAATTTTACCATTAGGTGTCACTTCTCTCATAAGCCGCTCCCACTGAGCCTTGAGTCAGAAAGCACTCACCATCCTGCTAGCTCTCTTTAACTGTATCCAACAATGCTGATTCAGTCCATTTGGATGAAATTAACCCGGTTTAAGAGCACACACCAGACTACACTGGCAAAACTGTAAATCTTTCCAATCCTGCTAGGATACTTGTCTAGTCCAACCCTAGTCCGTAGAAACGTTGACTCTCAAATCATCCTTGATAAAACAGGAAGTGCAACAACACTTTCTGGCATTCCCACCGTAAATGCTGACAATGGATTTGGCCTGTGCTGTGCCATGACGGATGTTGTTTGAAAGTCCACAAGAGCACAAATACAGAAAAGAACACAGATTGAGAGTGACATTGAATGGAACCATATTAAACCAGGATGTGTAAAATGTCATGACTTTGAGCTCATCACACAGAGACCACAGACAGAGCCAACACCGTCACGCTGCTCTGTTGTCATTCACAATGACATGGTGGCCTTTACAGACGCTCTTATGCTTGTCCTTGTTGGAAGTTCCTCAGCTCCTACTCAAATGTTGCTCTAAAAGGCTGATGAGTGCGAACATTGTGCCCAACAGACGACATGCGTGTGTGCAATGTGTCACACATTCACACTGAGACGATCAGTTCCTGCTGCGGCTCGGGTGGAAACGTGCAAAGCTCCAGTCCCTGCTGTGCATACAAATAGATCAGTAACCGTTCTTGCTCATAGGTGTTGCAGCTCAGCCTTCATGCTGCACTAATGTTCAGATGGAGGTTTGTTGCAAGCTTAATGCAGGCAAATCACTGTGAGCCAGTTTCATTGCAGCTGGAATAAAAATAAATAAATACTGTTCACCTCACAGCTGGGGTATTTAGACTGAATTATGGGAGATGTAGCTCCCAACATCTGAACATGTTGTGAGCTCACAGCTACACAGAGCTGTGTGACAGCAGTAGTTTCTCCCTGTGACACTGACCTAACCCTATCCCTAGTTTCCAGATATGCACTGTTAGGGTTGGGGGCTCCATAGAATTGGATTTAAGTCCAGTATCTTAACTGTTTAGAAACTGTTTTTAGTGTCAGCCTAATTAAAGCTGTCAACCTGTAACATGAGCAGCAGCAAACGTGATATGTTGCCTGCATATGTATCCGACATACTACAACAACAGGGGCAGTCTGACTTTGAACACCTTCGCTGGTCTTGATTGGGAACTACAACCTTGATTCAAAGTCAGCTGGCTGCTGGACCTTTTCTTATCTATCCTTTGTTAGACTAAACCTGTCAGGGCGACTCTGTTGGAACCTTTAAACCCAAACTTAAGTCGAGTTTAAGGTTGTTTCTTATTTTTGATTACTTCTGGTTTGTAGCTGTGCCATTAACCATCCAACAGTTTGGTCTCAGTCTCAAAGAATCAATGAAGCCTAACAGGCCTTCTGTAGTTCATGACTGTCCTGCCGACAACAATCAAACCATCAACTCTCTCTCTTTATCTTAGCCCTCTTAGTTGTCTCTCTTCCTATTTTCTCCATCCTCTGGGATGTCTCTCTCTCCCCTGGCTGTCGGTGCCTCATTCCACATACTTGAACCTGATCCTCGTCCTCTAAGAGATTCAGGAACCCGTCCCGTGCTCCTCCGTCTGGGTCTATCCAAATTAGAAGAAAGGTGTGAGGTGTTGAGGAAGCTGCTAAAATGTTTTGGTGCCCTCTTACTTCCTCTGGTAATTTCTTTTTTCCATTTGAGGTTTCAAGCTTTCTCTTCACTGGTCCAGTTCATATATTGTGCGTTTTAGTTTAGAACACCAATGTACAATTTTATACACTGTTCAGTCTGAATTATTATTTTACAAGGTATTCTGGGTGATTTTATTTTTCTTGTATGATGTCCTTCACACCCCTTCCTACTAGGGGTGGACATTTCAAGCAAACTTACCATTCGACAATCGCTCAGCACTACTCACTACTAATCGGATAGTAATATGCCCCCAATCCCAGAGACGGGAGCTCGTTTTTCAACTTGAGCTAAATGAATTCGCAGCTCACGTGCATTATCATCATATAGTTTCTAAAATGGTGCGGTGGGGTGGGGTGGGGTGGTGGTTGTATCACTATTCGAATAGTAGTCGAATAGAGCCTAGCGATTTTGGAAGAGTAATTTTGCTTGAAATGCCCATCCCTAGTATACAGCTCCTTCAACAATCCTAGATGACATTCGTCATTCTTGCACAGCTACATATACGTTTGAGCACATTGTTTTCAGCAGAAACTTTTCTCCTCTGCTTCCTGCACAAAGTCAGTCAGGAAAGTAACTCTTTAAAAGGCTCATCGATGGCTGAGGAAGGAGTTTATCCCTAAATTCAGACCGGTTTGGTAATCTGATGAGCTGTTGGTTCAACAGCTGTCTAAAACTCTCCTATTCACTGTGTTAAAACACTTCCTAACATGCAGTGCCAAGAGCAACTGAACTGAGCAGATGTCTAGTAAATGCTGCATTCCTCCAAAATGAAATATGCTATATTAAGTTGTCTGACATCCATCATTTTATTGTCACTAATTTTACAGATGGTTCAACTTCTGTAACTGATCAAAAAGATAAATTCACCTCAATATGCTACTTTGCCAACACTTAATTTGCAGTAACAGCAGGCGTTATTTGCTGACTCCTAAGCAGGAGTGATAAGACGGACTACCTGAAGCAAGATGGATTTAACTGAACAGCAGTTCCAATGAAACTTGCAGAGTAAAAGCTATTTTTTGATGTATATGGGCTGTAAATTCTATAGCTGCAAGTTGGCAGTTCCTCACCCTTTAAAATGAATCACAAGTCTGCAGTTTGAACTATGGTACTACTTACATACTGTAATACTTACATACTGTAATACTTACATACATAAATGCTTTTCATACACTTGCATGCAATTTGCATTGAATATGAAAATAGTGGGTGTTCTAAAGGACTCATTAAGCAGTGCACTTTCTACTGCAATGTTTACCCTAGAATTCTTTATCTGTCTGTGTCCATGAGGATGTGACGCTTCAAACTAAATGACCTTAGAATCATTATATTTAGGATTATTCATGTTTGTCTTTTGTGTCTTAATGTACAGGTTTTTCAGAGACGGGAATCAGCGACACTCAATGGTTTTATCACAAAATAAAGCTCAGCCAGAAGTACAGATAGAAAGTAAAACACACATCAGCACATACGTATTTCATAATGTATAATATATATAATGTATAGCTATATATATTATATATTGAGGAGGTGCAGACGTTCCTGCCTTAAACAGCTGATGACAGAGGTGGATGAGAGGTGTGTCGTTTTAAAGACGACACCACGGCAGGGTCGCGTGGCCCCA
>CM075184.1:5906593-5931593 GCA_037577475.1 Chaunax sp. Z400
ACCTTTGTCCAGGAAACTCACAGAACAGATGCTGCTGCTGCTGACTGGAGGAGAGCGTTTAAAGGAGAAGTCTTCCTCACTCATTAAAGCAGCCTTAGTGGCAGAGTGGGTATTCTATTTTCCAGAGATTTTATTCCTTTATCCGTTGACACTGATGAGGTAATTGCGGGCCATATTTTAAAACTCTGGGCTGTAACAGTAATTGTTGTGTCTATAAATGTGTGTGCTCCAACCTTGGGCACAGAGAGGCTGGCTGTTTGGGGTGTTTTAAATGAAGTGATCCAGAGGTGTAGTGGGGGAAGAATATTTATTTGTGGGGCTGATTTTAACTGTACTGCAGATCTATTTGCAGACAGAAATCACCCAGAACAACATGCTGCCTCCAGAAAGTTGTTAAAAAACTGTATGATGTGTGGAGAAACTTTCATACAAATCCCACCTGGAGTCACAGCAAAGATAATATTTTAACTTTAGGTAGACTAGATAGATTTTATGCTTTCAAATATCATGTGAGTGTTTTTAAAAGTTGATAACTCCAGCTAGTTTTTCAGATCATCCTCTGGTGCAGTGTTGTGTTCTTATCAAAAATGGTAAGCGCAGCAGTGCATATAGGCATTTAAACACGGCGCTTTTATCAGGTAATGGTTTTTAAAAAAGCTCTTAGTTTGTTTTTTTCGGAGTCATTTTAGAACAACGGTCAGATTTTAATTCAGTGCAACAGTGGTGGGGTGTAGGGAAAAGCCAGATGAAGAATCTGTGCCTACAGTACACTCACTATGTCTCCAGAGACTTGGATCGATCTGTTAGAGACCTGGGGCCTCATTTCTAAAGGTTGCTGCGCACAAAATGGAAGTGTAAAAGGGGGTGAAATGTGTGTAAGCATCTTTCACCGCAAACGTCGGTATTTATAGAGAATTTCTCTGCAGAAAAAGGTGCAGATTTCTACGTATACTTTCACGCTGCAGTAGAGATCACAACAAGTTTTCAGAGACGGGAATCAGAGACACTCAATGGTTTTATCACAAAGTAAAGCTCAGTCAGAAGTAAAAACACAGATGAATGTAAAACACTCAGCACATATATATATTTCATAATGTAGATGCCTGCCTCTGATCGGGGATATAGTCTATATTTATTTGTTAGAGCCTGAATACATAAATACATAAATGTAATTTAATGTCATTATATTGTTTGATGCAGACATGGATCAAATTATTTGAGGATTGTTGATGTTGTTACATTTTTAATTGAATGTCAGCATGTAATAAACAAAAGCTCAAATGTGTTATCTCTCCTGCAGGATGTCTACACGATGGGGTACCAAACAAACAAAAAGGTAGAGAGAGAGTGCTGGAACAGCTCCCTGCTATAAGAAGAGTCCTGACTGATGACAGAAAACATGGGCACCTCAACCCGCCGTGGCAGGATACATCTGTCCATTAATGCAGCACTGAAACCTTTACAGATGTTCTATCAGGGGAAACCGTGTCCTCTGTGAAGCCTGTCCTAGACCTTCTAAAGGAAGAAATCTTATCCCCTGACGCCAAGGACACCACGCTCACAGCAAACATCAAGAAACCAATGTGCCGTGTTCTTGATGAAAAGCACAGTGCACCTGCACTCCAGAGCTCCTGAGGAAGGCTACCCTCCTCGATCCAAGGTATAAGGGCAGCACTGGTGAAGCAGTGGTTGTGGATGATATTAAGGACCAGCTTTCAAGGGAGACGACTGAGACAAGAGAGGAAGGAGACAACAGTGGCAGAGATGGGGACTGTAAACACAGCTGTAACAGAAGATGATGGATCTGCATCTCCAGGAACTCCAGCTGGTGCGATGGTGAGGGAGAAGAAGACAGAGAGGAGGTGGAGATACAAGCCCTTTCTTCCCTCGCTCACCAACACAGGCCGAGCCTCCCCCCCACCACCTCCTCTGACGCACCCACCCACACCTGGTCTACCCCCCTCTCTGTGGCACCACAAGACCTGGACATGGGAGCCACTTCCAGTCCCCTCCCAGCAGCAGGCATCACCCCCAATCCCCAGGATAACAAAAACCCTACCTCCCTCAACTCAGAGGACATCATCACCACCACCCCTTCTCCTCCCCTCCTCTCTTATTCCACCTCTCAACCTCCCCTGCTCCTTCAGCTTCATACACCCGTCCCCCAACCACTCCCCCTCTCACTCCCTCCCAACATCACCACCCCTCCTTTCCCCTCTCTTCCTCCTCCTGACCTCTCCCACATCAGCTTTCCTCTCCAACTCCTCCTGCTCCCACCCAGATCCCTCTCACACCCCCTCCCTTACCTCCCTTGACCACTACCAATTATCCCTCCCCTCTTCTCCCATCTCATCCTGCTCCCGCTTTCCCCCTCCTGCGGTCTCCTCCTCCTTTCCTTCCTTCCTTCTCCCTTCCCTCCCCTCCCACCCTCTCCACATCCCCCCTTGTGCGACCCCCCTCCTCTCGTCACTGAAGACCCATCCCTCACATGGGGGATGGACTGATGCCCACCCCGGAGGAAAGTCATCACGCCACCACACAAACAACTACTGCAGTCATCAGTACCAGTCGTGAGACAGCAGCTCACGAGGACAAGGACTAACAAGGCCAGAAGCCCGGACAACATTAACCGGAGGGGGCTCAAGCAGTTATAGGAGCAGCTGGCAGGAGTGTTCAGGCATTGCTTTGACCTCTCCCTGAGGCTGAGAATGGTGTCAAAGATCTGGAAGACATCCTGCATAGTCCAATAGACCAAGAATGGATGTCCCATGCTCCCAATGACTTCAGACCTGTGGCTTTAATGTCGCTGTGGCAGCCTGGTTGTGTTTGGTGGAGGGAGAGACAGCTAATTATTCCAGCCTGGAGACGTGAATGGTGCGTCTGGGACTGGTGCTGAAAACCGCATGTGTTTTTGAGTTGAGTTTATTTGATTGTTAGTAAAGCTGAAAAGCTGTTTATGTATAAGTTTATTATTTGTGTTAATAAAAGCCCTGTTCATCGTCCACGTCGTGTCTCACTGAGGGAACCCACACTGTGGTAGCAGAGTCGACTGCTACAGTCACACATCATGAAAACTTTCAAGAGGCTGGTCCCACATCATCTGAGGCCCCGGGTACGCAACTGCCTGGACACACTGCCGTATGCATACCGGTCTGTCATCGGCATGGAGGATGCCATCATCTACCTGCTTCATAGTCAGCGATTCCCCTAGAATTTTTTTTAGGCTCAGTGGCAAGAGCTGATAGAGAATATGTTCCATGTAAAACACTTAAAACAAAGTAATCATAAGGAGAGGATGACTCAATAAACTGCATTTATTACACAATACCACACTTCACTGGAAGACGTTCCAGCAAATAAAAGAAACACATGATAATGGTTCACCTGTGTCCATTTGTATGCTGGTTGGTTGGTTTGTTGGCTTGTCAGCAGGATGACAAAAATGTACAGAAAGAAATTCAGTGAAACTTGGGAGGGTCATGGACCACGACAGACCCCATTAAATTAAAGGCGAATAAAGGATTTTTTTGTTCATTTTGATTTACATTGTGAGATAAGGTGTTTTTTATTGACATTTTCTTTACTTTCTCGAGGAATAATGCATGGATTTTGATGGGAAAGAAATCAGTCATATCTCAGGGGTCTGTATACAGACTGTGTGCACTTTGCTGGGGATCCAAATAAAAATCCAGATCCACCAGATATGACTATGTTTCCATAGGGTGTAGTCTGCCCTATAAATGATTGTTACAGGGCTGTGAGTTAGATTTTGGACAAGACTTGACTGTTGGGCCTTAGCAGAGGTATGAGCTCTAATGAATGCCATCCTAGTCCAGAATTGTTTATGACGTTTAACAATTATATTGCCCTCATACAGCTTCAGAGTGCACCTGTATATATAGTGACTGTAAGTTTGAAGGGTAAAGGTACCAATGTTTTAAACTGCAGACTGAGAAATTCTTAAATTAGAAATGAAAAAATGAATAGGCTTATTCAATTTTTTAGTAAATATTCCGCCACATGAGCATGTATGACGGCTATCTTACAACATGAACAGCTGGGGACATTTGCTGATCAACATAGTCTCATGGTTCATACTCACTTATTCCTCAGGACCTGCCAGGCCGCCTCGATGTCCGCATACAGGTTCTTCTCTGAGGGCTTGCCGGTGCTGACTCCGTAGCCTGAGTAATCGTAGGAAAACACGTTACAGTTTATCCTGGAGCCGAGGCCGATGTAGAAACTACACATCTGTCCCAGGTCCACGGCGTTACCGTGGGAAAACAGAAGCGTGTACCGACTGTTCGGGGCGCAACGCACAAACATGCATCCAACACGGTTACCCCGGCTGCTCCTGGTGCTTAAAACTTCCACCACATCGAGCTCTCGCTGGGAGTACTGCCAGTCCGCCCGATCGGTTAGATGTAGGCTAGTTACCCCGTTAACATCGGTTTGCAGCGAGTACGTGGGTTCCGGTGGGAGAAAAGCTAGCTTGGCCGCTATTCGACTGGGACAGGGTGGACAACAGAAAAGCCAGCATAGTTCACCGAGAGAAAACCCATTCATCCTGGGGCCCTGTTCTGGCATTTAGGCGCGACTTTACCACTTAATTTACTCTTGCTGTAACAAAACGAGTTCTCTTCGGTCCTATTTATTCCTCTTTTAAGAGCAGTGTTCAGTGACAGGTTGCTCGAGCTCTCCGCGTTGCAGCTAATGTGCTAGCCGGCTGACCGGTAGCTAACAACAAAAGTCAGACCACATATAGATAACAGATAAACGAAACGCAGCATTTAAGGTCATTTTATTTTTGCAGCACTAAACAGGACAGCGACGAGTCTCGATAGAATAAATTCCACCCTTGTTAAAAATAAACTTGCTGTACATAAAGGTTTGTTGCTAATGGACTGGGAGAGACAGGACAGCCATTTCTAGCCGGTCTTCCGGCTGAACAGGATATCCTGTTTTGCTTTTGTTCTTTCTTTTTCTATGTCATTGTTTATTTCTGACCAATTGATGGAGCTCAGTTTTATAATTCACAATTTTTTTTAAAATTTACCTCCCGTAACGTGGCAAAATGTCTCTCTGTACTATATGTAGTTTTTATGAAGTTTATACTTTTATTGTAAATCACATAATTTGTTTGCACATTACTAGTTATTTATATTATATATAACTTTACACACACACACACACACACATATATATGTATATATATCTATATATATATCTATATATATCTATATATATATAGATATATATATATCTATATATATATTTATAGATATATATATATATATATATATATATATATATATATATATATATATATATATATATATAGATATATATATATATATATATATATATCTATAGATATATATATGTGTGTGTGTGTGTGTGTGTGTGTGTGTCCAGACCATGCCTGCTCCAACCAACTTTACCAGGTCAGAAAACACACAGTGAGATAATGACAGGTAAACAGGTAAAAATTAACTGCATTCTGAAGTACTTGTAACTATTACAACAGTAACATGTAACATGACACTGGGGTTCACAAATGGACACACTAGTGAGAGATTATTTAAGTAAATACCAGATTTTTTGTCTCTCATGGTGACAAGGCTTATTTCATTTGCTTCTTTACAATCAGAGTTTTTCAAAGTTGTTCCTAATACTGCAAGTGTTGCTGGTGTTGCTGGAGCCAGGGCGATAGGTGATGATGAAGTTAAATTTTGTGACAAGTCCAGATTTAACTTGCACAGAGCTGATGGTCATAGGTGTGTATCGGCGCCATGGGGAACGCTATCCTGCTGCATACATCCAGGAAGTGGACTGTTTTGGTGGTGGTGTCATGATGTGGGGCACCATTGGATGACTGTCAGACCTGGTCCAGATCCACAGTACACAAGTTGGGTTTTACATGGACACTTTTCTTCATTACGATTGAAGGTTTCATCTCAACTGTTTACATGAGTTGTGATCTCATACGATCTGTTGTTTACATGAGTTGTGATCTAATACAATCTGGTGTTTACATGAGTTGTGATCTAATACGATCTGGTGTTTACATGAGTTGGTGTTTACATGAGTTGTGATCTAATACGATCTGGTGTTTACATGAGCTGTGACCTAATACGATCTGGTGTTTACATGAGTTGTGATCTCATACGATCTGGTGTTTACATGAGTTGTGATCTCATACGATCTGGTGTTTACATGAGTTGTGACCTAATACGATCTGGTGTTTACATGAGTTGTGATCTAATAGATCTGGTGTTTACATGAGTTGTGATCTAATACGATATCGTGTTTACATGAGTTGTGATCTCATATGATCTGGTGTTTACATGAGTTGTGATCTAATAGGATCTGGTGTTTACATGAGTTGTGATCTCATACGATATCGTGTTTACATGAGTTGTGACCTAATACGATCTGGTGTTTACATGAGTTGTGATCTAATAGGATCTGGTGTTTACATGAGTTGTGATCTAATAGGATCTGGTGTTTACATGAGTTGTGATCTAATACGATCTGGTGTTTACATGAGTTGTGATCTAATACGATCTGGTGTTTACATGAGTTGTGACCTAATACGATCTGGTGTTTACATGAGTTGTGATCTAATACGATCTGGTGTTTACATGAGTTGTGACCTAATACGATCTGGTGTTTACATGAGTTGTGACCTAATACGATCTGGTGTTTACATGAGTTGTGACCTAATACGATCTGGTGTTTACATGAGTTGTGATCTCATACGATCTGGTGTTTACATGAGTTGTGACCTAATACGATCTGGTGTTTACATGAGTTGTGATCTAATACGATCTGGTGTTTACATGAGTTGTGACCTAATACGATCTGGTGTTTACATGAGTTGTGACCTAATACGATCTGGTGTTTACATGAGTTGTGATCTAATACGATCTGGTGTTTACATGAGTTGTGATCTAATAGATCTGGTGTTTACATGAGTTGTGATCTAATAGATCTGTTGTTTACATGAGTTGTGATCTAATAGATCTGGTGTTTACATGAGTTGTGATCTAATAGATCTGGTGTTTACATGAGTTGTGATCTCATACGATATCGTGTTTACATGAGTTGTGACCTAATACGATCTGGTGTTTACATGAGTTGGTGTTTACATGAGTTGTGATCTAATACGATATCGTGTTTACATGAGTTGTGATCTAATACGATATCGTGTTTACATGAGTTGTGATCTAATACGATATCGTGTTTACATGAGTTGTGATCTAATACGATCTGGTGTTTACATGAGTTGTGATCTCATACGATCTGGTGTTTACATGAGTTGTGATCTCATACGATATCGTGTTTACATGAGTTGTGACCTAATACGATCTGGTGTTTACATGAGTTGGTGTTTACATGAGTTGTGATCTAATACGATATCGTGTTTACATGAGTTGTGATCTAATACGATATCGTGTTTACATGAGTTGTGATCTAATACGATATCGTGTTTACATGAGTTGTGATCTAATACGATATCGTGTTTACATGAGTTGTGATCTAATACGATATCGTGTTTACATGAGTTGTGATCTCATACGATATCGTGTTTACATGAGTTGTGACCTAATACGATCTGGTGTTTACATGAGTTGGTGTTTACATGAGTTGTGATCTAATACGATATCGTGTTTACATGAGTTGTGATCTAATACGATCTGGTGTTTACATGAGTTGTGACCTAACACGATCTGGTGTTTACATGCGCCACCACATTAAATTGGAACAGCTGTGTTCCATGCGCAGAGGTGATGGAAGTGACGTGTGTTTCGCGTGTTTTACCAGACGGTGTTATTGTGATGTTTTTAATAAAGTTGTGGCATGATAATAACGTAGACTTACTCATACTGGAAGCAATGAAAGAGAGACGGCGAGCACACGAAAAGAAGTCTGTATGTTCTCCATTTGTCAGTGTCAGGCAATAATTGGAGCCATTCTCCAAAGAGATTCCTGGTCCTGAGATTGATTTTTTCTCCCACAAACACAGCTCAGAAGTCCACTGGTTGCACCTGACAGAGGACTGCTGAGGATTTCCGAAAACACAGTATTTCAACTTCTCGGTTACTGTTGATTTGCATCTCTCATACGATGTGACAAAGGTTATGTTTATTTCATTACATGGTGTTGGATTTTCATGTGAAATGAAAGCAAAGTAATGGTTGTTACTAAAGTAGGAAAAAAGACTGATATAAATAAATTCTCAGCATTTTACTGATCATGTTACTTATCAAACGAGATAAGCATTTAACTGTATTGTGTGGCTCGTGATCTTTTTTTATTTTTTTATTACTTCCTTAATCTAAAACAACTGTTCTGTGTTTTCTTTTATTGTTCTTACTAATGTTTTTTGTTCTCAGCTCGCTCTTGAACCACAGATCTCAGGGAGAGTATTCGATTAAATTAAGGCTGAAATCAAGAGAAAACATTCACATTCATATCAAATATCGGCCTGAGCACTCACCTAGGAGGGACATACTTGATCTAACAAACACAATATTTTCACATGGCAGTATTTGAATTCTTGTTCTTCACAGACATAACAGCAGGAGTTGTAACTCGTGAGATTTAATCTGCAATTCAAACAAGCAGTATGAATCAAAACAAGCTGAATATACTAAACATGAGCAGAACTCATTTACATTCCTCTATTTAAACCTTCCTCTCGGTTGCAGGGGGAGTCTCAGCAGTCATGTCAGAGTAACAATTTCATTTACAATTTACATTAGTTTAGTCCTTATTGTTTTGCCCAACAAATGGATTAAGGTCAACTTTAGAGTTGAAAAGTTCTGTGGATGCCAACATGCCACAACAATCAGAGTACAATGTCTTTCATGTCTTGTCTTCATTTCAGCAAATAAACACAACAGACTGCAGGGAACATATCTTGTCTCATCAACCAAAAACTAAACACACATTTGCATAGTTATGAAATATCTATTTTTACCTCTTAAACATCTAATTTTAGTCATGAAAAAGAGGCATTTTTGTTATAGATAGTCTTTGTTAAGGAATTAAACACTGAACTAAAATGTGTTTGTAGCCTAAATCCATTCACATACAGGACCCGGGATGAATGACCACAATCGACACAAACCATCCAAGGAACAGTGATTTCAAGGTAACCAGCAGAGACTTCAGAAATCGACTGCGCCCGTCAAAGAAATATACTGAGCAACTTTTAAAATGCATATTTTTGTGGACGGTTTTGGTGGTGGTGTCATGATGTGGGGAGCCACTGCTAATGGAACTTGTCCACATCCACGGTACACTGACAGCTATCCGTTACTGAGATACGGTCCTAGATCCACATGTCATTCCCAGGATACAGCAATCAGGCATCATGCATGACAATGCCAGACCACATGTGACTCATGTCTGTCAGGAGTAGACCTACCTGGACCAGAACAATGTCGCTGTCCTTCCTTGACCATCATATTCACCAGATCTCAACCCAATAGAGCATCTGTGGGATGTTCTGGGTCACCGGGTGAGACGGAGAGATCCTGCTCCAGCAACACATGAACAACTTGTCACAGCTCTGCAGGAAGAATGGCATGTCATCCTACAAGTCCAGAATAACAATCATTACTATTGTGTTGGGTCAGTGTTACGAGAACTTAGCCTGACAGTCTGTCCAGGACCTGGATAGTATCACAGCATAAGTTGCCATAGTAACTGATTTTAGACTATGTTGAACTTCCTTTATGGAACCAAATCAAATAAAAAATGAGTCCGACTAACTGAAATAAGCCTGTTTTTTGGAAAGCTGTTTTATGGAACTGGCCCCAGGATGTGCCTTTTGTTTTTCCAAGCTCAGTATGTGTGGAGGGACAGACCCTGCCTTTCTGCCTCTGCCTAACCGAGAGAGACAGCTGTGGTTTGTGTGTTTATTGTGGAAACTACAGCTCACAGAATGCTCTATCACAATGCCACAGGTTGTTTTTAAGAAACAAACACAACTGAAGAATGCAGGCTCTATGCTCATAACTCATAACTCATAATTTCAGAATTAATAACTCAACACTCATCAGTAACGTGAAATTCATCAAAGAGCGTGTCGTTTCATTGAAATTGGGATAGGGTAAGAGGCCAATCAGAGGTAGAGTAGGGTAGGTCTCTCCAGAAATGCAGTGGGACCCATAATACGGTGTCCATTACATAACCTTGACAATAGTACTTCCAAATTAAGGACCATGCCTGTAGCTTTGCATGTTATAGCTATAGTTATTAAAATAGTGTATATTTTGATATATATAACATTATGTGGTTGAACACCAATGCCTGAGTGCAAGACAAGAATATATATCTAAATTTAAACCCATGTTTTTAGAAAATGAGTTGTCATCTACATGTTAGGATAAAAAAAAAACAATGGCATGATCTTTAAAGAAGGTTCATTGCCCTTAACTCATCTTAATCATGTCAGCAGCTGCATGACATGAAAGCCTGTTCTCTCCAAGCTCCACACCCCCCTCTGTAGCAGTCACTCAGGCCACGACAATGCCAGAGTAAATCAGTTTTATTTGCTATAACCCCAGCCTCCTGTATTAGCATAATAAGATAAAAGCCAAGTTAGCCAGATGCTGCAATAAAAGTAGCTCTACATAAATGGCTACTTGGCTCTCGGTGGCTTTAAGTCACATTAGAGCAAAGCTCACTGTTTATGTTTGTTCACAATTGTCACACACCATTAATTCTTCACTGTCACCAATGATTGTTAGATTCACAGCAATGTATTGCAATTTACATATGCCTATTTCATCTTATTTCACTTTATTTTGTGGTGCTTAGTTGATTTAATCTTATTTCACTTTATTTTATGGTAGTTTACTTCATCTTATTTCACCTTATTTCATTCATTTTACTTTACATTATGCACAGTCTTGGGGGGTCATACCAGAAGAAGCATTTCAATGCAAGTTGCACTTGTATGACTGTATGTGACGAATAAAGAATCTTGAACCTTGAACAGGGGCAAGAGAAATATATGTCTAACTGTGCCGTGAAGACACAGATCAATTTCTCCTCTACATCATTGCTCTTCCTCCTCTATGCTCCTCACTATACCTCCAGCCCGTTTGTCATCCATGGGTCCAGAGCTTTTAGCTGTGCAGCCCCTCGTCTTTGGAACTCTCTCCCACAAACCATCCGTGATATTGACTCTCTCCCCACTTTCAAATCCCACCTCAAAAAAAAACCTTTTTAGACTTGCCTATTCTGTGTGATCACTGTTGTTGACCATGTACTTATTTTTTTTTAGCTTTTATTGCATATTGTTTTACTTATGCCCTTATATTTGTTGTTTTGTTTTTGGTGTATCTGTAAGGTGACCATGAGTATCCTGAAAGGCGCCCATAAATAAAAAATTGTATTATTATTATTATTATTATTATTATTATTATTATTATTATTATTATTATTGGAGTGGAGGATCTGTAAAGCTGTTGTGAATTTGAGAGTCACCAATTCATCTACACTACATGTGTTTGGTGCGTACCACTGAATCACCAAGCTTTGATACTGAACAATAAAATAATTTTTCAGCCTTTACAGCAAATGTAACAAGGGTTATCATCAATAGTAAAAAAGGAACGTTATGGATTAAATGTTCTAACTGGAGCCACAAACCAAATGGAAACAAGTGTATGCAATCAATGTCTGGTTTATTTGTGCCATGATGACTGTAATGATGATTGCCATGGTTACTAAACAAAGAAGAAAAAAAAGGAATGTAGCCTTTAGGGTAAGTCATATGAAACATCTGTACATTAAATCATACATACTAAATCATACATCTGCACCATAAATATTTCAATAATTATTCATTATTAATATTCAATTAATTATTATAATTATTGGGTAAACATACCTTTTAACATAATATTACATAACATAATGTTACGCAACATATTACATAAAGATCAGCCATTAATCTTCTTAATTCCATCATCCCCATCAATTGAATGATAATGCTACTCACATTGAAGGTCACTCAAAAGATGCATGGCAAACACCATCCGACTCAATAGATGAAATGTTTGGAGACAAAGAGGAAGAGGTCCTCATCCAAACCTCAATTTATTATCGACCAGGATCATACGGGTACTTTGACCTACTTCCAGACTTTCTCAAGACGTGTCGGTGAAAACCACGCCCCAGCAGACAATCATTCCTAACGGTAATGCACCTACAAGCTGTTTGCCAACCGCTGTAAAGCCCACACAGCCATGCCTAAGAGTTGTGAAGCCGGGTATTGTTGTTCACATAACCTTAAACAAGGAGGGAAAGTATCGTTTTTTACTTTTCCTCAGAGAAATCATTCCCCAGAAAGCAGAAATCGATGGCTGGCAGCTGTGAACAAAAAAACCTGTGATGGTGGAAAGTGTTTATAAATGATATCCAGGTACCTGATGTTTTGCAGAGATCTGCTTTCCAAACATACATGAATGTAATGTATAAACTGTAAAAACTCATGCACCGGCACTGGGAAGCAATCAGCATGGACCTTTTTTGTTGCTCTGGTGAAAAGTTTGTTTGTCACAGTGAACTTTAATATGACATGAAAGATTTTGAGGAAACCTGAAGACTGATTCCCTTTGGTAGCATGCAGCCAATGAGGTCTTTGTTTGTTTATATGTATTTTACTTTGGGCATGCTATTGTTTGTTTATGCCAACATGATTTGTACTCTACTTTACTCTGCCTTTAGTTTTCCCAGTGGATTTGGAGAGAAGAAGACCTCTAAGTTTGAAGTCAAATGCTTAAGTAAAAATGCTGACCCTCCAGTTCAGGGTTCTTGCTGTCAGCTTTTGCACAACATCATGTATCATCAGTGTAACAAGAGGAAAGCTGCAACTAGCAATGACAAGGCCACACAAAGTCCCTGCACTAGTAAAAATGAAGTTTAAAAAAAGCCTGTATTTTTTACCATAATGTAGAGTCTATTGTTTTTCAATGTTTGAATCCATTTTCATCAGACTCAGTAGAAGCAGCATTTCCTGAAATGATTTCTCTGAAATGTGCACAGTTTCCTTGATTAGTCTCTCCATATTTCTGTGGACTTGCGTTCTTATTGATGTGTTCTTGGAAAAAATGAATATTCAAATTCACTCTAAAGTCAAAGTCGGTCAAATGCTGTACTAATGTCACGACTTCATACCTATGACAGTGTAATTTAAAGTGTTGTTACTGAGTGAGGGCAGAAATGAATGGCAGGATTGATTATTACTGCTAACTAATGCATCGCGTATTATTTTTGCCCAGGTTGTAATTAAATGCATTAACACTGCTGCAATATCCCAAAATGTGTGAAGGTACTGGGTACTGTGAATTGCTGTGTAGCTCCTTATGTTCACCAGCTGGAATGGTAATGGTTCATCCAGTCAGAAATATAACTAACCTCGTTCAACAAGAATAACTCTCATACTGTGTTTGTGTAAAATGTCATATTCAATAATAATAATAACAGAAGGAAGCCATGCACGGTGAAATCTTTGTTTCACTGTGGACTCCTAACAAACTAGAGTACTGCTATTTTGTAAACCTCGTAAAGTAATGTCAGACCTTTGAAGTAAATACCTATCATGGTTCGGACGTTTAGTTTATTCAGTTCCCTGTTTTATACTGGAATAAAATAATAATAATAATGTACTTAAACATAAGCAAAGCTTTTCCGCTTCATAAACCGAGACTCTGCATTAACAGACTCTTTCCAGCGTCTCCGGTCTCAGGCACAGTGCAGCACTCTCTGTGTGGTCGCACACACTACTGCAACAGAGAGAGCAGTCAGTCCAACACAAAACACCTGTCATCCTCACATCACTGTCGCTCTAACCCTGCTTACCTGAGCCGCATCCACACCCTCTGTCACCTGCTGCTGAGCACAAGAACAAAACCCCAATGCCACATACCCCCACCGCCAGACTGGGGCCCTGAGTATTAGTAGTCGTAGTAGTGGTAGTAGTAATAGTAGTAACAGAGAGTATGGTCTAGACCTGTTTGTATGGAAAGTGCCATGAGATAACTTTTGTTGGGATTTGGCACTATATTGATAAAACTGACACAGACAGACAGACTAGATTACTAGATTACACAGATCAGAGATCACACACCAATGCAAAGACCTTTCTCTACCAAGTCTTTTTTTTTATTACTGAACAAAACAATGGCGACACAACACAACTCCAGTGTGATGTATAGAGCTTAAGAACAGGCATCATGACCAAGTGAACAAAGCCAGGCTATGTTGATTCTCCTGTCAGAGGCAGAGTAAGTGCTCAGGCAGGAGGTCTGTTAATCTTTGTTGAAGGTTGAAAATACTGAGATTTATTAACAGTGGGACTTATTCAGAGTAACCAGATATTTGTCATGAGTACATTTATAATTCTTTGATGTGAACTGTCATATATTTCACTCGACTGCAGGTGTTTCAGTTGCCAGATTTAATCCCCCTACACATGTGACTACAGCACTAAGGGTGCAGAGTAGGGACAGAACAGACTGCAGCTACTAGAACATAAAACATAGGCGCTATATGAACTAGTGTGATTTAACACAACAATACGTTACATGTCCCTTTTTAGCAAAGAAAGGTTTTGACACATTGTGTTGCATGTCATTGCCAACCATTATTACAATACCATTATTGACTCAGTAACAGTTTATAACCTGGAATGTTCTCATTTAAATGTCCAATAAATTCCACGTCTGCAGCATTAGTGGCTCTTTGGAACACAGCCAGCAAATAGACAGTCATTTAAACGAAGTAAATGAACACTCTTTGAACTTTAAGTGATTTCACTAACTTGAAAGGAGAGGTTTACCAGCACCTCACTTCCTTAAGGTGTCTTAAGGGGCCCTTACTACTGTCTCTGGCTGAGAAACAATCACTGATTCAGGGGCCGTTTACACAATAATAGTTTCACCCTAAAACGGGAAACTTTTGTTGCCTTTGACTGTCCGTTTACTCAACAATGGCATTTTGGGGGGCCTGAAAATGCAAACCTTTGAAAACGTCACCCTTACTGTCGCTGTGTAAACAGGCAAAATGCAACTCCACTGATGACAACACAGCCTTACTTAGCGCATGCCTATTATGGTTCCAGCCTAATATGCGAGCATGGGCAGAACAACAACAACAACAACAACAACAAAAATGGCGGACTACTAAGTGTTGTTTATGCTGCAGAGTCTGCAGAGTTTTTTTATTGCTCCTCCAGCAAAAGTGCGGAGTGGAAAGAAAACGTCCGTATGAGAAAAGCCTCGCTCTGAGCGAAGAACTTTGTCCTTACATTGAGGGGAGAATGACAAACATGACATCACCACTTGGTGTCTTAAAAAAGAGTAGTGTTATAGGTCTCAGACAGAGTAACCATATACAGATAAGGTTTCTGTAAAAACAGAAAGAAGTGAGACAGGCCTTCGCTCAGAGAAACGATTCTCCTGGGAGAAGCCAGATGTCACACTGACCCCTGCTGGCCACACTGAACTGAAGTGTATTGTCAAGTCTTTAGTCTATAAAGTGGTATTATTTCACCATTACGGCTCATATAAAATTATACAGGGATGTAATTCCACAAATGACATGTGACCATACATTTTGTGTGCGTCACAGCAGCATGTGCTTTGTCTTATTATAGTGACGGGAAGACTATGAAAAACGCCAAATGCCTTTTGCTTGTCACGACCGACTGTATCGCTCATAGCCAGAAATGGCTGGTCACCTTGGTCCAAAACACATGAAGCTGCCTTCACTGAGTTTGAGGCTGGATTCAAAAGTGCATTCCCTGAATATCCAAGCGGTATGCGACTACAAATACAGATTCATGGATGTCGTCATAAAAATTGTCTTTATGTTTTATGATTTGAGAACTTAGTTCAAAGGTAAATGTTAAATTATAAATAAATATGAATTGAATATAAATATATACAAAAATTTCAAGACCAGGAGGATCCCTGCACGACCAAAGCAAAGAGTGGATGACGAGGAGGCCTTACCTATTTCTCTTCTGGGGGACTGTGCCGATTCCCTGCCTTTCTTGATGCAAGAGTAGTCAAACGGTGGCTCTCGTCCTCAACAACAGTACATTGGACTTTGTCTGTGTTCGGCTTGCGTGGTAATCGAGTGTACATTCGGTCGGCCAGGTTCGCAGGCCTAAGGCAGCCTTTGGACATAAATCTTGATGATCTACCCCATGTTATTTATGCATGCTTTGTTCTTCATAATTATAATGAGGCCAGTATCCTTACTGGTCTCAAACTGTGGATGAAAACTCTGTGTTGGGAACCATGCAATGTGACCAAGAATATAGCCTCCCACAAAGAGCAATAAGTGTCTCACTGACTGTAATGAGGGAGGTGGAAGGAGAGTCAGAAGAATCGCCACCCAAGCTCCTTGACCCCTAATACTAGAGCTGCAACAAATTGTTACTAGTTTGTGAATGCAAAATTGCATTATTGATTAATCAATGATCAGAATAGTTGATTAATTTTCTATTGAGTGACTATCATTCCAGGGTGAACAATTGACCTTATGCAGTTGTTATGGTGCATACTGCTAATGTCAGCGTTTTATTTAGTTTTTTTAGTTTTTGAAGTTATTAGTTATTTAATTTTTATTTTATTTATTATAAGTTAGTTATTTAGTTATTATCTACATTATGTGAACAAATGTGTTAAAATTCCTGCAACTACTTGTTCCAAATTATTTTAATAGGAAAAAACTTTTTTTCAAACGTGAAACTGCAGCATCACAAACATTCACTGCTTTTAAATACAAACATATCCAGAACAATGTTACATAACAGAGTACACATTACAAGTGAAACAAGTGTCACAGTGCACCCTCCTATGACTGCCACAAAACAGACTCTATAAATGGGCCATGTCATCCATCTGCATACTGCTCCCCTGTAGCAGTGCACAAATGTGGGAGTATACAGGAGCTGTGTGTGGCAGTGGGTGTTTGGTTGTTTGTGTGTATGTGGATGTGATGTATGCTGTGGTGTGTGCACAAAGCCGGGTGGGGGTCCTTGTATGTGTGTGCCACCATGAGCATATGCAACGTGGGGGTTGTGGCTGGGACAAAATGGGATAAAATGCTGCAGTACAGAAAGTCCATCATGGATTGTTTCAGTAATGGCTGTAATATTTTCCGTTAATTCATCGAGCCTCTCTGCGTTGTGCCTCTCTGACTCCTCCAGAAGGTCTACCATCCTCTATCCTTTTTCTCCTTAGCCTGTCCCCTCTGTGACTGTTGAGCTTTGCCTTGAAAGGAGCAGAGGGAAATGATATTCATTGGACAGGGAGCACCACACTGCCATGGGCAGCACTGTTATATGTGTTGTGTGCATCAGGTACTTATGCACAACATATTTAACCACATAGTTACACAAAAGACAACTTGCAGACATGTTCAACATACAGTCCTCAATGAATGGGAGTGAATAGAGCTAAACAGCTAAAATAACTATTTTCACGTCTTTATAGACAAAAAAGTCAAATTTTATTTTTTTTGCAAATATAGTATTGATTATAGTATTGATTATTCAGAGGTGAAATGAAAACACACTAATCAGGGCCCGAGCATCGAAGTGCCAGGGGCCAAAAGGCTCCTGGAACCAAAGGTGCAAAGAACCTATTGTTTTTGAAAGGATTATTATTATTAGGGCCCAAGAACTAACAGTGCGAAGGCCTCTATTGTTTTTGCTCCATTTATTCTTCAAATAAAGTAAAGAATACTGCCGTAAAGTGATGACCAGCTACACTGAGGCGGTACTATCCTCTAATGGATAACCTCCAGGAAAGTACCTGATACCAAATCTGAGTGAAGTCAAGTAGAGCCGGTAGCACATAGTGGAAACACTGGTTTAGCTCACTTGAGTGTGTGAGAAGCTGGTAACCGTCAGGAGTCAGATCTGTGAGTCAGTCTGTGTTATCTTTACGTTCAGAATTTCACCATCTGGTGGATCCTGACTTGCCTCAGCATTAACAGTGTTCACTGCATGCTTCCTGCACACAGCCACACAGTGATTTGGTTTGTGACAGCAGGAACAAACAGAGCCTTGGTCCTTTCCTTGGTTCCACTTATGTTGAGAGCGTTTCCCACAACTTGGGCAGATTTTTTGTTTCCAGACTGACGCCTGTTTCTGGTGATTGGATTTTGACTGGCGTTTATTGTGCTGGGCATGTTAGCTTGACAGACACTGTTGATACTTGTAAATGTCTTCTCTGAAAACTTTCATTTGTTTTGATCTCAAATTGTTGAGGGATTTCTATTGCTTTAGGCAGCAGCAGGTCCTCTCCTTTGTCCAGCATCCTTTCTTTGACTTGTATTTCTTTCTCTCCCACATACAATCCACAATCCATGAGTATTTGCCTCAAGAGATTAACACATTTAAAACTTTCTCTTGGCCATTCTTTCCTTTGCTTAAAACAACGTCTGGCTATGCCTCTTGTTTCTTCTTGGTCTGATGTAGTTGGCAAACTTATCCAGTACTTGAGAAGGATCTTCCTCTCTCAGGTCTGCCCTGGCGATACATGTTAACTTAAAGTCATCTGAAGTTTAAGATCTAAATTTAAATTTAGCTCAGTGCAAATTGAGAAAAGATGGCAGTTTCAAGTGTGCATGAGGATCTTACAAGTCAGTGAGATTTCTACAACACGTTCCTGCCAATGTTTCACACTAGAAGCCGAGTTAAAACATGAAGGGTTTCTGTCCACTGAAACACTTGAGGGACTTTAATTTTAAACAGACACAGAAAAACTCATCATAATGAGTGCAATATGCTCAAATATAAATGGAAAAATATGAGCATATCAAAAGAAATTTATTACTTCAGCGTTGTAACGTGTCATAACATTAGAGATCTTAACCTGCATCAACTTGTTACAGATGACAGCTCTCTCTCTTATGGTTGTCAGTCTGGCAAGTACAGCAGCACTGTGTGATCACCTCTCAGCTCTGATACATTCCAGCAAATCACACACCTCTTTTTCTCACCCAATGCTGGCATGCCATCTAAAAATCGCACATTGGGGAAATGTTCTTCTGCTGTTGGTTTGTTCAATGACCGAAGGCAGTGCTGGGAAGGGTCTTTCTGTGTAAAAGGGGCTTGTATTAGTCAGTGGTGTCAACATTATAAATGCAGAAAAGATGCAATGCATTCAGATGTAAGAGGATAATACTTGCTGTTCTAAGTGCATTTATTGTTTATTTCTAAGTTTCAGGGAGCCTGGCATCTTAAACTGAGAACTGGTGCACCACACTGCAGCTGCTTTACAGAGATCCTGTGGTCAGATAGCTTAAACTCATCTTTCATATCCAGTCCCATGCAATCTGAACATGGAGCACTGCCTGAACGTGAAGGGAATATGAAGGGAGAATGGAGCTTGCTGGAAAGTAATTAAAGTACTTTTGTGTGTACAACTGCAGGTCAACAGGCAGCAGTCTTGATGGGCACAGTGTTTTTTTTTTTTTTTCTCTCTCTCCGTGGTTTGAATGCCGTTGTGTTTGGGGGAGATCCACAGTAGCGTGTTTTAAGATAAACCTGTCAGCATGGAGACACACTGACTTCAGACAAGCATGCAGCTATGCTCCACCAACCGCAATGCACACACATACATAAACACACTCCACAACATCTCAGTGGCTTTGGCAAATTGAACGCTATCTCAGACACGCACACTCTGACACACACAGCATAGCTGTGTGTGTCAAAGTGTCTCGGTGATGGGTTCAGTGCCTGAGGCGAGGCATTGTAAATATAGCAGATGCTATTCAAATGCTATTTAAAACACTTGAGTCGGGGCTTTTCAAATAAACACCATCTCGGCAGTTATCAGATAATGAAAATCAGGCAGAAGATGTGGAGTGGAGCCAGACTTCTGCAGCATGTAGATGCAGAATGAAGACATCCTGAGAATGAAATGCCCCCTTCTGCCGTCTCTGCCAGTCCATGTCAAATGCTGTAGAGCTTAGCAGATGTCAGACGGGAGTTTAAGAGGCTAATCAGAGTGTGTGTCATGTCAGGAAGGAATGTGGGAAACTATGTCGTCTCAAATCACTTACCAGCTTGTTCAAGAGCTGAGACTGAAGAAAGGTGTTAAAAGTGCCAAGCAGGAGAGACATTGAGAGCTGTCAGTTTGTATTCATGAGAAGAAGAGATCTGAGCTTGAGCATTCTAGACATACTTGACAGGCCTTAGAAAAGTTTTCATGGCTTATGTGGATCTCATAGAGGCTGAGTGGGAGGATGAAATGTTACGGGACATTTAAAGTGCATGAGTTATGTCTTCAGAACATTGCTGATGCTGTTTAGGTGAAAAGCAGATAAGAGCTAACATCTAATCGGTGCTCAGATGTAGTTTTAGCTTTGTGTCATCTTCACTGTCTGTTACCAGTCAGAGCAGACTGAGCATTATCTCAGACACACAGCGCTCCAGAGCAAGTTGTTCATGTGTATGTATTCATGTGTTTTATGAATATTGACTATTAAAATGATGTGACATTTCAGATGATGTTTTGATGATGATGAGTTTATGTAACATGCGCAGTGTAGGCACATTGTGAACTGGCCTGTGAAAGTGCATTTAACTGTCTGAAAAATGCCTGTTTTAAATAGAAAAAAAATTGCACCACTGACCAAAAACAAGATTTGTGTTCATCACAGTTGGAATAGTTTTCTGCTGCGTCAACAAAGTAATTCACCAACAATGCATCTGACCGCACCTCATTTTAGGACTAACACTCCCATGAGAGCACAGATGCCTGCAAGCACATTTGCTAATAACCCTACAAGGATGTGAACATGATGAATGAGTTGCTATGGGACACTTGCAGTAACACTTGTTCTGCGCTTTGCACCACTTTGTGCCAGAGATTGACATGATAGTACTGATGAATGCCTTAAGGAATGACTTCTGGAAGAGCCAAACCTCACTGTAGATAAAATAATAAACGATAATAACCTGCTCTAAGATGCGGGACATGGATGATTGTAATCTCCAGCAAAACTGGGTGGTGCCATGCAGCAGAACAAAGACACATGGTCCCGAACACAGCCATAAAGGTCACTCAGCTGACAGTTTAAGAGCACATGCACCACAGACTCAACCATATTAAACAATGCATTAGCCACATCATTGTCAGGCATACGGAGGTACCTGTTGCACCTGTGGTGAACATAACCACAAAGGTCAAATGTGTGCTGCTCGAAAAGCCTATGAACTGATAGAGCCCAAATATGTAGGAGAGCTGGGTACCACTGATGGTGATGGATGGTACTAAATATCTGTCAACAATGTGCTTGAAATTTAAATTGAAGCTTGATTTGTAACCTGATACTAATGTGCAATTGTTCTCCACATATCAAACACTTAATTGGAGCACACAGCTACTGTATGCCCCACTAAAATGACACTTGATGTCTGGAGAATTCAAACTGAACCCAACTGGGAGAGTCACACCAAAGGTCTGGAATAGTCTCCTCTTTTATATAACTAAGCACTCCCTCACAACCATCCTGAACAGAGAAAGCCACGGGGAAACTGCAATGTATCAAGAACTGTGATGCACTGAACTGAGTTAATATCACATCAAAAGTCACCAACACCAAAAGAGGAGTAGGAAGCACTCTCATTGCTTCAAGGCTTGGGTGAGTTTCCAGGTGAACAAAACATATACTAACAGTGCAAAATAAACAATCAGTGCAAGTACAGGTATGGAATGAGGTAGCAGTTTTGGGTATGGTTGGGGATATGTGTGTTTTCAGTCCTGATGATGATGATGGTGTGTGTGAGAGTGTGCGTGTGCTGTAGGTGTGTGCTTGTGAGTGTTTTTGTGCATGTGTGTCTGTGTGTGTCTGTTCCGGTCTGTGATACTGTAGGTGTGTGTGTTCACTGTTTGTTATGTGGTTGGGCAGAGAGGGGGGTGATGGAGGCTACAGCTCTTGGGTAGAAGCTGTTCCTCAGTCTGTTGGTGCAGGATCTTAATGTTCTGAACCCTTGGCCTGACGGCGGTTCAAATAAGTGGTGGCCGGGGTGAGTAGAGTCTTTAAAGATCCTGCCTGCTTTCCTTCTCAGTCTGTGGGCATAGATGGTGTCCAGTTTCAGGAGCTCCATCCTGACGATGCGCCACCCGTTGCAGGTCCTGCCCTCTGCAGCTGTGCAGCTGGTGTGCCACACAGTGATGCAGTTTGAGCATGAGCATGCATGAGAAATAAAGTATAGCCAGAGTGTGCAAAGGTTTAGTCTTCCTGGCTGAAACTTCATTTTAACCTTGATGTTCCACCTGCCATACATGGCTGCGTTAGTGATAGCAGGAATGGATGAAGTGAAGAAACCTCTTAACCAGTTCACGAAACAACAACAGTCTTATGGTTAAAAAGAATGATTCACTGTGCATCTGTTTGCACTTCAGGCAATTACAGAGTCGATCCTCAGACATCATTCTCACCAAAGAGGATTTGCTTTATCATTCAGCTGAGGAAAAAAGGTGTTCCCAATTCTAAATAGCTAAAAAGGTTTCATCGGTTTCACTGCAGCTTTCCAACAACCCAACTATGACCCATGTGGCAATTTTCCAGGAGCCGAAATGTGGATGACATGATAATTGTAGCAGCAGCAACAGAGCAGAAGCATACAGAAATATCTCACAAGGTGATGCAGAGGGCTGAAACAGCTTCAGCAAAGACGAGATAAAGGATCAGGTTGATACAGTCAAGTTCCATGTGACCAGTAAAGGAGTGAAGGCGGCAGCAAGGAGCAATAAATGTTCCTGTTCATTGGTTTTATGACTTAACTAATAGACTGTTCATACAGGCAGGCCTGTGAAAACATGGCCTGCTGTAGGTGCAAGTCTGCTCCAATAAGGGCAGCCTGTCACCTGTCCGATAGATTGTAAAGGATCTGGTTATAGTGTTCACCTTGAAGAAGATCCACCATTACATGACAGCATGTCAGTCTAGGAGCTGCGTCTGATTGTTAAGACTCCAGAGTCCTTATAAAGCCTCTCAACAGCTACAAAGGTATAACTTCATAGTGAAATGCACTCTGGGAAAGTGTTGGTGTAGATTCTCATTCATCCAGGTCATGGTAATCCTTGAAGCTTGAATCTGAAGCAAGGGTCTACACCACCCAGGGGCGGATCCAGGGGCGGGGCCAGAGGGGCACTGGCCCCAGCTGAAATCTGATTGGCCCCTGAAGTGCCCCTGTCCTGTCACTTGTCTGTTTACAAATTGAATATTTGACTGTGTCAAGTTTTTCTCCTCTAAACTGTTGTGTATGCTGTAATATAGTATATAAGTATTTTCTTTAATGTAAAAAAAAATTTTTAATTATTTTATGGATTACATAATTGGAAAAAAGTGTCTTATCTTCTATATTTATTTATGCATCCTAGTTTAAAATTCAATAATTGCTAAACTTTTTTGATGAACACAATGTGTTTGAAAAAGGCACAATTTGTATAATATATTCAATTATGTGTGTCTTTACGAAAAGCTATGGAGCCAACAGCAAACAATGAATGACTGGTGAAATATTCTGTGTATACATCTTACTGACTAAGGAAATGTGCATGAATGTTGGACATATAGTTGACCCCTCTGTAAAAAATGTGGCCCCTCTATGGCCCCTGATTTAGAAAAATTCTAGATCTGCCACTGACGCCACCATCTGTCACCCACAGACAATGCAGTCTTATCATCTCTCCCCAGAAAGCTCCACCACCATTCACACCTTGAGTTAAGTGAAACTGAGAATAATGCTAATGTCTCACATGATGCTCCAAGAGGCAAACAAACCACCTTTGTCTTCAACGACTGTAACGACCGATAATTGATAGTTGACTCTTTGTACAGAAGGTTGCAGCATCTTGGAGTTCAAAGGTCAGTCTTACCAGTTAGGTGGAGATTGCATGCAAATAACTAGAGGACAAGTTTATACTATAAAAGGCAAACTAACATCCCTTATTACACGAATTACACAGCCTGTCAATTCAGGAGTGTTGAGCTTTCATGGTGCCTCACATGCTCTAAATGACTTATAAAGGCATAATTTGGGGTCATTATTGTTCCATCTCTGAGCCGGCAGCAGAACTACAGAACCAGTTAGCAGCTAACTCAAAGACTAAACTGACACAGTGATGTGATGGTGACTAGTTCGTTCAGTATAAATAAACAGGCTGCATAGTGAAGGGTCTGCGTTTGTGCTATCTCTGTGTAAACGGGACTTAAAAAGGGTTCTTCCTTAAACATGGCTCTCAAAAGGAGTCAGTGTCCATGATCTGTTCACAAGCTATGACTTTAGATGTTTTCCACAGGCTGAGGGTGTAAAAGAAACTTCTATTATTCCATAAGTTGTGATCTAAATCTTTGCCCTCCAGGAGGATGAAGCTCTGCTCTTCTTTCTCTTCGTCTCTGTGTGTTTGTCTCTGTTGATAAGGCTTTCCACTGGTGAGTCTGTAGCCCCATTCATACTGCGATTTCAGGGCATGACAACCGAAAAGGTCTTCAAATTGGAGAGATAGAACAAAGTTTGGGAGCTCCTCATCATCAAGGTAAATTCTTTTCTTCTCATGTTAATCCATTCTTTACAAAGCGCTGCTCCACGCATGTTTATACGTCACGCTAGACCCTGATGGTGCCGTGTTGAATGTCACGTTTCCTTTGCTCGCAAAATGCCGGCATGCCATTTAAAATCACACACCAGAGCGGCGTTGTTCCGCCCTTTTGTTCAGTGTAAACAAACAAAGTCTCTGCAGAGAAGGGACGTTATTGCAGCGCTGCTGTGTGATCTGTGTCTGAACAAGGCTTGTGTCTGTCTTTTGTCTGACTTCCAGGTTTCCATAGTGGGGAAGAGATTGTTTGGCCTTTCTGTTTGGCAACACCTCAAGATGATTCTCCATGTCCCAAACTGAAAACCTTGACAACCACATAACTTTATAGGCAGCTAGATTCACCA